>CM060947.1:149352361-149837361 GCA_030765055.1 Mantis religiosa
ACACACACACAAAGAACACTGTATTTCCAGATCTTCTGGAGAGTCAATTCCAGATGAGGGTAATCCAAGGACGAAGACCTTACTGACTTTGTGGAAGCGGCTCTATCTGTTTGAGTCCCCTCAAAAGCGGGGACTTCCAAAATTTCCAAGCTAAACCCGCACAAATCCCCTGGACAAGACGCCATCACGGCCTTCATGGTCCAGCACCTTCCTAAAGAGCCTTCCACTTTGACGAAGATATGTAATGCGTGCCTACACCTTTACCCTTTTCAGCATCCATTTTGAAACCTGGCAAGGAACCGGTCTTCCTGGTATTTACTGTTCTATAAACTTACTCTGAGGAAAGGCAATCTCTACCGGATCATCAGTTTGGTTTTCATCATGCTCATTCCACGACCCTGCAGCTACTGAAGTAGTCTGAGAGGGTAGCCCTTGTCTTCCAGGAAAATCGTAAGACAGTCACAATGCTGTTTGACGTGGAAAAAGCATTTTCCAGCACCAAGCCCTATTTTACAACAGAAGGGGACATTTTAATACATTTATCCAACTGCTGTGGTTCTCAGTGTTCCATTTGGACGGAAAACTTGCTTAATTTTGCTCGGAGATCTCATTGCAGGCTCATTTGCTTGGCGAAATTTAGGACACGAGATCATCGGTTCTACTACCCTTCGAATGAAGTTACGCTGAGAATTTTTATTCCTGAAAATGATCCATCGTACTCCGCTGGGTTTTAACGAGACCTCGAGAAGCAGAGGATAGCGTGTTACGTCTAGACTAGGAGGACGGCTGAATGGTGATCTTAGCACATACATCCACAGACTGAGCAAAATGCTATCTTAGTTATCAAGTGTAGTCAGAATCTGCAATATTAAGCAAAAGTTTCTTACTCAGCATTCATCATAAACACCATATCCCATGTCTGAATTAAAAACTGTATCAACATAGCAAATGCTACAGTAGAATTCAGTAAATTAACTACAGATTAGCTATATCGTTAAAAAGTCGGCTCAAAGCTACAGCGGGGAGGATGCAATAAAATTACACACTTTTCTTTTAAAGTGAGCGCAATATAACTCCGACATATGCAAAATACAAGTACGCTATATTTACTGGTATTAAACAAAAATGGGTTTATATTGAATCCTGAGTTCTCTGTGATGTCTGAAGAAAAGACATTTGCACAATTTCCAAGACCTAACTTTGATGTTTCATAGTGACAGTGTGGTGTCACGCCGAAGAGGAGGTGGTCACACAAGTTATCGTCCACTACTGAATATGAAGATAAGTAAGCAGGAATAACGAGAAATGATTCAATTTTTAGCGCAACTGACCGCCGAACAGCGCAATACTGGAATGGTGCTGTCTTTGAGTAATCTGCAACATTATCATGAGGAGGAATGCGTCTTTCTGTCGCATATTGTCACTGGTAACGAAGCATGGTGTCACCATTTTGAACCGGAAAGCAGGCGCCAGAGCAAACAGTGGAACCGTGCGATTTCACCACCTGCAAAGAAATCAAAGGCCGTGCACATCTGTTCTGGTAAGGTAATGATGTCCCTTTGACCACGTCTCACTGCTTCTCGAGTTCCTGGAACGGGGAACCACCATCAATGTCCAGCCATATCGTGCCACCTTACAGAACCTTAGACGAGTCGTCAAGTCGTAAAGCCCAGGCATATTGTCCAGTGGCGTTATTCTCCTGCATGAGTGTCCGCCCACACACTGCCAATGCAGTGGAAACGACATTGTAGCAGATTCTATGGGAAACGCTAGAACATCTATCGTACAGTCCAGACATTTCACCATGTGACCTTCATGTTTATGGACCTCTAAACAAGCTATTCGTGGACATCGATTAACAACGGGCGAAGAAGTGTAGGAATGGGTCCACGCATGGATCCAACAGCAGCCTACTTGCTTCTTCAAAGATGGAATCAACCGGCTAGTGTCGCAAACAGTTTTGGCGACTATTTTTGAGTTACTAATGTCGTTGCACAAAGACTGTGTTTCATTTGAATGAACCTTATATTTGGGACTATTGTTATTGTTATATTCACTGAAAATGGTATGAAGAACCACGGTGTGTTTCCGCCTATGAATATTTGCTTGTAGCAATTTCCTGTTTTATTCTTAAAATTTTCCCCTTTCTTGAGCTTCGACAGGTCTTATAGTTGATGTATCAGTTCTACCTTATGCTCATTTTATTGATATGGTAGCAATTTATTAGTTTTGTTGAGTACTTTCCAAAATTTGGAAATCTCCTACCTAAAGTTTTAGCATTTTGTGTATTGAATTCTCCGATACAGCATTTCGAGTCGTTTTACAAAATTTACCCACATTCTTTTTAACTCTCTTTGGGTTCTTTAATTCCTTTCCTTTTGGTAATTTTATTAATAACCTCCTTACTCTCCATAAGGTTACACAGTATTCAAGTGTTATGAGTTTCATTCTCATATTACTCTCAGTAGAAGACTAATCTTTTAGCCTCGTCTTAAGTCAAATTGTGATTTTCAAATAAGTGCAAAGAAACCAGTACGTTTCTACGTCTTGCTTATCGTATTTCCAAAATATTCTCTTCTATTTCCTTTGTTTCAGTAGTTTTTCCCTATATCGCAGCCCGATTTCTCTCATGCCTGACGATCACTGGTTGCCAGTCGGTTCGAACCTCTGTGTCAACTTACTTTAGATCGGTTCTGGGGATGCGTTGCTTTTGATCGTGTATTTTAGTATCCAGAACTCTGTTCTTGAGTTCTTTACCCAATCGGACACCATATAATCATGAGCTAAGAAGTGCTTCAGCACAAACAGTAAATACTGGAGGAAGTAAAGTGCTCAAGCAGGAAAGAAAGTAGGACTCAGAGAATTCGGATTTGCCAAACCGCACTCACAAAAGGCTATCCCTGAGGAATAGCGATGATAGTAGTAATGATAGGGGTGGTGGTTGTTCTAATAATGATATTAGTAATGGTGGGGGTAACGGTAATGGTAACAATAGCGGTAGTAATGTGGTAGCAGTAATCTTAGAGGTAGTGGTAGTGGTTGTAGTGCTAGCATTAGTGGTAGTATTGGGAATGGTGCTTTTAACGGTAGTTGTGGAGGTACTAGGTGGAGTGGAATTAGTGATAGTGGCAATGGTAGTAGTAATGCTGGTGGTTGTATTGTGACTATATTGATATTAGATGTAGTGGTAGTCGTAGTAGTAGTAGTAGTAGTAGTAGTAGTAGTAGTAGTAGTAGTAGTAGTAGTACCAGGAGCAGTGGCAGCAGTAATAGCAGCAGCAGCAGTAGTAGTAGTAGTAGTAGTAGTAGTAGTAGTAGTAGTAGTAGTAGTAGTAGTAGTAGTAGTAGTAGTAGTAGTAGTACCAGGAGCAGTGGCAGCAGTAATAGCAGCAGCAGCAGCAGTAGTAGTAGTAGTAGTAGTAGTAGTAGTAGTAGTAGTAGTAGCAGCAGCAGCAGCAGCAGCAGCAGCAGCAGCAGCAGCAGCAGCAGTAGCAGCAGTAGTAGCTTTTAGTAAGGAAAAAATCTTCGCGAAGGTAGATGGACTCTTATTAACTATAGAACGCTTACTCTCACAGATTTCCAAAGTGAAACTACAGTAATACGAATTGTAGCTCCAACTCTTGTCTCGTTTCCTTTCGTCTTACTCCTGTGCCTTTATGATACCGTTAAGACATTTACCACATGTTAATTTAAGGGTAGTGTGCTATCTTTTTCTCATGTATCTCCATGGTTTCCAGCATATTCCAAGGTAATTGTGACACAATATTCCAGGCCTTTATGCTCCCTTACGTGTGGTACTTAAGTTGTCTACTAAGAATGGCATCTGATTTACTACATGTTTCCTTTCTCCTGTCATCCCATCGCAGATATGGAAAAAATGTATCTTACCAAATCTTGTGCACTACTGTAAGAATATCCAGTAGTATAAGTTTTCCCCATTTTAAACTCTTCATTACCGACTCTTATCGTACATATCCAGCAGAATGTGCGTAGTGATGTTAAACACTTTTGAAGTCTAATGCACTCCATTCTCCTCTTAATTTATATTCAATTCTAAGTACAGGGACAATGGTTTGTATTGAGGAATTTCCTCTCGGAAATCCCTATTCTTTATCGGATAATATTAAAGTTTCTATGGTCTCCTTTTCTAATATGATCTATATCATTCTTTCATTAAGCTTAATGAACGTATTCAATTCATAGATCATGGTCCATTATGTCTCTTATAGGGATTTATCTCCTTTCAATAAGAAACTAACCTTGACAATTTTCCATACTACTCGACAATCTTGCTTCATTAGCAGACTAAGATTTCCAAAATTCACTCCGGTGCTATCTTAACAGTAGCTTTATACAGTCGATCCAGTGCTTTTCCCATCTATTTTAGTTAACCCCTTGATAGAGAAGCATAGTTGATCGATACTCATAAATCCTTATTCCAATTTATCTTCTCTGTAAGCGAATAATTCTCTTGCTATTTCGACTTTTCTTTCATGCTCAGTTCAACAGGCGGTTACTCTCAGTCAATTAATAACAAATTTATATTCAGCTCACCATATATAATGTTCTAAATCATGGCACATATGTTTCCAATTATTACATTTACACTCATACACTAATACACTAGTTACCTTTTTCCATTTACTTGTTTTCTTTCTTAAACTACTTCAGTTTCTTTAGAATCTGAGTTTCTTTTACGGAGTCTAATGATAGCTCTTCACTTCTGCATCCATTTCCCTTTTAATCACTTATTTCACTGTTACACCACTATGATGCTACACGTTTGTTTATCGTTGATCTCCTTATCTATCTGATTTATTGCACGTACTTCTTACAGAAACTTAGTAAAGTGTTCTGATGTTTTCCCTGCTACATACTCATCAACTCCTTTTAGCTTCCATCCAATTATTGTTTATCACACTTCTCAATCATATTTCCTTTATTCCACATTTATATTTCGCCCATTGATTTCGAAATAAATTAACCGGTAATCGCTGTGAGCTTCCTCCCCTAGAATCTATCAGCTCACAATGCTTTATGCTATATTCTACGGTGACCTGTAACGTCTACAGAGGTATGCCTCACATTTATTGTAGTAGTAGTAGTAGTAGTAGTAGTAGTAGTAGTAGTAGTAGTAGTAGTAGTAGTAGTAGTAGTAGTAGTAGTAGTAGAGTAATAGTAGCAGCAGAAGCAGTAGTAGTAGCAGTAGTGGTAGTAGTTATGTTCGTCAATAACTGTTGAGAGATTTGAGAACTGCAGTGCTTACTCTAGTGGAGAACCAACTACCAAATTGGTATATTAAGGTTTGACAAGGCTCTCTACAGCTTTATTTCCAATAAGAAACCAAATTAGTGCCAATTTCATAACGGGCGACTGACTGCCCGCTACCAGTACCGAAATGTTAAATATAGTACCGGATACTGATACGGGGAAAAGTCCTATTCCTTAATCAGTTCGTAAACATTCAGTAAACATTTCTTAATAATAACTGTTTTAATACCTCAAACATTTTATTGTTTATGATATAATATGTATATTGTAATAATAAGTATTAATATGTTTTAATATATTCCACTTAAATTTATTTATTTTACTATCTACATTTCCTAAGAGATTTTCTAAATATTAGGAAGAAATTGTTTAAATCAATTTTAATCATATTTACATTAATTAAATAATTAATTCAGCAGTTATGTATAAATAAATTTGAGTATATTATAATTTATTTCATTTTATTTAACTGTTTTTCATTTATTCACTGTACTTCTTAATCAATTTTGAAATTACCATAGATAATTTAATCATTTTACCATTAAACAAATAATTTCATCGTTAATAATATGTCTGAGAGCCTCTAGAATATGTAGTTTGTTTGTTGCGGAGCAATTTTGAGTGTGAATTCTTTAAACCAAAGTTTTATTTGATGTAGTTGAATTTTTGTTTTGATTTTCAGATCGTGTCTCAAGTTTTCTTTGATTTAAAAGAACTACCTCATCGGTGTAATCTATAATAATTTAATAACAAAACAAAAAAAAAAAGCCTTTTTATGCTTCTGCGATAAAAGTAAGCGATTCTTAAAGAAAAAGATGTGCTGATTTTGAAAATCGTCACAGAAATCTCCTATGACGTCATCTATAAAAGGATAACAAGACACTTATGTTCTCACTTACAAGGTTTCAGATAATATGTTACATTTATTATTGTGAAATAATTATATATGGTATAGTACTATACATCATGCTGAATTAAGATTAATTCAAAATGTTGTTTTACATTCATGTTATAATACTTGGAATATATATTTAAGGAAATAATTCTAAATCTGCTTAAAAGTCTTTGATAGAATGTAATTTTCACTTGTAGTTCTGTCTGCTTTCCCTCACAAAAGATCAACAATGATCCCCCATCATTACTGGAGCCTTACAACCTCTTCTCCATGACGGAAATATCCTGATGAAACCATTCTTTTTGTTCATCTTTATCATCACCGAGATGTTTAGAAAAAAAAATTCTAAATATGAATGGAGGAAATTGATTTTCAAAGACATTCTACAAACCATATCTTTGTAGCATTTCAACAAATTTGAGACGAAAGTTTTATAGCTTTTTTCCTTTGTGTTTCCAAGAAAACCACAAGCAAACGTTGTAAATGATTGCTAAGCTGCTAATTCCACCATTTGTAATGTTTTTACAAACATTTCGTCCTCATGAGTTTTTGTTTAACAAAAATTCCTTCTTTCAATTTTGCGTAGGTAACTGTTGGAACTTGCCTTGCAAATATGCAAATCCACTACCGCCCTTGTTGAGTGCCTTAACAAAATTCATCAGCCCAAGTTTTATATGTAAGGGAAGGAACCAATGGTGTTTGTATACATTACTCTTCCCTGGAACATATCTTGCCCCTTGCTCCACTGTTGTACCACATAATGTTTTTGTGTATCACGGCAGTACCAAAAACACACACATAAAAAACATTACTTTTTTCTTGTAATCAAAACAGCAAACTAATTACTTTAAGGTCACCAAATATTTTCCAATAATGAATCTCTTATTTTAAACAACCTCAGCTATACATTCATAAATTTCTTTAAGAACTACAGAATGGGAAACTAGAAGAGGTGGAAGTTCGTTACCTTTATGAAGTAACGCCACAGCCTTAAAGTTGAACTATGATGAATCTATAAACAATTGCCAAAAATCTGAATTGTGCTTTCAAAATTTTATATATTTTGTACCAGGTGCAAGTGATTTCCATTGTTACAGCCTGGAACCTAGAAATCCGTATTCTTCTTTTGACAAATTTAAGTCACTTGTCTACTTACTCTCCAAAATGTCTTTCACTTTCAGAATTTTATGGTTGGAAGTCAAGATATTTTGAAGCAAAGATCTCTTTAAATTATAGAGCAGGTTTTCAAGTTAACATTTTGTAGTTAACTGAGTATATAATCGTGTAGGACAAGGGTGGGCACTCTATGACACCGTGTTACCGGCGAACTCGTATGTGAACTGGTATACGAATTCGTTTTTAGTAATGTATATCAAAAATATTTCAAAATTGCGATGTTATGTGTCATTTTAAGCATCATTTTCCGAATACACAAGTGGAAATGGACTAAAATACGTATTTTCTTCGCGGAAGGAAATGCCATTTTGGGTGGTGTAATGTTACCACTACTATTTACCAGAAGGTAAGTACGACTTCTGAAGCTTAGGTTTGTTATCTTTGTAATTATCTCGTCTCTTCCTTGAACGTATGCTCTTCTCTTTTCGCAATGCTTTCAGCACACTATAAAGAGTTCTCAGATTATTCAATTTTATTAGCCTTTCAAATAAAAGGTTCCATCTAAGTTTATTGAATTGGCCAGATAAAATTGAGCTGATACTGTCTATGGTGGATCGTTGTTCTTCGCACGAATTTGTTTTGCATTAAATCCTATAATGGGTCTAAATTCCATAATTAAATCCTATAATAGGCCTAAATTGTATAATTCTCTTGTTAATTATGTGATCGAATGTTTTTGGATTGTGTTCAAGAGGACGTTGATCTATAGTATCTCGGCTTTTTTGGAACTTTATCCCAAACCCTCTTTCAGATTTATTACTTTAGCCATTTTTCAGCTATCTGGAATTCGACTTCTACATAGGCATTGATCAAACAAAGAGCATGAATACATAATTAACTTCTCCTCCAGCTGTAGTACAGGTTTATTAGATATGCCGCCTGTACTACACTTTGGCACAGTAAAGGAAGTCCCAGGGGAATTACGCGAGGTGGTGGTTAGACACGGTTCCGGTACCCTGTCTGGTAGTGGTTTATGATACTTAGATCAGTTCAGTTACAGACCATTAAAACATTCTAATGCCTTCTATTTTTATGAATAAATCTTCTCGGTTATAGTGTACTGAGTGAATAGGACGCATGTTTTTTTTAACAGTTATCTTGGTGTAGCCTGATTTCTATGTTACACAAATTCGCCTTCCTTGTTGCACTGTGAAGGTACCATATTCCTGTCAGGGATTTTCTTTGCGTTGGCAAACAGAAGGCAGTTATGCTTTTCATCTTTTTAAGCACTAATTTAATTTCTGCTTCAACAAATGATAATATTGGATTGTACTTAATATAGTTCATATTCATTTCTGTTCTACTTACAAAATATCTACTGCTATTCAACGCGAAAAGAATGGTTAACTTCGTGCCAGATATCACTTGCGAAACCTGTGATTAGTGTGTAAGTGATATGGAAGACGCGTCACCTACACGATAGATAGAGATGGATCCTGAGTCTGTGAATGCTGGGCCTCCCCTTGACCCATGGGCGCAGAGGAAGTAGCTGATGTAAGGTTAACACGCTCAAGCAGGTGGTTCTTGGGGCGTGCTGTTCTCAAGCTATGATGCTGTATAGCTACTGTTGGTGTGACTCGTATGTGGGTCTCTGCCTCTTGTGCGATTTTCCTCCAACTTTGAATCTGTATTGTTATTTGATTCCTTTATAATTGCCGTTGCCTTGCGTTTGTCTCATAGGCGAGCCTTCAAGAGGAGACAAGTTTTTTGAATGGATTGAAGTATTAGGTCGGATTCTGTGGGTTTGTTAAGTACGAATGTTGGATTCAAAAACGAATGCAGTCCATTGTTTGTCCCATGTTTTGGTGTATTTTCCTTGACTTTGGTTTAGTGGGTTACGACATTTGGCGACGTGAAGCTGCCTGCTAACCTTTTGATGAATTGTTCCACGATGTGTAGTTTGAGTTCTAGTGCAGGAGGAAGCAGGTGCGTCAAATTTTTCCGTTCTCATTATTTTATTTTGGTAGTCTGAAGAACTTTGATATTAGTTGTTGTGTGTGCTGTTATCGGCCTAATTAGTTATTTATCCAACGTGAGACCTAGTTTCGTGCTCAGCGACGTCTTAACATTGTATATCCATGGTTCAGTTAATACACAAACGTTTAATCTGCCTCACGTGTGGTGCGAAGATTAGGCTGGTATCTAGAATAACGTTTAGCTATTTGACATATCTTAACCAATGGGTATCTACTTGGAGCAGCTTGAGGGGTGCGAATGGCTGCTTGAGTGATATGCTTTTTGTGAACAAGTATTACTTGCGATTTGGCTGCAATTTTCTAAATTCGTGTGCCAGTTTGAAATTTGTCTTCTTTGCAGGGATCTGGCGGCTAATGTACTTAGGCAAACAAATCGATTGTGATCCTAAAGCCTTGAAATGCGCTGACAATGCATTTCAATGCAGAAAAACTAAACAAATATAGTCTTCTTAAATATATTTTGAAACAAAATAGCTTCTATAATCTGACTGCTTTAAAGATACCCGCTTATTGTTTACCTTAACAAAAATGCAAAATTATTATACCAAATCGAAAAATATGAACAAAAATGGCTAAATAATGCTTAGGTGTACATATGAACAGTGTCATAAGACCATCCAGCAAGATGTACAACTAAGATGGAAACAATGCCCCTTTATTGCCCATAAATTGTATTGGCATATTTGTATTTGGTGTTTTATGATCGTTTCATAGGTCTAATGTTTATTGCGCGCGCACATACACATGCATACACACACACACACACACACACACACACACACACACACACACACACACACACAATTAAAAGAAATACGCACTGCTCTGTAGTCTGTTCTACAGTTATGATACAGTCATTTGTAGCAGCTTAATTTATTATACATGTCCATAATAATTCTATTGCTTACATATAGTATAACTGAAAATTTCAATTCCACGGCCGGGATTTGATCCACGGATTTCCCGGTTTCCGTCCAGTCGCTCTTACCCATTGAGCTACCATGGCCAACGTGCCGTCCTGACATTAAACTCTCTAACTTATTCATATATTTTTCCCCGGTAAACCACTAGAGGCTCTCGTATTCGAGATACACCGTTTGTAGCGACTTACTATTGTAAGTACTTCAGTCCCAGGCTTCATCGTTCATCCTGGACGGAAACTAGGAGATCCGTGGTTCAAATCCCGGCCGTGGCATTGAATTTTTCAGTTTAACTCTATTTATCCAAAACTTTAGCCTGTAGACGGCTAGTGTGAAGGAACTATTAATTTCCATCAAATAACTTAAATTCGATTGCTTTCTGCTTCGTGAATAGTACAGTGGTAAAGGATCCACTTAACCTCAGCTATCCTATACGAAACAATCAACACTTTCCCACATTAAACCACGTACTTGGCAAGGTTGTAGCACTTACTCTTACCTCTTCCTGGTAATAAGCAAAGTAGTTGTGAGGTGTTTCGAGAATGATTATCAGGATGGTTACAAACTACCAGGCAACGCAAATGCGAGATCTTTTGAGAACAGTCAACATAGATGCTCTTTATGTGTAGGTACTTCTTTTCGATTCTAGACTTTTCTAACCCTTCGTTGACAGAACAATGAAATAACTATCAGTTTTGCAGAATCATATTCAGTCATAAGGAATATAATGTAAAAATGAACGCTAGAGCAAGAAATTTTCCCATTCATTATTTCTTCGTTGGTTTTCTCATACCCTTCTCCTATTTCTAATAGCTAATTTCTAGCAAATTGATGACATTGTTTGAAAAGCTTATATTTTACTCATATGGAATCCAATAAACTAGAAAATACCAGAATGAAAACAGAAGGCAAAAATTAATTACTCACACAGTTACACGTACACAACTTCCACACACACAAAACACATACAACACATTTTTTTTTAATTTTTGTGACCCTCACTGTTTACACCAAAGGGATTATGGAGGAAAGACCAGCCATCGGACCCTCTGTGAAGATTCTGACGTTGGAAACCAAGGGAATTACCATTGACGTACTTTGTGCTCCTATTTGCGGCAGGGTAAATAACAATGAGGATGAACGAAAGTCCTGTCAGACAGATAATATCATATTAATTCTAATACCTGTTGTTTCATTTTGTTCCAGTCTTCGCTCACAGTTTCGTTATAATCCCAATGACAGGAGAGCTCCGCTAACAGCCAAGTTAGCCTTGTTCCTACCTATATCAACTCGATGTTCCTTTTTTTATTATTATTATTATTCCAGGATGTCAGTATGAAAAAACTGTAAAGCCAACGCGGTGGTAGAAAATAATTAAAAACATCAATAGCGAGATGGATAAAAGAATTTTAGTACGCTCTATGTGCTGAGGCAGCGGTGTCACTCTAAATACGCATAACAAATTTGTCTCCCCCACATCGGCTTCATCACTTCAATCTTCCTATTTCTAACGCATCGACCCCTCGCGTGGCTGATGTAGAGCAAAAACGTTCTATTGGAAACAACATAAACAAAACTGAACCTACAAAATGGGTGTATAAACTCGATAGAACATTCACACTAACACTCCGTGTTAAAGCATGCTTTTCTTAGACTAAAAAGTGCATTTTCCATTCAGAAAATAACATATTCCCTTGGAAAGCAATGAATAGCTTTTATTCTAACCTGCCTATATCATTCAGAAAACATATACCATCAAGGTCGTAATTTCACAATTATGTGGTGAATGCATATACATAGTTATTACATTTAATCAACTCCGATACCTTAAAATTATATAATTTTTTTTATAAAGAACAGAAATTAAGTGTATCGTCTAGTAGCTGTAGGATCATACATGCAGGTCATCGTCCTTTAATAATGCTTCCAATTATCTCTGGCACCCAAAGACCAGTGCTCGGGGAGAATTGCAGAAAATCTCAACCACGTAATTTAGCCACAGTAGTAATAGAATCTAATACAATTTTTATGAAACGAGCATGTTACTAGATACATTTTTGAGTGTTTCTCGAATAATAATTATTATAAAACATTAATATGTGAGGAAAACAAGCGAAATAAATTAGTTTTCTAGTTTTAGCTTAGAAAGCAAAGCCCTTTCGTTTGCGGTAACAATTAAACGCATTTCGGGTAACGGAAGATTGGACGGTACATGGGAAAGGGCCATTGAAGAATTACGTTAAAATAGAGGCGCCTAAATTAGCAAGTAATTAGTTCTAGGATTTTGGGTGACAGCACGGATGACACTGCTGTCCTCCAAGTGTTTGTTTACAAAAGTGAAATTCAGGTAAATGAATTTATTTAATAACTGGTTGTCATGTAACATCATTATATCGTGCTTGAACACACAGCATACCCATGTTTATAGGTTATCAGAAATCATTAAGTTATTACATTGCATCACGAATCACAGAATTATTACATAAACAACTGTGCTATGTTCAATTTAACTCGATCATTAAAACCCTATACTTCACATTTGTCTTGCCATTAAAGTATCTAATGACTTTTGTGATAGTCCTCAGGAAATATAGACCATTAGATAAACTCCAAACATATGAACAATTTAAATAAATTATTGAAAATGTAGCAATTCCAATAGACAGAATCAGACTGACTTAAATACTTACAGCATAGTCAGTCACCACTAAAGGCGATTATGTCTTTGGATATGAAAACTCCTAGTGGTTTATCGGGAAACATAAGAGTCAGTTGGAGCATTTAACGTAATGTCGGCATGTTGGCCATAGTAGCTCAATGGTTAAGAGCGACCGGACGGAGACAGGGAGATCCGTGGTTCAAATCCCGGCCTTAGCATTGAATTTTTCAGTCTGACTCTATCCAAATCTTATCATACACACGACTAGTGTGGAAGAACGATTAAATTTCTAAGGTAACAATTCATTAAAAATGTATAACAAGAAGCACCAAAATTAAATAAAATCATATACCAAACAAGTCTAAGGATTTCAAACAGTTTTCGCATTTAAAAATACAAAAGATCAGGCCGGAACAAAAGTCGATTGTACATAACAAATACAAATCACATCCGTTGCTTCAAGAAAAGTAATTACATTTTAATGACAAAACATATGTTACTGAAAGATAGTAACGGACAATCAAGACAGTAAGAAAAGCCCTTTACCAGTTAAAATATTCGTTTTACTAAGTCTACTAGACACTCATCAGACCTAGAAATGTGTCTGTCCAGTGACATAAAATAGAACCTCCCAAGCCACATGAAACCCTCAAGAAATAAGCACCAAAACAACTGGTGACTAATAGCTATGCAATCGGTTAACAACGCACTTAACGGTAGCTACCAACATTTTTATTTTAATTTTTTTTTACCTGAATTAACGCAAAAAGAAACTAAAGTGTGCATCATTAAAATTCTTGAGTAAAACCAGAAGAGCGCTCTCTTTTGCGTGAAAATAAGCTAAAATGTAGAATCATTAGTAATACTACCATAAACCATACATGTTACGAACTATGTTACTTCTTACTAGTTGTGTGAAACTGAGAGTAAAATCCCTAGGATTTTTTTTCATCAGTTGTTTTATAGGTGACATTAGTTTACTAATAGAGATATTTCCGTCACTGGGTTTGAGTTTTTTGGATGAGTGTTTACGACTGAAGGGTGGTTGTTCACTTGTGTTAAAGTCATCCTCATATTGTGGATCTGGTTGTTCAGGCGAAAAATCAGGGAGAGAATCTCTTTCGTCATTTTGTTGAATACTTGTACTGCTACTTGTGACTGGGAGGGATCGTTTAGCCCTAACTGGAGGTTGCTTTGCTACTGCAGTAGATATATTGGATGTATTTGTAGGAGCCCTTATTTCTTCCTCACTGTTCCCCTGAAGTATCTGTCCTTTGGTGTTAGTAGTGTGTTTACATAGCTCAGGGAAATTCTCTACAGAAATATCAGGAGGGTTGCTTAGGTCAGCTGTGCTTGTTGGTGTTTTGCACTCTAGCTAAGTGACCTTCCTTTTTACATATGCAGGACTTTGAGCAGTCAGATGATATATAAACCCAGTAATTCTTGTCTTCATATAGGATCTGTATATTCTCTGAGAGTTTATCTAGATAATTTGGTGACACAAATAGTTGTAGTCTGAAGCTCGGCACATGTGAAAATCCTGGCTCAGAAATCTCAGCACGTATGTGTGTATGGATGACATGGCTTTAACACCCATCTGGGATACATAGTGTGTGGAAGTCTAGCGTTACTTTAAGATCAAAATCACAATATATATTGCGTTGTTAATTTACTATTTATTCCACAATTTTTATACAACAGTTATAACAAAATGATGGCATTAAGTCTAGATATAGAAGAAGCTTATAATAGAATTTCGTGCTGCTTCATACTCAGAGCTATACAAAACAGCGTCATCAGTGGCAATTTATATCACTTTATTAAAAACTTTCTTCAGGAATGGAAAATACGAGTCCGATATAAAGGAGTCATGTCCCAAGAATAATCCATAGGAAGAGGTGTTCCACAAGGATCTGTTATCAGTGTCACACCATTTCTTATAGCCATCAATAGCATTATGAACAATTCCAGCCTCTGTAAAAGGTTTACTCTTTGCTGATGACCTGACAATTTTCTCTAAAGGAAGAAATCCTTCTACTACTTCATTACTTCTTCAACAGACTTTAGAAAATATACAAACGTGGACTTCTCCTGCTGGTCTTAATTTGTCTTATGATAAGTACAAATGCATATGCTTTTCCAAATCACTACGTGAAATTTCAAAACCTGCAATTCTTATAGACAACAAGATAATCGAATCAGTTCAGACTATCAAAATTTTAGGATTAACATTTGACTCAGCACTAAATTGGAAGGATCATGTAAATGAACTGAGAAACGAATGTTTTAGAAGACTAAATGTGATGAAAACGTTAGCCTGCAAGAAGTGGGGCTTTGATCTCAGTGTCCTCTTACAAACTCACAAAGCAATTATAAGAAGTAAATTGGATTATGGTGCAGAGGTGTACAATAAAGCGAAGCTAGCGGTTTTAAATACATTAAATGTAATTGAAACTTCGGCTCTAAGGATATGTCTAGGAGCATACAGAACCAACCCAGTGTCTGCTCAATTAATGAAAACTAATGAGCCGCCATGAGACATCCGCAGAATGGAACTCTGCTTATGATATGCGCTCAAAATTACAGCAAGAGCTGAATCATTGATTCACCAATACATCTTCTCCGCCACATGCGAACATTCTCCAGCAAACTCACAAAATGTAATGTCATTTCAGTGCAAAATCAGGCATTACTCTGAACAACCTGGTGTAATGCCAAGAAAACTTCATAATCTACCACCATGGCGGATACCTTAGCCCCAACTTAACTTGAATCTTGCAGTTTACCAGAAATCTCACACAGATGCATCCATCTACAGAAGAGCATTTCAGGAAATCCGAAACCTGCATCCTAATCATAAATGTATATATACTAATGGTTCTAAAGCGGAAAACGGTAGTGGATGCGCTGTAACTGTCCCAGATATAAGCTTCAACTAAAACTTCCAAAGCACTATTCCATTTTCTCCTGTTATTATTATTATTATTATTATTATTATTATTATTATTATTATTATTATTATTATTATTATTATTATTATTATTATTATTATTATTATTATTATTATTATTATTATTATTATTATTATTATTATTATTATTATTATTATTATTATTATTATTATTATTATTATTATTATTATTATTATTATTATTATTATTATTATTATTATTATTATTATTATTATTATTATTATTATTATTATTATTATTATTATTATTATTATTATTATTATTATTATTATTATTATTATTATTATTATTATTATTATTATTATTATTATTATTATTATTATTATTATTATTATTATTATTATTATTATTATTATTATTATTATTATTATTATTATTATTATTATTATTATTATTATTAGTATTATTATTATTATTAGTATTATTACTATTATTATTAGCATCATTAGCCTTACATAGGAGAGTATGTAGCGTTATACGTTATACATTATAACGTTTGAGCAAATTGAGCAAAGTTTGACTGATAATGTGTGACTGTGATTCCGAAATTACGTGAACTTAAGCTCGAGGTAACAGATTAGAACTTGTTTTTACTTAAATATATAGTACTACCATTTATTTAGGAAGTGGGAATGTGAGATTTATTCCTTTTGGTTCCTCGATTGTTCGTCCTTATTTGAGATATATGTATTCTTCCCTGCTCGCTGTCGACCCAGATACTGAGGATCACACCCAGGGAGAATCTTTTAAGACGCCCGCAAATGTGGTGGCGCTGCTGCCGCTGATTAGCTTAGTAGACGCGGCGATTGCAAACAACAAATGCTGAGGCTACAGGGATGTATTAAGATAGTTCTGGTATTAAGAAGAGAGCGCGAGAGCTTTCTTCCTGAGAAATTGGTTAAGCATTGGTTGCGAGTATGAAGATGAATACTGCTTTCACTTTCTATTGTTGACATCATCTAAAATTAAATGCACTTAAGTTCCGTTTGTCGTCATGTGCAGCGCGATGAGAGCTTAGTCCGAGCTGCTTTGTAACGAATTGTTTGGGTAAGTCTGTCACTTGAGAGGCATACGACGATGAACTCCGGAATGGTATAGCTCAGCTCTTTGTAATTTATTTGCTGAGTTTTTATTCTGATTGTAATATTTCATGGCGTTACTGTAGAAGTTATTAAAAAACTGACTAGTACTTCAAGTTTACCTTTTTCGGTCCTCAAACGTGTTTGAGATTACACTGTTTCTCGTGTATTACTGAACTTCAGAATTTAGACAGGATGGGGAACAATTCTATCTAAAGAAAAATGTCCGTCTTCTAGACGGCAGACGAACTTGGGCCCTCGAAAATTGGCTAGCACGCTATCAGAGCTAGTGCATTAAACGCTCCTATTACGCACTAATGTCTCCGAATTGCTAATTCTTAAAATTAATATGTTTGTTCCTCCTTTCAAATAGTATTCCGCATTATGAGTATACAAGGGCATCGTTACAGTCTCTCGTTACACTGGCGCATGTTATGCCCAGACACTATTGCGTTATTGCTGGCAAATAAACATAGTTTGATCTCCTTTTCTTTATCATTATACGAGGGCTGTTCAATAAAGAATGATCACATACTTTGTTTTTCTTTTTTTTTTTTGAGAACATACCTTTACTCACCCTCATAATTTTGATGGTCCTTCTCAAAATAGCTTTCCCTGAATGCGATGAGCTTGTCCCAGCGTTCCTGCCAGTCTTCAAAGACATGCGGGAAACCATATTTTGAGAGATCCTTCAAAATAGGCCTCTGAAGCCTTCACCACTGCTTCTGATGATGGATAATGCCTCCCACGAAAGCGTTTCTTCAAGTTAGGTAATAGAAAAAAGTCACATGGGGCTAAATCCGGACTATAGGGAGGGTGAGGGATGCACTTCACGATGATTTGTGCAAGATATTCAGCAACAGCACAACAGCATTGGCAATATGCGGCCCCGCATTATCGTAGTGCAGCATCCAGACTGCTTCACGGAAATGTGGTCTTTTGCACCTGATATGGACTTGCAATGTTTTCAGGACATCCCTGTAGTATTGTCCAGTTACTCATGTGTGTGCAGGTACAACATGCTGATAAACCATTCCACGAATATCAAAGAATGAGATGACCATAACTTTCCCAGCAGAAGCAACCGCTTTTGCTGTTTTGGGGGTTGGTGATGAAGGAGATTTCCTCACTGAGCTTTGCTGTTTGCTCTCAGGATCAAAATGAAGTAGCCAAGTTTCATCAGCAGTGATTACGTTTGAAAGAAACTCCGGATCTCCTGTAACATCAACTTTAACTGCATGTTAACTCCATTGCAGTGGTAGGCGATACTGAACATGTTTGAACTTGCCTGATTCTCACAGGCAGGAACCAGGAGTACAAACAATGAAACTACTACGGCGTGTTTGTTTCACATTCAGCTAACAGAATATAACAAATTGAATTTTAGTGCGAAAAATTATGACCGCAAAAATTATGATCATTATTTATTGAACAGCCCTCGTCATTATAGCTTCTTAATGTAATCATCTTAATGCAGATGAATCACTATGAGGAACTTAGTTGCTAATGTAATGAACTGAGGTGAAATGCCCAATGTGCTGTTTGATTATAATGTTTGAGCATTAAATTTCTCTTTATTTTTAGTTTGTATTATTTTCCCAATATTACGGTCCTAATGTTTCCTGGTATTGATACCTTCGTGGGTAAAGCAAATATAAGCAAAATCAACTATAATATTGCAAATACCGTTAGTAGAGCGTGGGTATAAACAATGTAAACATAAACACTCACGCGTTTTGCGCAAAATTTTGTTTGGAGTAGTTGATTCTGTAACCATGGTGTCGGTAGTGAAAGAAGCTATACTGCGCAAATATGAATTAACTTTTAAACCCACCAAACACAATGTATGCGTCTGCGTACGTCTACACTGTTTTGGATAGTAAGCCGCTGTTAAACTACCGCATAACTCGCGCTGAACTGGAAACTGCTTGGAATATGCAGACAAATCTTAACGGAGTTTAATGAACTATGAGCTGGTAATGAACTCTAAAATAATCAAATTAGTTGGGCTTCAACTCTCTTACTCATTATGTGCAAAAAATAGAGCATTGAATATCACGTTCATAGTAACTATAATAATAAATGGCTGACCAGGAATATAACAAAGAAGGAGAAAGGCGTACACCATAATAATTGCAGTATATGTTTCTGAGTACTTTTACTTACTGCATTAAAAAGGATAAGCGTACCAGGTTAAGTGAGATTATAAAAACATTACGTATTAACCAACTGAAGAGAATTGTATCTCCGATAGGCACTCAAATTTCCCGCAACACTTTTCGCAAAATAGATAATCATTTACACTGAACATTATTTCTGTGAACGTCCCATCATTGATCAATTCATTTGTTAGTATTTCTGGAGCTATTTCTGCAAATGTAGTATTAATATGGTATTTCCTGTTGGCCACTATTGTTGAAACCTGCTCATACACCTAATTTAAATATTCCTAAAGAAAAATAATGACACTGTAGATATAAGGTCGGACGATAGCGCTGGATGTCCCTGATCACGACTTCCGCTACTTGTTCATACAGTTGGGGATTGCTTTCTTAGTGCATTTCTTGTTTTTTGTCAATCGGGTATGTATCATGTTGGGGTCATATTACTTGACGTAAATTCAGCGATGTGTTCCATTACTACAGGTAAGTTAGGCCTCAAGTACATTATTATCACCCGTTAAGTGTATGAACAACGAGATAGGGGCTAGTGATATGTTATACCACAATACTGCACCATAGATTGATGTCTCTTTGACATTAATGTTCTACCTGTCAAAGTCAGTGTAGGTTTTTCGTTGAAAAGTAATACATATTATAGGAGTTCGTATTCCAATGTTTTGTAAACGTGTACTGGACTGGACTATGCTACGAGGGGATTTGGGACGGAAGTACGAACTTGGTCTTTATACCTATGTACCCAAGGAGGGCACGCCCGGTAGGAAGAATGAAGGCGGCCGTCCAAAGTGGCCACGACAGTGCAGAGGGCAGAGTCCCGGCAGGCCAGTACAGCCAGCATCCCACGCACCGAGGTCCTGAAAGGGCCCACCAGGACGGTCCGGAGACCGTCCTACCGGAGAAGGAAGAAATAGCCCAAGATATTTGCATAATGTTGTACTATTTTCGGACTAACTAACCTAAGTATATTTAAGATATGTAAAATCATTATATCTCTATTACAAGAGTTTGTATTCACTCATTGATATTTCAGTTTTACAATGGCATTTAACAGAGTTAGAGTTTTAATGGATATTAACATCAGAACTGGAACGGAAGAGATGTGACATTTCTATACTACCCACCAAGATTATGCCAATCCTTAGCCGCATCAACAAAACTCATCCAATTAGGATCAGTCATCTCCTTGTCCTAGCTTTGTTAGAGGCTTTTCATAACGTAGGTCATCCTTCCTTCTACCCAATAAGTGACCTTTTCGTTAAGTATGACATTTATAACTCTAACCTTCAATCTTCTGAATAATCACCAGTTACAAGAGTATGTGAATCTAACAGTTTAAAACTATGGGAATACTCCGTTTTCGCCTCTTTCGAAAACATTCGCCATCAGAATTAAATGTGATTTGTCATGGAGAATAAGTGGTAAATAAAGAATTTATATTGCTCTTTTATTGAGTATGGTATAATTGCACTGTGATTGATTTTTGCAGATACTCTCATAGTTCCTGCTCATTGCTTAATGGCGTATAAACTTGCGTAAATTGTGTAACCAAAGCGTAAGTACCAAACAAAGTGAAAGTTTGCCGGCCCTCGCAGCCATTGACGCTAGAGCGTACCTCTAGCGTTCCGCCGTGTAGAGGGTCGCGGGATGGAGTCCCGCCTTGGGCATGGGTGTTTATGTGTATAGTGTAGATGTGTGAAACTATATAAGACAGATAGTAAATTAAACGGAAACAATAAAATACGGTTAAATAAGGAAAAGAATATATATACATATATCAAATAAATAACATTTATCTAATTCTGTCTATATACATAGATATACGAGGGCTATCCAGAAAGTAGATTACGTTTTCGTCTGTTTCCGCTAGGGGCGGGGCTAGCCCGGCCCCACACGGCAAATGTCACTCGTGAAGTTCTTGAATCTTTTAAGTGGGAGTTGTTTCCTCATCCGCCGTACAGTCCCGACCTGGCACCGAGCGACTTCCACCTATTCCCAGCATGAAGAAGTGGCTGGCTATGCAGCGTTTTGATGACGACGCACAGCTGTAAGAAGAGGTAACGAAGTGGTTGAAGGCGCAGGCGGCCGAATTTTTCGACGAAGGAATTTCCAAGCTCGTACATCGCTACGATAAATGCCTTAATTTGAATGGTGACTATGTCGAAAAGTAGTATTTGAGTGTGGCTTTCATCTGTATATAATAAAATTTGTTTCCTATACTTTGTTTACTTTTTATTCCAAAACGTAATTTACTTTCTGGATAGCCCTCGTATATACATATAGATTATATTATTATAATATATTATTATAATACGTATTATTCTTATTAAAAAGAAACAGGAGGATAATTTAGGAAAGTAAATGCCCGTTCCTAAATTGCTTTATTCTCAGCCTTGTGTCCCAAACGCAATTGTTGTACTCTTACATGTCACATTGTTAAATGGCGGAGAACTGAGTGTTATTCGCAATAAAATAGTTTTACAATGTTTATTTTCCCACATAAATTTACGTTTGTGTAAACATAAGCTATATCTGAAACTTATTAAACGTTTCTACTAGTTCAAAGCATCGTAATCATTTTAACGACTGCGTTTTAAAGATATATTTGTTGCGGTATTTTTGCGTGCATTTCATTCCACACAAATATGCTATATTTAGATCTCACAAAACGTGAAATCCGGATCCAAAAATTATGTGTGTTTGTGTCAGAAACATGCAAGTTGCCCAACAGAGTCCCAAGGTCACCTTACTTCTACAAACTTCTCTAACCTTAACGCGAAAACGCAAAATGGGTCAAAAAGCTTAAAATCTGAAATAAAGAGGTTCTTGAATATTCTTTAGGAGTTTCATGATAGCCTCATCAAAAGTGAACATTCTTTTTTATAATAGTTACACATATTTTAAAAGTGACCACAGAGATTCAACAGATTGATTTAGTTCTATACTTTTGTAGTTTTATTGCGCTAATGGATAACTTCCACTTTACCTTTGATCATCAGAAGCACTCAGCTAACACACAGCACATGCATTGTTTGTTCTGGTAAGTCGCTGATGTTTCTCATTGCACCAATGAGCGTATCACTTCAGCCAATGAAGTCAAAGGAATCACAAGTGACAAAGGTTAACTCTATGTGGAGTCAAACACAGCGTTGCAACATCTCCCCTGTTTTCCCTCTCGTTCTATTAGTTTTATTGTGACATGTTGTTTATTGTTCACCTTGGTCTTCTACGAAAGAATGTCCATGCATGGAGAAAACGTGACAATGTTGCTTTTCGCAACAATAAATACGTATCTTTATATTCTCAGCCCATATTAACCATTATCGTAGCACAGTAATAGATTGTAGCACCACCACCCCACTGTCTTCTTTCTCGGATTCCCAACTCATATCTGTTTAGCCCAATGCTTTCTTGGTCTTCTTACCTATCTTCTTCCTCTACGTTTATGTATCAATGCTATCTTCGGTATCTTATCCTCTGGCATTCTTGGTAGATGCATTCTTTCTATGCGATTATTCCTATGTTCTTGTACTTTTAGTTCCTCTCTAACATTCTCATTTCTAATGTGCTCTTGTCTTGTACAACCTTACACAGACCGCAGGAAGTACATTTCTCCTGCTTGAATTTTCCTTCTCTCTTTTTGGTACCCAGACTCACTTGCCTACTCTTCACTAAAGTTTATTTCAAATAACCTTGTTCCTCTGAAATGTATATCTTCGCGTGCTGTTTAGCCCACCTCGGTAGCGTAAATAGTAGCGTGTCTGCCTCACGTTTAAGAGGTCCCGAGTTCGAATCTCAGTTAGCGTGAGTTACCTGGATAACGTTTTTTACGGGGTTTTCCCTTATCCTTATAGACGAATGTCGGGTAGCTCTAAGCTCCATGGACCCCGGACTTATTTGAGCATCATTTCACCAATTTAGTTCATCGTCCGATGTGACTTAACGTTGAAGGACGTAAATTACAAAAAAAAAAAAAAAAAAAAATCTCCGCGTGTTGTTGTCTTCCCCTTTACCCTATTTGGCTAATGCTTTTGGTGCCGTGGGTAGTACTTTCACACTAAGTGAAATAAAAGTCACATAAGCAAATACTCACGACTACCGATAAATGCACCTGCTATCGTCAGTCATCTCCAGAGGCAGGTTTGAAGCATAGGATCATCCTCTTTATTTCGTTTAAGAATTAACATACATTCCAAATTAATTAAATCTGTGGCGTAGTATATTTAATTCATTCGATTATGAAAATATAAGTTTTGCCATTTATATTCTAAGCTTATTTGAAACAAGGATTAGTAGAACCATTGCTGAATAAAATTTGAGCTGCATATCTTTTCTAACTTTGTTGCTCAGCGTTCGTCTGATTGTTCCATAAACATGTTGACATTTCTTCATTTTCTTGTTTATATCCTGTTCTTCTTCATATGTGGTAACACAGCCCAGGTACTAGAAGTGTCAAACTTGTTCCAACACTTGTTATATTGCTGTTTTGTTCTTACTGGATATCTTCGATGGAACGCCGTAACTTTAATTTCTGATTTCGAAATGATATCACAGCTTTTACATATATTATATAATGATAAATTGTTTTTCAGCCTGTCCTCTCTGTCAAAAATCATTATGATATCGCATGAAAAGCATAAGACATACAATATTTCGTTTCGTCCAATTCTCTACCGCTTATGTTTTTTTTTTTCATTTTTTTTTTTTTTCATTGACGTCCTCCAACATTAAGTCATATCGGACGATTAATGGAATGGGTGAAATGATGCTCAAATGAGCCCAGGGTCCATAGAGCTTAGAGTTACCCGACATTCGTCTTTCAGGATAAGAAAAAATCCCGGATAAAAACCTTATCCCGGTAACTCACCCTGACCGAGATTCGAACTCGGGACCTCGTGGACGAGAGGCAGACACGCTACCACCAGGCTATCGCTTATGAACTACTTGTTTCCCCGTATCTAGAATTTATTATATAAATGTAGTGTGGCATAGCTCAATAATAGTGTTCTAGTTCAGAAATGAAATCAAATGTGTAGTGCTTAACGCCCGTTTTTACTACATGCATACGGCACTAAAAGTCATGACACTGATGACGATGGAACACAGTGGAGTGAGATGGAGGGGGAAACCAAAGATCCCGGAGAAAAACCGGCGCAACGCTGGGTTTCCACCGCAAATCTCACTTTGCGATCGCCTGGGATCGAACCTGATTCACCTTCGTGAGAGTCGAAAGGTCTAACCACTCAGCCACGGCGTGGCACTTCTACTTTACAACTTAGTATTTCCCTTATAAAGATCATTTAGCAGTTATGTATGGAAATTATGTCATGTTTCGCTGTTGTCTATCACAGTTGCTAACTAAATTTTCAGACAATTCTATTTCTCGCGTTTTGCTTGTTTTGAACTCATTAACCTGTCAAAGTGGCTACGTTGTTCTATTTTACTTTCAAATTTAAAAGGATTATAAAAAAACATAACGATATTTAGTGAGATAGCAGGGAAGAAATTTTTTTGTTATATCGTTCTGGTATACGTAACAGGCATCCATCAGCAGAGCTCGTAATAATCAACAGATTGATATAATTGTTGCATCGAGTGTAGTAGGTGCCCAAACAACAAACAAAATTATTTATTTAAAGGAATCATTTATCTAAATTTCGCATAAAATACCATGTTAAAAATAAAAGTGTCAATGGGAAAATTTTTAGTACTCTCCGATTCAAACGGCCTTTTACATGAAAAACTAATAGTTCCCTTCCTTTTTAAAAGGCTTTATATTGGTGTAATCACATATTAAATTACAAAATTAACAAATAAACGTTAAAAATATGGTTATGGAATAAAGTGTGTTACTTGATATTGCGTAAATAGTCTATGATGCTTTCCTCATTTTTATCTGATTTTGTAAACTGAAATCCATAAAACAAAAGCTAACTACGGCGTAAAGATAGAGATTAATTCAGCATATTTCGACCACATTGAGTATTAAGTATTCCCAAAGTTGTCTTTTTTAATTATTCAGTATTTGGTTAAGAAGATATTTAACATTTTAAATATAATTTTTATAAATCCGGGTCTTAAAGCGCATGCAGTTTACACGATTTCGAGACAAATACCATCACCTCACATTTCTGTAGGTACCCGATAAACAAAGAAGCTGCCAATGTTTAGAGCGTTTAGATTGCTTACCTTGTTCTTCAAAGTACTTTTCATCTTAGACAACCCAGTTGAACTATTTGTATCTGAAGTAAATCACGCACATCACTTATAGTTTCAATTTTTCATTCAATTGGGCTTTTTGATAGAACTGGAAGTCAAGCGAAATGTCTGGGTTTTATTGAACTCAAATCTTATAGCGAAAATTCCTAAAGATGCCAAACTCTAAACCCACGAACTTGTTTAGCATTAGCAATGGGCATAGGAAATGGCGATGCAAAAATGTGCTGCGTCTCAAAGAAACATAAAAATTCAAATGCTTTAGTTCTTAGAAATGTGAACCATTGAGAATGCCTATTACGGTGATAGTTGGCTTTTTAGTAACAAAATATCACATAGATGTCTATAGTTGCTCGACAAATATCTGAATGCTCGATCTAAGTAATTAGTTCTTCGTACCTCAAACATCTGATGCCTAACCATGACCTGAATGCTGTAGAATTCTGTAGAATTCTGTATAATGCTGTAGAATTGCTGTAGAATTGGAATGGCCCTCACTTTTATGATAGCCCTTACTTTATAAGATGAGACAAAATCGAAGAGCTTCAAAAATGCAATCAATTTCAATCACTTGTACAGTACCGTGTTGCAAAAATTTTCATCACAGAAGTGATGCTTACTTTCTTATTCCAGTAATTATTGTCGCCGATCGCATTATTCTGCCGCAAGCCGCAGCTGGCGCATGGGAACAGAGCTAGACGCTTGCTGAGAGAGAGAAAGAGACAGATAGTTTCGTCTTTCTCTCGCTGCATCGCGAGCGTTATCGAACGATCGATTACATTCTAGACAAGGACTGGAGATATGAAAGCTCCCAAGTGTTAGAGTCACTAGTCAGTTGCTAGTGAGTTGTTGAGTGTGCACTGGTAGTAATTATGTGTGGACACTTTCGTTTGTTTACGTGCAGCTGACAACGAGACGACCTTAAATACTGCGTTTGTGTATGTTACGTCATTTTGCTGCTGTAAGGGATATACAAAGCGTCTGTTTACTGAAATAAAAAGCATTTTAAATTTCTGGAAACAAGGCTTTTAATTCTACGAACCCACAAAGTCACATTATATTACAGATATTGTTGTGCCTTCATCAATTCCTTCAGCGATACCAAATTATTTTGGTCATCTTTGCACTACCAAACCATTTTAGACCATCACTAGGTATCCCTAATTATCTTACATAATACTGGCACTTCTAAAAATGTAAATAAAATCTATGTTCTTTATTATTAACTTGGACTAAAATACAGAATGTAACAAAAATGTATGTCAAAACTTTGGGAGAACATGTCTTGCATATAGAGGATAAAAAAAGGTTATATGAAAATAGGTCCGGAAATTGTCTGTTTCCATGGTAAAGCTGCTTATATAGTGAGATGTGTAATAAGTAGTTGTCCTGTGGCCATAACCCCACATCAGAAAAGTGATTTAATTGCACAGTAGTAAACTTTCGTTTTTTACATCTGGTTAAACTGAGTGGAGGCGATATATTTCACACTTGCTGCCATTCTGCTACAGTACAGTACGTAGTCCGCTTGTAAGGCATTGGTATTCAGTTCATTGCTTGTCGTAGCGCAGAGCACAGCAGTTCGGTTCTGTGAGTTTAAGTGCAGTAACATTTAGATTTGGATTTGGTAGATTCTCAGATTAGACGAAGGTTATACGGTACTTTAATAAGTGTCGGTTCTGGCAATTACTGTATGCTTCAGAACAGTAACATGTTACTCAAATGCGGAATCGGTGGATGCCCGTTTAGGGCAGAATAAGCTGAAGGTAATGAAATTTACGCTCAGCGTTTATGTCAATAGAAATTTCCAGACCGACAGTGTCCAGATAGGAGAACGTTTCAATCAGTTGATCGTTGCCTGAGGGAAAATGGAACCTTGGCCTGTTACTCGTGACTGGGGAAGACCCAGAACGAGAACACTACAATTGGATGAGGCAATTCTTCATGCTGCTGAAGAGTAATTTAATGTCAGCACTCAACAATTAGATGTAACACGTAACTTTGATTTATCTGGAGAGTGTTGCATTAAAACTGATTGTACGAGTATCGTATCATTTACAACGCGTGCGAACTGTATTACCAACCGATTATCCCGCAAAATGAGCGTTTATAGAATGATTTCTTCACCAATGTGCTAATCCAGACTTTGTGACAAGTGTGCGATTTATAGATGAGGCTTCATTTCACCGGGATAGGACTGCGAACTTTCACAATCATCAAGTATGGGCTGACGTCAATCTGCATGCAATAGTTCCATCAAACTGTCAACATTGCTAATATTTTGGGGCCGGGATTTTTGGTGGCTAATTAGGGGACCAAGTGTACTACCATGTCGTCTTGATGGATGAAGGTACAGAATGTTCTTACAGAATGACTTACCTACTTGTATTGTTGCAAGATACTCCTTTACAATAAGAACTGAAATGTATTTCGTGCACGATGGAGTTCCCCTTCATTTCAGGCTTTCTTTGTCAATTTCAGAATAGTAGGTTTCCTGGTAGATGGATAGGAAGAGGTGGATTGCACACTCGCCTGACTTAAATCCACTAGATTATTTTTGGGAACTTTTGAAAACTCTTGTTTATGCAACTCCCGTTGCAGATATAGAGACCCTTCGTGCTCGATTTGTGGAAGGCTGCAGACAACATTAAATTCTCCAAGCCTAACTTAGAGCTTTAGGGAGTCCAAGCAGCGGGTTGAAGGATGCATTGCCTCCTAATGGAGGCAATTTTGAACATGTGCGGTGACTTCCTGTTTTCTCATGGTTCTGTCATTGAGTGTTGTATGGGGTTCAGTTATAGAAAAATTGCTCTAGAAAGGAAATAAATATTTCAGTACTTATGTTCACATAAAATTTTTTATCCTCTATTCGCAAGAAATTTTTTCTCAAATTTTTGACTTACCTTTTTGTTACACCCTGTATTTCAAATCGCAATATCTATACCAAGAAGTTTGCTGCTGTCTCTGAATAAAAGATATTTCCCGTTTGATTTCTCAATTTCAGTAATACTATAGATACATAAGTATTATAAAACCTAAATGGTAATTAATTAGTAGCAGGAGAATGATTATTTCTAAGTGACAAATATAAGTCATAAAGCGTTAATAGGCCGTTTACAAAATATAGACATACTCTATTGATTTTGTACAGATGTGTCAGATACATACACATATACCCACTTTAAAGTTTGCAAGTTGTATTTTAAAATCGGTGCATCTTGTCTGTAATTTATTCAGACATATTATATTATTTTTAATCTTTTCAGTGCTCCTGTGTTTAGATTATTTTCCTCTTATGGTATTATTGCTTCAGCAGTTGTTCTTTTCGGACTTAAAATATAAATAAAACAAACAACTCAAACCTAGGTTAAAGACCTTCACTATCTACCTAAATAAAAATAATAGACAGCAGCAGCAACAATAAAGTACATAGTTGGAGAGGCGGCTTGTGCCCCTTTTGCCTGTTTATTATTGCCTGTGCTCGGGCTCTCCCTGAAACACAATTTTTTTCTAAGTTAACGTCACGAGCTGCCGGGTCACAGCAGTATCGTACAGGTAGGTGGGGACCAATTAGTGGTAATTGCTAAGTCTCTTTGTATGTGATGTGTACAGCCGGTGGATAAGTTTGTCCACGAGCTTAAGCGTCGCCAACTAGAATTGCTGACTATCATTTCTATTGTTTCTGTAATAAATACAAGACAGCCGTGATACTCAGTGTGCTTCCTCGCTTGGAGATTACTCATTGTAAGCTGTATAACGATGAACTTAGGCCAAACCGCAACTGTGTCTCATCATCATCACTTTTATGAACAGCAGCATCATCACCCTCATCACATTTTACATTGCAGTGGCAACCCGGTATACGTATCATCCACTTCAATTCAACATGACTATAACCAGTTATCTCCTTACCATCACCTCCACTATCACTGCTGTTATCATAGCAGTCATAAGCGTTATATTCACGTAAGGAGTTATTCAATAAGTACAAAGTAAAACACGTGTTTGAGATCTTAATCGGTTAACATATAAGCCACAGAGGTTTTAAAATCATAAAATTTAAATTCATTTCCGTATTTCATTGTTAATAGGTTGGTAATAAATTAAAGGGTCTTCAGTCTTGCGTCCTGGCGCTGTGGACTGGGGCGTTGAGCTTTGATCCCCGGAATGCACCCTGGTTCGATTCCGTCCTGAGTGTTCGGACCTATATCCCAGTTATGGAACGGTGTCCACTCAGTATTGTAAGGAAAGTAATGAACTGCGAAAGGAATGATCTGGGCCAAAATAAACAACAAATTGTTTAAGGATACGTCAATTGTTAGCATCATATTAGTGCCACAGGTCTGCCGGAATTTTCTCCCTTAGAGATTCTTTTACATGCTACTAAATTTACTGGCATTGGGCTGTTACTTTTAAGCACGTTGCGACCTTGGGATCAGCCACGTTGCACCTAACCAATTGAGTCATGCAGCCCGACGATCCCGGCCAGGAGAACCGCTTCCGATGGAGACTCTGACCCTGGCCACACAACTTTCCCGCAGCGGTTGGATATTGTCCACATCTGCTGCGGTGAGATGGGTAGTCGGGTTGATAGTTTCAGACATAAGGACTGTAATGATACAGGATTATTATAGCTGTTTTGAATTTACGAAATATCTGAATTAAATTTCCTCCATCAAATACACATAATGTAACAAAGAGAGATGGTATGTTAGTAATGAAAAACAACGCCTAAAAATGCAGTGACAACAGAAATCAAAGGGATAAGTGTGTGTGGTAGTGTGGTGTTTAAGGGCCCGTCGACAACAAGGTCATTTGGGCTCAAAGGAATAATATTTTATTTTGTAAATATGACGCTAAAAATAATAAATCAACTGTGTATTAAAATTAAGAACAGTTTCATGAAGTAAAGAACCAGAGAACATGCAATTGAAATACTATAACCGTCGGCGAGCGCTACTTAGAAATAAACTTATATAGAATTTGAGGTCCTGAAAATGCATTTGAGAGTATGGAGACTTAAATAGCTATTCAAAACAGGCGAATTTGAAGGTATCCTGGCATATAGGAAGCAAAGTAATTACGGGCCAAGTTGTCTAGTTTCATGAAGAGAGAACAAGGAAATGGTAAGCAAAGTATAGAAGCTTGAAAATTGTAAAGTAATTAAACAACCTGAAAAATCTGACATATTAATTAGAAATATGGACCATTCGAAATGAACAGACAGAATAAGTATCAGAATAAGACTTTGTGGGCTTGTGAAATTAAACGTTCAGGTTACAAACACCAAAAATTGCTCTTTACTTCCGCATAACACATTTTTCAACCTTTGCAGTCGATTAATTACGTCACATACACAATACAACTTGCAAGGTCAACGACCACAACACAGCTCACACAACTGTTCACGCACGCGAGTTCAATTAACAATGACTCCCTTGACGAGCTGCGGCTTCCTTATTTATAGCTGACTCACTATCCGGAATGTTCTCAAACAATCAAGACGGTGCTAGAAGAAAGACGAACTCTCTAGAAATCCATCGCCTTCACCCCGCCGTTTTGGCGAGTACGCAGTGCACTGCTTGTCACTTTGAACTCGTCCCTCACGCCGCCTCGTTTCAACAATGCGCTCGCGACAGTACTTTTTTTTAAAAAAAAAGACGAAGCTTGAATAGTTTGGAGGAAGTAAATAAATTTTATGGAACTGCTTCCTAAGAAATATCCTGGAAGGAACAGTGAATACTTCCATGTGAAGAACAACACTAGGAATAATATTAAGAGAAGCTGTTTGCGTTTAGAGGTATGAACAATACATATGTTGGTAGAAAAGTCAAAATTTGGAGGAAATCTGTACATATATAAACACAGGTATAAAATTATAATGGACTGATTGTTTTGAATATAGTCTTCCGAGTATTTTTACGAGATATTTAGGTGCTAATGAGAAAATCAATGAGTATCAAACATATACTAGTTTATCTCAATACCAGTTTTACCATTATTAAACTCGAAGTTTCTACTGCGCATAGCGTTTAACCAAGCTAATTTTGATAGAAGGTTATGAGCATAAAGTCTGTAACAGTTCATATCTTAAAAAATTCCAGAAGATCACAAAATTATACACTTCCAAGTGATTTCGTATGAAAGTTGTGTTATCTAAACGACAATTTATCCATGGAACGTGGAGTAGATAGAAGAACAAGGGTTTGAAAGAAAGAGATGTGCATGAGTAGAGAAAGTCATTTGAGACAACACATCGAAGTTTCTTGAAGCTAAGTAATCGCGGCTGTGATAGATATCCTATGTTGTTTATATAAGCTCAAGAAATGTTTACATCATTAGTAGCAATATGATTAGTTCACATCTCTTCATGTAGTACCTTAACATTTAAGACTATAGGTAATTTATTATAGATCATTACGATTATTAATGGAGTAATTTAGGTGATAAATGGTATATTTGAGATTATTCACTATATGAATCAGCTACCCTAACTTCAGCTCATTATGAACCCTACCGAAATCCGAAAATACTTCACACACGATGAGTGATACTGCTGCCTAACAAGCAACTCAACACTGAGCACGAACGCTCCAAAACCTTAAAATACTAATAAGCAAATAGGTGACTTGAAATTCCATAATGAACTTACTGCTTCATTGCAGGAACTCTCTGAAGTTGAAAGACACAAGAAGGTTGCGGTTCTCCACTTGATTGGAAGGTGTCCATGTACTTTGTGAATGAAATAATTCCCACGGAATTAAAGAAATGTAAACAAAATTTAGCAACCTAATTTAGCAACAGGAAGCAGGGCGGAACATAACACAGTGTCGGTAATTCTCCCCTTAATTATTAGGAAACTTGATAACTTGCATGATCTCAAACGTGGTTGATAATGGCTTTCTACCATTATTGCCTGAGTTCCGCGTATCCTAATTTATTTGCATTGAGAAAGTGGCTCAGAGCAGAGCGATAGAAAATGCGTCGATTTCATGATGTGTGGACCGAGTTAAATGATCAGCTGGATCCCACTTGCTAACTTTCGCGCGGGTGTGCACGCAGTTTCTTTCTAAAAGTGTTACAGCAACGAAATGTAACTAAACATGAATACATAAAGTAAAACTAGACCTCAAACTCTACCTTTCCCCTTTGTTATCCTGATTGTTTATTTAAAAAAGTAAAAAGAGTACTACAAAGTGCACTTACTGGCTCATAACTATACCGTGTCAACAATTCCTGAACCGATCACTTTGAAATAGTGCATGCCTTCTTCTGAGTTGCTAATATGGAATTTATTACAATTGAGAAACTGAAACCATTCTGATATACGAATTTTATAAATTGGATAAATTGGATTCCCAATAATGGTGTTGAAAGATGGCTGTGCTAAGTGTTGCAGTTTTCCACTGGCTATGTTTTACCTTCTGGAGAAGGCCGCGACTTAACGACGTTTCGCTCATCTCGTCCTTGGGTTCTTCTGGGCTCTTTTCCCATCTTTGCGTGTTGTTAATGTTTATATATTAGTGGTTCCTCGGTGGCACCAGCTCTTCATCATGGTTAGTGGTTCATCATTATTTGTAAACTCGAGCGATGTGAGACTTTATAATTATCAGTTAGACTTGATAATTAATCAGGAAATAATTAAGTTCATTATGTTTTGAGAATAATATTTCACCAGAAGACGTTGCGGAGAGACTCTCGAGGGACTTAGATAAACATTTTCATCACCACTATAGGACAGCAAATAGCTATGAAAGGTTTTGTACAAAACTGGGTATCTATGATGTTGACTTACTCTCGAAGTTAACATTCAGACATCCGTCAAATGTAGAGGTCAAATGCCAAAAAAATATAAAACAAATCAGGAACGGAAATGTTCATAACGACAGGGATAAAGAGGGTGTTGGTTGGAAATAAGGTTCAAATTTTCGTCACGAATTTTAAATTTGGACAGTCACCTTGTGTTCTCTATAAATTTTTGAACAGACAAGCATTGACTTCTGGGAGATTATTCAGGCAACCTCCCCGACTTCCCCTAATAGGTTAATCAAATCCTGATTACCTGGCTGTAACTCTGATGTTCCTTTGAATATTGTCGCGAACCCGATCGAGTTAAGGCGGCTTGGCACACAAAGTTTCACGTAGATAGCGAGCTTGCATAAGCAGATAAACATAGCGCTTGAGATAAAATACTTACCGAAACAAACTGAGATAAATGGAAATTTATCGTAATATCTTGATTACTCGGTTTCTTTATTCTTCTGGCAGAGTCTCGAATTACGAATTAGGTATTTAAGGACGTGACGGCTTGCAAAGTGAGTAGTTGTAAAACAGTGAGATGTGAAACAGTGTTGTAAACGAGAGACAGCTGGAAGTGTTATTGTAACGAGAGCTAATCTGCTGTCACTGTTTGTTTTTGTGATCGACCTTGGTAGACTCATGGAGATGTAACGTAATGCTGCTGTAATCTATAAGAGTATTTCTACGAAAATAAAGGAGATTTTTAATTTCTGCAACTCGGCCTTTTAATTCTACGAACCCACAAAGTCACAATATGCTTGGCCTGCAATTCATCGTAAATTTAAGACTGAGCCACTATTCAATTTTATAAACAGTGGAAACCCTGATTTAAACTAAACGATAAGAGTAAAACTGAGCTTTAAATCCATCACAATTACACGCTATAATCAATGGCATCCTAGTTCCCTCGTAACCTGCAGAACTCCAAAGCCTTTAGCAGCATTAACCTATTGACATTCTCTAATTTTAATGTTACGACGGATGATAAACCTATAAAATGTAGTTGAATGTAGTTTAATTTTGCTGCTTCATGACATTTTCAACTAGTCAAAGCCTTTTGCCAGGCATGTGCTGTTATATCTCCAAAGTGATATAATGTCCTTACAAATTCGTTTTAATGTTTTAGTAGTTTGGGAAATGAAATTGAAAGGTGTTTTATGGCTTCATGTCTGTCAAAACTTTTAGGCTTTATAAAGTTGAAATAAATACCAAAATTGGTTTTAATGGCTTTTGAAATTGCCCTGCAAAATGCACACTCATAGGCTGCGCAAGTGTATTTTCCTTCTTTATAGTATAAAAAACTTGGCTTATGTGACATTACACGGTTAGCTTTTTAAGCTCAAATGAATTACAACTATGTTTTCGTAGGCTTCCGACTTCTGTAGTGTCATGAATTAATTGATTTCTTTAAATTTCCCTTTCTTTATGCATATATGATAACATTATTTAGATAAATGTTCCTTACCACCTTATGTATTTTAAATGTGGTACAATCCTGACTATTCCCAATCACAGAAGAAAAAATCTCCGTTGTTTATGGAATGGATGTGAAACAATGGCAAAAGGCTGCATTTCCTTAACGTCCTCCCGACATTTCTGGATTTACTGCGTAGTGCACAAGCACACTCCGGCAATGAAAAATCCTCGGTTAGAATGGTGAAGTAATTTTTAGATAACAATAGCAAATGTCATTTTAAACCATTGCGCCTTCTTTTTAGTCCCACAGTTATTTACTAATAGGTATAAACGTTCACGTTTACTCGCGATGCTGAAGCTCCTTTAACATATAAAGCGAACTTCGCGACTATCCAGAAAAATAATCTTCTCATTTTACACATAATATTGGTTGAGTTGTTTCTAATGTAAGGAGTTTTCTCTTTTTGTACAATTATGTAAAAGTCCTGCTAAAACTTTATTACAACATAAATTCAAAGCAAAGAAAAGCAAAAATGTCTTATAAGAGGGCTATTAGAAGATACTGGCGTCCAGAAACATCGTGAATACTGAAACGTGTAGGGATTAGAACAATAGTTATTCAGATGTTTTAACACTGTTTTATTACACAACAGCTACATTATTTGATAAATAGAAACTAAAGGAAAAGGATAGCAACAAATATGTGACTGAAAACTTTTAAATTCGTTCTTCTGTTTGCTGAAGTGGCCTGTCTGTGTCTGTACATCAGGTCTATCTATGTGTATTTCTTTGGTTTGGATTTTGGTTTTGTGCTCTCTTGGGCGTAGCAACTTTATATTCAAGAAGTAACAGCTTTTTGTAGCCCATGGCATTCTCAGCTTTAAACCAAGGCATTTTGGACAAGCAAGTTCTTTTATATCCATAATGTGTTCGTTTTCAATTACAAGAGCGTTGTAAGTTATTTTTAATCTTCTAGTAATTTATTAGATGAAATTAGAAGGTGCTTTATAGTACGTGAACAATTTGGGATTTTCAATAGTGATAGTGTTATCAAAATCAGTTTTTAGATTAACATATATGCGCAAATTTTCTCTCTTAAGGGACACTGGGACTGAAAAATAGGCCAAAAATCTCAAAATTTACGATTTTTAGATTTATACGTATAAATGTTCCCCAAACCTTCCTATATTGAATTGTGTAAGAGTTTTTGATTTCTGCCATTTTTAAAGGTCTAGTGCAGGGTTTAAATGCTCGGAGCCTGGCCATTTAAACGCCCCCTTTCTTCCTTATCCAGCATGATGGACTCTTTTTGCCAATTTTAATCGTTTTTTGGCTGGTTTTTCCTCTAAAATTGTGTTATAATCTTGCAGCAGAGCTTTTTGCTGCTATCTGGCGACACTTCGGTGAACTATTACTACGTATTATATACAAAGTCTTTACTCAGAAAATATCAAAGCATAAATGCCATACAAAAAATTGTCAACATATTTTGAGTGTTCTCGCAACTAAGAAAATGCAAAACAACTCTTAATCTATGTGATTATTCTGTGTTTTTTGCAATAAACTTAGAGAATACTTGTTGATTCATTCTTGTTTTGACTCCTGTGTTTGGTTCAATGTATTATGGCGTCATCCTTTAGAGAAATGTGCTTTTGTTTACATGTGCTTCTGTTTATGAAATAAGTGTGTAAGCAAGTTAGTTGATTTTTCTAAAGTGTAGTGTGTTGTGAAATATATAAACAGCATAATGCATGCTACTTCTTCACGTTGGCATAAGCCGGTGAGTAGAAATAACAAAAAAAGAGACCTTGCAAAAAAACGTGGTTTAGCCAGATGGAATAAGAAACCTGTAGACCAGATTTCCATCTCAAATACACAGTTGGACACAGAAGAACATGCTAGTACTTCATCTTCACATTTGGAAATGGACATAGGTGAGCAGGCTACTGTAATTGAAACTGTAAGTATTTGTAAAACGCAGGAGAAATTTTCAAGATTTCAGAGAGATGACAGTGTAAATAGTGAATATATTTGTGGTAATGCAGGGGCAAACAGTGAGTATATTTTGGTGCACAGCAGTTCTCTGAATCAACTTCTGAGCAATGTAAAGTGTGGGGAGTGTACTAAATGCTCACTTACACTGCAATTTAGAGAAAAATATGGCTTTGCAGTAAAGTTAGTGCTAAAGTGCAGTGAGTGTGGTTTCAGCCCAGGGCAGAGTTATTCTAGTCCTAGAGTTGAGGATGAAAAGTCTAAGAGACCTCCCTTTGAAGTGAACAGGAAAATTGTGGATGCTTTTTTGGGATTGGGTGTAGGTCACAGTGGCTTAGAAAAATTTTGTTGTGCATTAGGTATGTCTGGTATGGATTCCAAAACATTTACCAGTCATATGAAGGAGGTGGCTTTTTACAGTAAAAAACTAAAAGAAAAAGCTCTCCTTCAGTCCAGGGAGGTAGTGAGAAGAGCGTACATGAAGTTAAATGGTGCTGATGAAACTGCAGATGAGAACAATGTAATTGATGTTTCTGTAAGTTATGATGGTTCATGGCACAAGCGGGGATATACATCCAACTATAATGTAGGAATTGTGATGGACATTCTAACTGGAATGGTGCTGGACTACACAGTAGTTTCCAAATATTGTGCAATGTGTGCCATTACAGCCACAGAATTGGGACATGATTCACCAGAGTTTTGCATTTGGTTTGAGGGACATTCATCTAGTGGTGAATGCAACAAAAATTATGAGGGCTCATCCACATCAATGGAGGTTTTTGCTGCAGACATACTATGGAAACGTTCAATGTCAGAGTGTAAGATGCGCTACACAACTGTACTATCAGATGGTGATTCAAAAACATTTAATCATTTATCAAATGAAAACATATATGGTAACACAGTTGTTCCTGCACAAAGAGGAGTGCATAAACCATGTTGCTAAAAGAATGGGAAGTGGGCTGCGAAACACTGTAGAAACATGGAAGAAAAAGGGAGTAAAACTTGGTGGGCGAGGATCTGGGACACTTACCAATGCCACCATTACCAAACTAACTAATTATTATAGACATGCCATAGTGAACAACATACCTAGTGTCCCTAAAATGAAAGAAGCCATTTATGCAACCCTTAGTCATTATGTTTCAACGGATTCCAAGCCTCAACATAGCAAGTGTCCCCAAGGTGTCGACTCCTGGTGTTTTTACAATAAAAGCATTGCACAAGGAAAGACACCCATGAGCCATCAGAAGATGCCTGTTAAACTAACAGAGCAGTTAGTTTGCAAAATATTACCTGTTTATCAAAGACTAGCAAGTGATGAACTGTTGTCAAGGTGTGTGCGTGGTGCTACTCAAAATCAAAATGAGTCACTACATGCACTAATTTGGAGAAAATGTCCCAAAATTACTTTTGTATCCTGCAGGAGAATAGAAATTGCAGCAGCAATTGCAGTAGCAGAGTTTAATATGGGCTGTTCTGCAACTCAGGAACTAAAATGTGAGCTAACCACCAGTGCAGTGACAAGTGTGCAGAAGAAAATTGTGAAGAGACGTGACAAACGCAGAATATACGAGAGCACGCGATCTTCATTGCAACATAAGAAAACAGCTCGCCTCAAAGAAAAACAGACAAAAATGCAGAGAGAGCTTGCCAGACAAAAGAGGGAGGGTCTCACATATGCTTCAGGGCAATTCGAATGTAGTAAGGTACTGTTCACTTTATTTTTGGTGCATGTTTTTAGAAAAATTGATTTTTCTCCACTTTACATTTTTTAATACATTATCTGATCCACACGCATTAATTTTTGAGCTATGGCTCTGAATTTCTTTCAGCATGTGCTTCATGTATGGGTCTACAACTTCAGTCTCTGGCTATAGGATTTAAGACTTGGTTTGGCTGTAACAAAATTTTAAATGCAAAAAAATATTTAAAAAATTCAATTCAATGTTCTGCATAATTAAAAAAATAATTTCCCTAAAAGTAATGTATTGTTCTTCCAGACAGAGACTGCAGTTGTTTATATAGTTAGTGGGCATGAAAAAATAACAGAGTTATTGCAATAGAATAATTAGTGATGCGCATGCATTAATTTTAATACTGCGATAAAATTTAATTAAAACAATAATAAAAAATTAATTCCTTCAAAACTAATCATCAGAAATTACTGAAACTTGGTGTGGTGTTTTCTAATATAAAACCCTTTAGGCATGCAGAATTTGAAGTTTGTAGGTATAGAAATATAGAAAATAGAAATTTCAGTCCCGGTGTCCCATAATATCATTATTGAAGCATAGATACAGACAAGTCAAAAGGAGAGAAGAATAGATGAAACTTCCTGAACCTTTAATTATACTGCAACGTTAATAACCTAAATTTTAATTAAAATAATTAAACATATTTAATCCTATAGATAACTATTATTATTTATAAGTTATATTACTTATGCAATAGTCCCTTAACGACATACATAAGTATAGCAGTAGTTGTAAATCTGCCTATAACTGGTATATTTATCAGCAGTCAATCACATAATTATTAATTTAAGAGAGGGCCACATATGATATATTTAAAGCATTTGCACCACCAGTAATTAATTCATTTTGTCTTCGTTTTAACATATAATTTATGACCATGTAGCGTTACATTATGGTATCAAAATGATTGCAACTTTGATTTTTTCCCCTGATAGCAGCGTCGCTGGAATGATCATTTCTCTACGTCGTCACTGCGTGTCTGCTAGAACTGTTTACCGAGTCCCGAAGCCTCATTGTTTCCTGAATTCACCCAATTAGCCAATGTGAAAGGCTCGTTACGGTAATATTCAGCAAGAGTTAGGGAAAATGATGGGTGGAGAAGTGAGAAACTTTGTCGTAGCACCACATGCATATCCCTCCCCGCTCCCTTCCGATCCCAATTTCCAATTCGAAATGCCCTAGCGTGACTCCAATGCTAAACTTTATTGAAGCGGTCCGTCTCTGTGGGGAACACGATTTTGCGATTTTGCAGACGTCGCGTCACCACCGTCACACATTGTAGAAACTTGTTTCTAATCAGTCTGTTTTGTCGTCATGAATCCCTTTAAATGAACTGCATGTAATATTTATGTGGATTCGCGTTCCGATGATTGCAATGAATATCGCATTCGTTAGAGGCCCTATTATTTTTACTGTCTCCCTGACTTCATATTGATATTCTTTATGCATAGCCAATACTCAGGGAAAACAACAACAACAACAAAAACAACAATAATAATATTAATAATAATAATAATAATAATAATAATAATAATAATAATAATAATAATAATAATAATAATAATAATAAGAAGAAGAAGAAGAAGAAGAAGAAGAAGAAGAAGAAGAAGAAGAAGAAGAAGAAGAAGAAGAAGAAGAAGAAGAAGAAGAAGAAGAAGAAGAAGAAGAAGAAGAAGAAGAAGAAGAAGAAGAAGAAGAAGAAGAAGAAGAAGAAGAAGAAGAAGAAGAAGAAGAAGAAGAAGAAGAAGAAGAAGAAGAAGAAGAAGAAGAAGAAGAAGAAGAAGAAGAAGAAGAAGAAGAAGAAGAAGAAGAAGAAGAAGAAGAAGAAGAAGAAGAAGAAGAAGAAGAAGAAGAAGAAGAAGAAGAAGAAGAAGAAGAAGAAGAAGAAGAAGAAGAAGAAGAAGAAGAAGAAGAAGAAGAAGAAGAAGAAGAAGAAGAAGAAGAAGAAGAAGAAGAAGAAGAAGAAGAAGAAGAAGAAGAAGACGAAGAAGAATATAATCCTAAGCTACACAAAGAGGTTTACTATTGTTGCCTTCTCTATTAAATATTTAACAGTTAATATAGGAAGTGTTGCATTCCACCCAGAAAGTTGATACCCATCATTTTATTGGAATATATTTTTGTGACTCCAAAACACAAAAAGGCGTTTCTATGCTGCTTACTTATAGAATTGCATCCCACACAAAATACCAATGTACAGGTATTAATGGAAACAAATACTTGGAGACTCCCAAAATGCAAAAGTACCTGATATGTGACTGGCATAACTTGCTCTACTCTTGTAATAAATGTTCTTACAAACGCTTATTCTTTTACATACTCGTAATAATTGAAAACCTAAATCATTTGAAGATACTAATCGTAGCAAATTTTCTAATAACACAAGGGAAATAGGCAGTAAAAGTCAATTTTTAAAAGCTGGTCGTCACATGATGGCGTTTCAATTTTGTTTTCTTTACATAGCCAAGAAATAAGCAAAGAAATGACGGTTTGCTATTTCATAAAAGCGTAATTATTTGACAATTCAGACAATTAACAAAAATGCCTCGTAAATAGTTAACTAAAAGAACAATTTCCATAAACATTATGCTTTAAAAGGATCTACACTTTTTATGGAGTAAAATTTTGTATATTTCTTAATGTAGAGGACTTCAAAGGTTTTTCACAGAAAATTCAAAATATTCACTTTATTTGCCATGAAAATAACTGAAACGTATGATAGATATTTTAATCAAAATTTTAACGTTTGTTAAAATCATAATGTTATAAATCCTTTTTTCACGTAGGGTGGATTTGCCAGAACATCCTAGTGTTGCACATTGGAAAGGGTTGAAGATAAATTGCAAGTTCGGTATGACCAAGAGAAAGTGTGATTTGTGCAATGACACGACTTCCTCTACTCACTGTTGTGTAAAATATTCTTTAAAGCACTAATTCTTCGATGTGATGCATGTTTCTTGAGATACACGTTTGTAGAAATGTCTATTATAAAATATGTTCTTATAAGTACAGTGGAAATAGGAAAATACATTAGGTAAAGGAATGGCCAAATCTTTCAATGACTGGTCGCTTTCATGGCTTTAACATTACACTCCAAGGCTTAAAAAGCCAACAACGATTTTCATTTGAGGAAAATATAAATATTAGCAAAATTTTAAAAATGCCGGGTAATGTCTCGAGAATGATACACTTTTACAAATATATTGATAGAAATTAGTCGTTTCTTCACACTAGCCGTGTATAGGCTAAGGTTTTGGATAGAAAGAGTCAAACTGAAAAATTCTACAAGGATGTAAAGATTTTCAAGAAAATCCCCCAAAATCAAACTACCCCTTACCTAGAACATCTTTCAAACAATTTGTTTTTCTCCAAAATTCCCTAATAATTTTGATTAAAATACAATATTTTAGGACACTTTCGTGACAAATTAAATATATATGTTAAATTTTCTGGAAAGAGGATTTGAAATGCTTTTAATTTTGGAGGACTTTGCATAAATAAATCCTACGACACTTCTGCGCAAAATCTCTAGATCTAATTATAGAATTTATGTCAAATAAATGTTTGATGAGATAACTTTTTCGAGATATTCTTTGTTATTGGTTTGAATTTTAAATTCCTATGCATTTATGGCACTGTAAATTGTTAATCTTCTATATACATATATACTCTAGCCATGCAAAAAGAGTGAAATGTCAAAACCATCCTTCCCATTCACGTATACGGAAAGTGTAGAACCATATTTACAAATATTTTATTCAATTGATGTGAAGTAAAGAAGGAGATATTTTGAGAATAGTTTGTACAGAAATAAGTAGAGAGAGTGATGTAAGTATGAACATGATTTAGCACTCAAAAGGCTTATATATTAAGCAATATGTTTGCAAATTACTGTTATCCTAGTGAAATACATGTAAGCAATATTGATGTAACTACTGGGAGTTGCTTAATAACGCGGGGTGCAATACCAAGACTCAGAGAACGTGGTATATATTGATGTTGGGTTGGCATAAAACGCGATGTGAATCTCATCACAGAGGTAGGAGCAATGCTTAATTGACACATTGATTTAGACCTTCCTTGTGACTTGCGATTTGAATTTAGGACTTCAGCTGTTTCATAAATTGTTCACCTCAAATTATTCCTGGTATTAAAACTTTCGCTTTCGAGGTTGTTTCTCCGTACCACTGAAAAGAAAATGAATTCGAAAAACTTGCATCTCTACTCAGAGAGAACACATCTTCCATTTTCTTCATCTTTTAGAGGCGAGGTACTGCCATAATGCTCTCTATTCAAAACGGCTGAATGTTGGAAAGTTCCTGTTTAGTTGCAAGATGACGATGACTTCCATACTCATCATCTTGATGTTCTGCTTGCTAGGATGTTGCTCTCGTCTTCTATTAGAATCATATTCAAACCCGAGAAAGTCTGAAATCCTGAATTAAGGATGGATTTGTATGGAAGGAGGTGCGAAGGAAGAGGCACGACGGAAGTTAAGAGAAGTGAAATAAATGAAGACGTATGGGGGAGGAGATGAAAGCAGGTTTAAGCGTACCGCCACAAAGGAATTTTATTAGCCCAACCATTAACCAAAGCCAGGGTGAAGACAGTTCTTGCGGAACTGTTCGTTTATGATAAAATTCCGTAATAGCGTTTAATTCACATTTACAGGCTCCTTCCTAAGGTCACCAGAAGCCACATAAAAATAAGTTGGAAAAGTATTTAATAGCGAAGAGTGCAAATTTACTGCGGAGTTTAGCATTTTTACTCAGTTTTTCCATTTGCTATGTTGAAACACTTTCGCTTTAATTTTAATGTAGGTTTGGTAAATTAAATTTTATAAGTTGTTCACAACAATCCATCTACATTTCGGCTATTTAGCGAAATGTATAGGTAATAATAAATTATTTATGGAAGTTATTTTGCGTTAATAGTTCGATTACTATTTGTTTAGGAGCAACATATTTTGTTTTGTTTACCCCAACAGCAATATATCATGTATTTGCTATAAAGGTAACTGTGTATGTATGAATCGGATAATCTTTTTAGCAGTTGCCGTTTTCGGTATCTTAATAGAGATTGAAAAACGGTTTTGATGTTCTCCACCTAATATATAAAAAGCTATTGAGTAACGCCGTTGGTTATTCTATTAGAGGTAAACATATGTAACACAGCGACTATGGCGCAGCATTCTTGAGGTCCACGCCGGGCAGTTCGAACTTTAAATGGACAATCCGCGCACTCTACAAGTGTAAATATTATAAGAGCTATCGCTGGATAGCTAGAAACTTCTAGAACTTAAGCATTTATGAACGTACAGAACCTGTGTGGAAATTTCCACAGGTAAGCGAGTGCAGTCGCAAATCAACGTTCGCGTGCGTGAGTGAGTGAGTGACTAAGTGAGTGAGTAAGTGAGTGAGTGAGCGAGTGAGTGAGTAAGTGAGTGAGTGAGCGAGTGAGTGAGCATTGGTGAAAGCCAAAAGAAACTGTACCTATCGTGTATATCTCATTACGACGCGAAGAAAGTGAAAGGAATGTACAAAAATAAAGTAAAATGATCTGCACAGTGGAACTAGTTCACATTAGTGAATTGGCAGTTTAGAAAGAGACCCAGGAGTACGGCACGTTTCACCCTAGTTAAGGTATAAAAGAAGCTGCTAGCTGGACAAGATGATTCAGCCCTGAGGAAGCTACATCAGGGAATGAACGAAACTTCGGCAAGATTATGCCTCAAGGCAGCGGAAGTACTAGATCTAGAATTTTGTATTTAATAAATGGCAAACGTTAAGAAATAGAACAGAAGCACCCTACGTACAAATGTAGATCTCTTCAAAACATATATTAGCTATATTTCATATATCTATCCAAGTATCCACTCCTATTCATTTTAAAATAATTGTAATTAGAAATAATGCTTCACTTCTCGTTGTTTGCCGTAATGTAACAAACGTTTACAGCCAACACTTAACCACCTCCTTCTTAAACAGCTGACTCTCAGGCCAGATGGTCCCTAAGTAACTATGAAGCTCATTTCAGTTGCTGGATTCATTTTCTAGAGACGCCGGTATTGACCAACGTATTTTGTGGTATTCAGCGGTTGTCAGGGTCAATGCTAAGGTGATTTCTGTTCTACCACGAATTTCCTTTCCAACTTATCTTTTCTGTTTTCTGATTTCGGCCAGGCTACAGTGTCGGGTAGTTTACAGCGGTTGAGCCAGAAGCATGTTCTTTGGAACGTTCTATTCGGATCTGCTACATGGCAACTTTCTTTGAACCACCTCAAGTGGTTCATCACCGTTCCCGCCAGAGGGAGTCCTCTGAGCAGCCAGGTGAGCAACGCGCACATCAAATTTGCAGGATGTAGGTATCTCTGTGCATTTCTGATGACAACCTGCCACCTAGAGGCTGCTCTGGTTTCTTCACCTCAGCCGTTCCTCCTGGAGGTATAAGCACAATATATCAGGGTGAATCGAGGTGCGAGTTGTCTCCACTGCTTTCTCGTATTCCTCACTACTCATTCAGTTTCTTGATACTGAAGTAATAACATTTTCCCTTGGCACTGTAGGTCATTAACAAATGCGGATGTCAGAAAATCTTTAAGACCATGAAAATGGCATATTATACCGCTTTCAAATTTGGAAAACTACTGGAAAACATTCTCCTAACATACCAATACCTTAAATCAGTAAACTGAAATAATGTGCATCACGCATTAAGCTGCAAAATTATCTTTCGAGAAATCTTTCACGTTCGAGTGCGTTATCTACATTTAATCATATGAATAGTCATAAATTCTGCAAATTGTCGCTAAGATCGTGTTTTAAACAACATAATTTGGAGTAAAAGAGTAATTCGTCGTTGTGCAATAAATTAATATTTACGTGACACATTTTATCGAGGGATATGCTGCAACACTCGACAAGAGATACTAAGAGAGAAAGAGAGAGAGAAACATGTATACCTATTTTAAAATGGAAAGAGGTTCTTAGAAAAGGAAATAACCCCCAAAAAACTCTCAGAGCGTGTTGAAGAGCAACATTGATTTCCAAAAGGAAGTAAGCCTTATAACTATTATCAAGAGAAAGGCAATACGAGAGTCAGAAACATTTCCAGACTCGCATGTCTTTGAATTATGCTGGAATTATGTACATATATAGAAAGAGAAAATTCAGTTATTTTAATACGAAATTTCCATTGTGTGCAATGTAGTGCAATGTATTATTGCATACACTGCTTGCATTTTGTATGTGTATATAATTTCCCCACGGTCTGCTGCTATTTGCAAGAACGTGTTGTCATTTGTAATGTGATGTTATTTATTTATTGTAATGGTCACCGAGTGAGATGGCTAAGGTGGTAGCGAACGAGGCTCACATTCGGGAGGTGTTATGCTCAATTCCAGTTGACTGCCCACAGGGTATTTTCGTGACGTTTCCTTGTTCGGCGAACGAATTCGGAAGTGATTTCTATCATTACTCCCCTCTTCCGTTTTCTTTCATTTTGTCTTTCTCTTTCGTGTTACAGGATGACTTCGGAGCTGAATGTTAGTCGACGGCGGGCACATGGCACTGAGGCTTGTGGCCAGAGCGTCGCCGTTTTAGTCTCCACTGCCGAGCCCAGCTTTCCGGTTCCTGATGGAGGGAACTAGAGCCCCCGAACGGGGGTTTGGATGAATTACCACCCAGCGAATATTTCTGATACGAATTACCTTTATGTCTTTTATTTTTACTAAGCTTTCATGGGTATTTTTTTCTTTTTTCCTTAAGTGGAATTTCAGAATGTCACAGTAGACGGTTTCTTCTCTAGACGTTCTGTATGGCACTGTTATTTTATGAGGTTTTCATTAATGTCTTTGTCTATAAAGTTTTACACACATCCAAATTTCAATAGTGATAAAATATATATGCCTATCAATTAAGAAATATAATACCTTTCTCATGATCGCATAATACCTACCTAGTGACTAAAATAAATAAGGTATTTAATACATAAAGTATTAATCTTCTACATTCTAGAGTGAATCTTTAATCTGATTCTACCTCTCATTATCATTATATCTTTGTTGCTCAAAAGAAATAAATTTTGCAAGTTTTACTTGCCACATCATTGCTGCATTTGATGGGAATTTGGAAAAGACCAATGTAATTTTGGCAATTATCGACCTCTGAATTACACTGACTTCTGAACTACCTCTTTTTCTTTCTTTTAACATTCCGGGAACACTTGCTTGCCAGGTTTCCTCAATTCACCACCACAGCTGCCACCACGGTATTGGTTATGCTCTGCTGAGTTGTTATGCTCATTTAGTTATGCAGATGTGCCGTGACCGACTTTCTTGGTCCAAATGTTACGTCACCTGATACCCAGCCGGATGGCTCAGCAGGTTTCGTCTGTTGCCCGCAATCGGGAAATCCGGGTTCGATTCCTGTGCCCGACCTCCGACCTAACTGACCAATGTGTATTTTCGTGTGTTTTCCCGGGTCACCAGGCGAATGCTGGGTAGATTAATTACATTTACCGAATCCTATCTCTCCATTTCATCTTCAATTATCATTTCACATCATCTCTCCTCTGGCGATCTCTTTCGGGATAGAAGTGTCAGTGGGAGTCTCGGCGCTGCATGGCAGGATGGTATACTCCGTGTAAAGGCTTCCTCCTATGGTAGGATGGCCTCCTGTCTCTGGGCCGGACTTCGGTGGGGGGATACCAGTTGTACTGGCCTGTCAGAAAGTTTCCAAGTGGTCAGTTGTAGGGACCCTGCCGACTCTGCACTGTCATGACTCTTTAGGTCGACCGCCCTCTGTTTCCTTGGGCCTCATTCTTCATTCCAGGGATGTCCCACTTGCGGCATAGGTACAATAGATCAAGACTGCACTGCCGAATCTGCTCCATACGTTTCTATCATATGCATCCTACATCACCAGATGGGTGTTGCATTCTTGTGAACAACAAATTAAGTATTAGTATTTAGTTGATTTTTATTTTGTTTTTTAATTATGGTATTCGCCCTACACAGACGTGCACAGAGGTAGAGGAACAAACATATGACATACACATTTTTGGAAAGTTTACTAATAGTGTCTTGATTTTATTCAGGGAAACTCAATATTTCGGTTTTGAGATTTTAAGTGAAATTCAGTAGGGAGTATGTGGTAGAAATAGAAGGACGGAGGTGGGGAGGTGTATTGGAGTTGGTTAGATGAATAGATAATGAGGATTTCTGCCAGTTATTTTCGGGCTCCGCCATATAAGCGTAAATAAATGACAATTGCAAAATATATTTTCACTGTTTCCCAAAGAGTCTTCCCTGAGGTAACATTTTGTTGCAATACCACTATATTTTCATCTTTCCCTGATTATCGAAATATTAAATCTCCTTCTAACAGGGATTGTGTAATCTAACAGATATGAAAGGAAGTTTCTTCAATATCTTTGCACATTCTACAGGTGGGTTCGTCTTTGTAGGGTCCTACTTTACATTGATGTTTCCTGCAGTGCCCATCTTCAGAAATTCCATGGATTATTCCATGCACTTCAGATCACCTTTCTGGTTCGACTTTTGTAAAATGAGTTTTACATTTGAGTTTTTGTTTCCCTAATCCATATTTTACCTATGTTCTGGTAGTGAAATCATCATCGATTGCAAACATAGTTTCTGGGCAAAAGTGTGCTTTTTATCCAGCTGGTCAGCTTTTCATTGCCATAGATGCTTTAGTACCCCGGTACCCACCTCATTTCAAGTCTATTTTGAGATGACAGGAGATAACACAATTGCTTTAAATTTATATGGTCTAATGTGAGCGCTCATAATGCACTTTACCTCTGAGGATAAGTATTCATTTACCATAGTATTCTTCTTAGAGCATCACCGAGAAAAGCAAATAATTCTAACTGAAAAACTGTACATTTCGCAAAACTTATGCTGATATGTGTCCTTGAACTAGCCCGATTGTGACCCTATACGAAATTTATTTGTGAATCATATAAGTTGAGCATACTTCTTTATCAGACGCTATCCCTTCTTTCCAGTTTTCTTGTTTTTTTTTTTTTTTTTTGTTTTTTTTTTTTTTTTTTGTAATTTACGTCCTCCAACGCTAAGTCATATCGGACGATGAATGGAACCGGTGAAATGATGCTTAAGTGAGCCCAGAGTCCATAGATCTTAGAGTTACCTGACATTCGTCTTTCAGGATAGGGTTAAACCCCGGAAAAAACCTTATCCAGGTAAATCAACCTGACCGAGATTCGAACTCGGGACCTCTTGAACGTGAGGTAGACATGCTACCCCCACACTAACGAGGTGGGCAGTTTTCTTGGAGAGTTCTTAAATAAGGGGAAGGAGCATTACTGAGTTCATTAGGTCAGACTGCACAGTCAGTACTGAGATATCGATGTTTTTTTAGAAGGGTTTATGTCCAGTGATTGGGCTTCCACTTCTCTGATACCCTGTTTACATACACAGTAAGCACAAAAACCAACCTGCGCTTCTAAATAAATTTTCATGGGAGAAAGACTAGGCAGAGCGGATACAAAGGTAGGTCATTCTTTTTAACTTGTTAAATTTATTTGCTACAGAGTTAAGTCCATTTTTTTCGCTAACAAAGATGACGCCATAGGATACACATGGGCCTTAACATTACAACATACGGGCAATGTTTGATGCGTATTTTTGACCCAGATTGTACCAATAGTGCATTTGATTGCTACAAACAACCATCCATTTCTACAAGGAGCAATATCAATATAGCCCAAATCTGTTTCTTATCCTTGTCTTGTGTTTTCCAAAACACATTTCGTCATATTCTTGAACTTTGGGCGTTTGTTCAACCTGTATCGTTTTAAAACCAACGTTATGCCGGTACCCTTTACTAAAGAGTTCAGTCTCATAACTGAATTGGTTTCAAATTCTTCTGATTCTACAACTGTTTTCTCAAAACAATAAATCGTCGGAGAGCTAAAGCCTCAGAGTTGCATGAAATATATTGGGTTGTTTCCGTTTCTTTCTTGGACATCTGCAATATAAGTTACTCTGAGACACTTTCATTGTGTTGTTTTCCATGGGAATGTGTCCTATGAAAAATTCAGTAATTGTTCTCATCTAAAGTATGTTAAATTTGTGTAAGCTGTCAGCTCCTTCCTTACATGGTTCTCTGATAATTAGTTTACCATGTTTGTTTCTTAGAATTCTAAGCCAGGGTTTTTCATGCTCTACTTTGGAAAAATTCTTGATAACCTCTGCTCATCGAAATGTTCGATTTGTAGTGGACAACGCGGCGCTATGGCGGATTTTCTCCGGGATTTCCGATTTCCCCGCCATCTAATTCCATCATTCATCTCATGTATCATCAGTGTCACCTCCTGCGGTGCCGTATGTAGTAAAAGTGGGCGTTAAACACTATACTGTGACTTTGTGAGTTCGTAGAATTAAAAGTATAGTTTGCAGAAATTCATTGCTCTTTATTTCCGTAGGAAGACACTTTTGTAAAGCCCTGAGCAGCAGGATTACGTAACATACACAAATACGATACAACCTTCAAGGTCGTCTGCCACACGACCACAAACAAGAGTTCACTTTCACATCAAAGCTGCACACACACGATTATCGAGTACTATCATGTCTGTCCATTGACAAATCAGCCGCGGCTTCTTTTACATATCCACTCATTGTTCTAGAAATTAGTGGAACGTTCCGTAACAATCAAGATGGCACCAGAAAGATGAACCTTCCAGACATCTGTCTTTTTCTTTCTCAGTTTCGGCAAGCTTTAATCTCCGCGCTGCACTGTCTGTCTCTTTACGCGCGCCGGCCGCGCCCGCCGCAACAATGTCTCGCGACAATACATTTACATCGAAATGTTCATTGTAAGCATTATAAGGACTAAATTGAGTATGGGTAAAAAGAGAATATCACATTGTTTTACATTCACAAGTAGTAATATGCTTACATATACACTGTAATGGCGATGCTGCACTTCTTCGGTTTTTCTTCACAAAGCAATAAAATTATATATAAATATAATCATTACGAACACGATATAACGACTTCTATTTTCACCTGATAATGCCTAAATTTTTCCTTGTAGTCATAAAGAAATTAACTCATCTGCTCCTCTTCCTGTAGTCTATGCTCAGCAGCCTTTCGCTCTGTGTATGAAGGCTTGAGAATTCAACTGTCTCAGCAAGAGTTATTGCAACAAATTTAGCCTATAATTCCAGAGAAATGTGCTAAACATAAATTTCATAACTAATTAAAAATTAAACATGTAAATACAAATACTAAAGAACACACTCCCTAAGAATAACCGAACATAAATAATTTAAGGTGTATTTTATTCCGAAACTGTAGATTATACTTCAGATAATACTGTACAAAATATTTTTTTCTTAAAAATACTAATGACTATAAACTAAGCATGTTATGCTTTAAGGAATCAAATGGTAGAATCAGAATAATTTTTCTAAATTCAGAAACTTTGCTTTAAATCTTTCCCAAGATTGCTGCAATGAAGGTTACATTAAATGTTACTTCCTCTAATTTAATTTTTATCTTCATAACAGTGGAGAATAAATTATCAATGAACTAGATAAACTTCTCACTTCATCCTGTAGGAAATCTCAAGTCACAGGTTATGCAGATACATACAAACCAAGCGGTTGTATTATTGAAGGACTGGGAAAGGAGGAAAATATCATTTAATTAAACATTGGAATGATCATCCATTTGAATAGCTAAACTCGTCGGAAGCTACAATAAATCTGAGTTCTATATCAATTAGCTGATTGATGCTGATCTTCGGTTCTGCATCTCATGACAACTGCATACCACCGTGAACTTTTCTACAAATATATTGATGGTACTCAGAATCATTAATAAAATCAGTTAGACTTTCTGCCAAAGTGCTGTGAGTAAAAACTCGATAAAACTCGAAAGCTAGTTCCTCTGAAAACGTTTTAAATAAATGGTGTTGTCCTGGACTTTTGGCAGTGTAGTTATATACTTCCATGGTGGAATAACGAATGCACACATGTGATAAAAACATGAGAAATTAATTCTACAAAACGTATACAAAAGAACTATAAGGCTGTGAAATACAACATTGTACTCAAGAAAACAAAGAAAGAAAAAAAGCACCCGTTGTTTTCAAAACCGCATGACTCAATCCCATTATGTTGTGTTTTAGTTTGTTACCAAATGTGTTGTGTAGCTCACAAACGTGTAGTTTAACAAACAAATAAAAATCGAAATCAAACAAATACACATAAAGCGATAGATATTTGCCAGAGAAAAACGAACATTAAAATATCGTTTATGGTATATACAGAATAGAAAACGAAAGATAAAGGAATAAGACACTTCCGGAACACAGAAAACTAACGGATATGGAAGGACAGCGAAGAGTACTTTGCCATCAGGGGATCAATTATAGTCAAATACACAGAAACTTCGGAAAAACGAGCAGAGAAACGTTAGGACAATAGACTAGGTTGATTATTCCCGAAATAGCTACCCGGCCATGCAAAACTCAGCTCCATCTTAATTGAGAGACCTTTGTCCAAAAGAGACATTTAAGTGACTTCACAGCCTAACGTTGAGTTCAATACTTTGCTCTAAGTTCAGTCAGTGATTGGATCAGGAGCATATTTCTGTCGATAATAATTGTTGAAAGATAAGGAGCTAGATATGTAACCCCGCTCTATTATCATCACCCTTCTAATCCTCCAATGACACAAAAAACATAATTCAACCTTGTAAAAGTGGGGATAATGTAATAATTTATCACATCAAGATTTTAAAACTCTAATGAACTGTAATGAGGTCCAACTGAAGCAACAATTTCTTAAAAATAAACTGTGAAACGAAAACAAAATCCTGTGCGTTACCAAATGGCACATATGGTACTTTGCTTAAGGCTCTCTAAATATCAATAATTACGTTTTTTTTAAATATTTTCATATTGATTCAAATCTGTAAGTTCATATCAGACAGAATTTTCTGACTAAAGAAAAGAAGTCGTAGTTATTCCAATTCCAAATTCAAATTAGGATTCCCGCAAGGAAAGAAATATCCATTGAACTTGCTTAAGCGCTCTAAATTAATGCAAGTTTGTAACAAGGATTATATACTGTTGAGTCATATGGGTTTTTAAACCAATAATTTATTATTAACTTATTACTTCAGCCCATTTCGCTCCACTATGAACATCTAAACAAGGAAACCAAACCACAAGCAAATAAAGTAGTTTACCTGGACATTTAAGAAGCACATAAAGGATTTACAAACCTAGTCCTTCACAAATCAAATGAACAGGAAATATCTCAGCATTTCTCATTAACATTTCTCAGTATTAAATTTACTTTTTCACAGCCATAATTTAAGCCCATAAAATATTCCTCCTTGTAAAATTATTCTTTTAACTGCAGTGTAGATGAAATCCAGCAACTGAAAACATTATTGAAACTTCCTGAGACAGGTCTTACGCCTGGGTGAACACACTAAGCTTTACCATAACTGAAACAAAATCTAGGTCCATATTTTCTATAGGAGTAAGGAACACCAACATACAGACCATAACCTGGTATTGGTGCTCATGGTTTACGTGGTACAGAGCTTGTAAACTCATTGGCATTGTATATGACAGAAACACTATTAGATGACGTCACTGTGAACCTATTATATATCCAGACTAAGAATTACTAAAGTGTTATATTGTATTTGTTAGGGTGCTGCCAAAACTTCTCATACATTTCGGTGTTTGGCCACCAGTTTTGTTATGATCTCACTAAGAAATTTCCCCTTCATTTTTGGGACGGTCGAACATCTGTATCCTCTAGGAATGTACTACATTGCATATTTGGGAATACATTCGAACCTATCCTATGTGGCTATTGTCCCCATTTGATCTCATATTCCAGGATCGCTTGTACCTTCAGGTCCTGTAATATATACATGTAGGTTTTTAGATCTCAATTAGTATAATACTTGGGCCTTCTCATGAAGTTCATTTCCGCTGCAATTATTTTACCTCAATATGTTTTCTTTAGAATTCAAACCTATCATAGCCTTAGAGGAATGTGTTTTTAACTGAAGCTAATTTGAAGACGCTATAAATAATTACCAGCTGTTTTATTGATTTTAATACTTTTTGTTTGTCTTTTCTTAAACATGTCAATGTTTAACAATGCAAATAGTCATTTTTAATGTCATAAATGTTATGCAAATTGTACTTGGATTTGCGTATACTCCTTTAAATGCCATATTGTGCTAAAATATCATTGTGAATAGATTGTAAATGTTGTAAAACATATCAATTACCTACTTAATATTAATAGCATATCACGTGCAAATAGATTATGTCGGAAGATTTTCTTCTATTCAAAATTACGTCATGAATGTGAAAGGATTTACATTTCTAAATTGATCAAAACAATTTTCGGGAAGCTCCTTGTAATAATACTTAGAATTTTGTAATTTAGAATTCTCCCAAAGCTATCATATCCTCTGCTACCATGCGCAGCAAAATATTGCAAAAGATGAATAGTGGATGCTGATTAGTTTCTTACCTTTGGTGACGATGTGGAAATCTTGTAGATGCCTCGGAGCTCTGGAACAATGAGCCTTACCAGTGGTCGTAGTCTTGGAGCAAAGGAATTTGTTACTGCAATTGTTGGAAAATAAACAACAATTCTTCTCTTTTAAATATTATGGGGCTTATTCCACAAAACAATTAGTAGATTCTGCTACAATTTTAAATAACGTAGATGCTGTCCTTTCTCAAATAATCGTTGTTGCATCGATGAACTTTATATTTCTGGCACACGCCCTAGTGCAGTACAACTGCATTCATTACTAAACGTTTTCTGCACGACCGCAGAACGACACAAAAATCACGTCTAACTTTCATGTGATGTGTAGTGTTTAACGCCCGCTTTTACTACATACGGCACCGCAGGCGATGACACTGATGATACATGAGATGAAGATGGTCTTACTTTCAGGGCGGCCGTTTGCAAAGTAATGCCAAGCTATCTGATTATTATGGGTTCTCTGCACACGATGTTTCTAGAACAACTAAATTACTTCTCTTTTATTGATCCACGTCACCACATTAGTAAATTCATTATGTTAATTACCAATAGCAACAATATCATATAGCATTTAACTTGTGTTGTATCATTCCATTGCCTACACAATTTCATATTTCCTATTTTGTACAAATTACCTTTTCAAGAACAATTCAGAACAAATTTTTAAATATTTGAAAAACATGAAATATCCGCCACAAATGCTTCTATTCAGAATTTAGGGATTAATTCTCCTTAAAATAATCAAATTACTAATTGTTGTCCATAAATTCTGAATATAACCCCTGTGTGATAAATATAACAATAACAATGATAAATAAAATTAACAATGAATGCAAGAGAACATATAACAACAATGAACAAAATTGAGAACTTATGAATGAACATTTAAATAATTGATTTTCCAACTATAAAATATTTATACAATTAACTTTAAAATTTTTTAGCTAATTTAAAAATTCTTAACACATTTACAACTACTTACTATAAAAGAGTTTTCTGTTTCAGTCTTTATGTGGGATGATTCGCCCATCTGATTAGTCTTTCAAATTGTCCCGCGTCAAAATCACTTATCATGTCGTTATGATATACTTTGGCGAGTTTTGACGGGTTAGCGTCATGACTTCCGTTAAGTTAGTAATCCTGATTTCTAAACTTACTGTCGGGTGTGTTGATTCTTTGGGGTGCCTCGCCCCGTAGAATTCTCTAAATACAATCGTCAGGGTGTCATTTTCAGTGATTTTATGTCGTGATTTCAGTTCATTAACCTCTCCGCGTTTTGTACATATGTTCTGATACCGTTTTGAGGTTAAGTTTAGTAAATATTTGAATCGTCGTCTAAAACTTATCAGGTTTGTTCCAGTTTGTGTTGTCAGTGTAGTCCGGATTAGTCATGTGTTTCTGTGTGAACATATTTTGTACATACTTGTTACGATTCATATCAAGATTTTAATTCTTTGCATATGCAAGATTCATTCTTCCGTAAGCACTGCCAGTATTACACTCATTGATAAGTAAACATCTGTTTCACTTTTATGTGTTATTACATAGTGTTTCATTTACCTATTCTTTCTCAATATTCCGTGATTCTTCATGTATATGTGATACTACTTTACCATTTCTTAATCTCCTTACATTTTCTTTCCTACTTGATTCTGATACTTGTAAATTATTATTATTATTATTATTATTATTATTATTATTATTATTATTATTATTATTATTATTATTATTATTATTATTATTATTATTATTATTATTATTATTATTATTATTATTATTATTATTATTATTATTATTATTATTATTATTATTATTATTATTATTATTATTATTATTATTATTATTATTATTATTATTATTATTATTATTATTATTATTATTATTATTATTATTATTATTATTATTATTATTATTATTATTATTATTATTATTATTATTATTATTATTATTATTATTATTATTATTATTATTATTATTATTATTATTATTATTATTATTATTATTATTATTATTATTATTATTATTATTATTATTATTATTATTATTATTATTATTATTATTATTATTATTATTATTATTATTATTATTATTATTATTATTATTATTATTATTATTATTATTATTATTATTATTATTATTATTATTATTATTATTATTATTATTATTATTATTATTATTATTATTATTATTATTATTATTATTATTATTATTATTATTATTATTATTATTATTATTATTATTATTATTATTATTATTATTATTATTATTATTATTATTATTATTATTATTATTATTATTATTATTATTATTATTATTATTATTATTATTATTATTATTATTATTATTATTATTATTATTATTATTATTATTATTATTATTATTATTATTATTATTATTATTATTATTATTATTATTATTATTATTATTATTATTATTATTATTATTATTATTTTTATTTTATATATATTTTTGTACTGTTCCCTAGCATGAGCTATGGCTCTGGGAACCTTTTCAGATAACAATAAATAAATAAAATAAAAATTATTATTATTATTATTATTATTATTATTATTATTATTATTATTATTATTATTATTATTATTATTATTATTATTATTATTATTATTATTATTATTATTATTATTATTATTATTATTATTATTATTATTATTATTATTATTATTATTATTATTATTATTATTATTATTATTATTATTATTATTATTATTATTATTATTATTATTATTATTATTATTATTATTATTATTATTATTATTATTATTATTATTATTATTATTATTATTATTATTATTATTATTATTATTATTATTATTATTATTATTATTATTATTATTATTATTATTATTATTATTATTATTATTATTATTATTTTCATCTTTATTCTGACCTCTTACTTTACACTAATATTTTTTTATCTCCCCTACATTCTTTCTGTGTGGTTCTTATTCTTCTATCATATTATTGGCAAAACTCTCTTTTAATTTCTGAGATACATTAGCACAGCAATCTCTTATACATTGTCCTAATCTATTTACATTCTTATTCATTTGCTGTCTTAAATTAGCCTCCATATTACTCATGTTTTGTGCATTTAGCCAATTCTTGTTTGAACTCTGCCATATTAGGCATAATCTGCTTTAACTTTTCCTTCTTCCCTTATGCTCCTTTGCAGACGCAGTTCCAAATGACGATGATTTTTCTTCTTTCACGAAGTGGGTTTCCTCCTTTACTCCTATTAGGATCCGACGGTTGGCGCCATTTTGCAGCATAAAATTGCAAATGAGATGATTGATTATGACCACGGTGTACTACAAGCCCCACGTTGTGGTGATCATTTTGTAACAGAAAATTGCAGAAGACGTGATGGTGGATGCTGATTAGTTTCTTACCTTTGGTGACCATCTGGTAGAAATATTGTAGATGCCTTGGAGCTCTGGAGAAATGAGTCTTACCTCTGGTCGCAGTTTCCTAGTAAAGATATTTGTTACTGCAATATTTGGAAAGTAAACAACAATTCTTCTCTTTTAAATAATGTTCGATTTATTCCACAAAACAATTAGTAGATTCTGCTACAGTTTTAAACAATGTAGATGCTGTCCTTTCTCAAACAATCATTGTTGCATCTATGCACCTTATATTTCTAGCACACGCTAGATAGTGCAACACAAATGGATTTACTATTAAACGTTTTCTGCACGATCGCAGAACGACACAAAAACACGTCATTGCTATCAGGACGGTCGTTTGCAAAGTAACGCCAAGCTATCTGATTATTCTGGGTTCTCTGCACACGATGTTTCTAGATTAGCTAAATTACTTCTGTTTTATTGGTCCACGTCACCACATTACGTAATTTCATTATTGTAATTACCAATAATAACAATATTATGTAACATTTAACTTGTGTTCTATCACTCCGTGATGATGATGATGATGATGATGATGGTGGTGGTGATGGTGATGATGATGATGATGATGATGATGATGATGATGATGATGATGATGATGATGATGATGATGATGATGATGATGATGATGATGATGATGATGATGATGATGATGATGATGATGATGATGATGATGATGATGATGATGATGATGATGATGATGATGATGATGATGATGATGATGATGATGATGATGATGATGATGATGATGATGATGATGATGATGATGATGATGATGATGATGATGATGATGATGATGATGATGATGATGATGATGATGATGATGATGATGATGATGATGATGATGATGATGATGATGATGATGATGATGATGATGATGATGATGATGATGATGATGATGATGATGATGATGATGATGATGATGATGATGATGATGATGATGATGATGATGATGATGATGATGATGATGATGATGATGATGATGATGATGATGATGATGATGATGATGATGATGATGATGATGATGATATGTGTATAAGGGCGCTCATCTCCAGCGGTCATCAGTGCCCTTACAAAAACTAATTCATGGCAATAGCCAGATATAAATTATTCAAAATTAAAAAAAAACAGATCAAAACAAAATGACAATAGAATAAATAGGCGCAAATGGGTAAAAAAATTAAAATGCTTAAGTACCAATAAAATACCAAAAGGTATAAAAATTACTACTTTCAATATCAACTTGCCATGACAAAAGCTACCTGCCCAGTGGTGGTCGAACCAATTTGTTCCCTTTCTTTGGGGCTGGGCTAGCACTTTCAGCAGGTTTATCCTACCTTTTCCTCATTGTCGTTTGGGAAGTGAGGACAGCATCTACTCGCTCCACATCCTCAATGGAGGACGGCTTCCGTACTGGTAACTTCGAATCGAGTCGCTCGAGACGATCGGAAACTGCGAGCAGCGAAGATGAGACTCGCCGATCAGCGTCCCCTCCAGATGATTCCTCAGCTGTTGACGGAGGAGATATTCGCAGACTTTTATGCTGGCTAGCTTTCCTTTCACTGGTCTTACTATTTTCCTTAAGGAAGTCCGTTCTGTCATAAGAGGTCTTAAATTTCCTTGGCGATACATTATGTATTACCGGTTCACATGTTCTTGAAGTATAGTGAAGCAGTGGCTGGACAAGTTGAATGGGCCAAATCACGCAGGCGTTCAGGTAGGCCTCGTGCAACCACGCTTGCTCAAGATGAAGCCCTGGTAGCAGATGTGAGGAACCAGCCTTTAAGACACAGGTCCATCTTTCTAGATAAAGCAGTTGAGTTTGGTTGCTCATATGAAACCATACGCCAGCGATTAAAGGATGCCGGTATTGCATCACATCGTCCTGCCACTAAGCTCTTTCTTACAGAGGCACACAAAGCAGGACGATTACAATGGGCACAGCGCAATTATGACCTTCCTCAGGTTTATTGGGACCTGGTATTCTGGAGTGACGAGAAGGTATTTGAATCCGACCAGCAAGGCACCCTATGTCTGTATAGACCACGAGGAACTAGATACGAACCTCAACACGTCGTTCGAGCAACATATTCGGGAAGAATTTCAGCACAGTTCTGGGCCTACATGACAGCATCAGGTCCAGGGGAGTTAATTCAAGTGCCAGAGAAAATGACGAGTGCAGTCTATGTAGACATTCTCGAAAACACTTTGCTACCATCCCTTCGTACTAGGTTTCCAGAACAAGAAGATTACACATTTATGCACGACAACAGTGGTGTATATACTGCAAATATCACCCAGGATTGGCTAACGAGGCATCCAGAAATAATCAGCATGGACTGACCACCAAAGTCTCCCGATCTAAACCCCATTGAACATATATGGGCCTTCATGGTGAAAGAATGGGAAGAACGTCGACCAGACAGGGTTCAAGAAAATTTTGTGGCTTACGTGATGGAGCTATGGCAACATTATCAGCAGAATCCAAACCGGTGTTCTGTATTGGATGCAAATATGCACGAAAGATTAAATGATGTAAGCATAGCTGGGGACGATTACACCAGGTTCTAAATCACAAGATTTCTTTCTTTTTTTTCATTCTTTGTGTCCAAAAATCATTGTTTATTCTTGCAAAAATACGTTTTCTATAAATCTCAAATGTTTCATAATTTAATGCATTTGTTAATGTATGACGTTGACTTCATGACGAAATGACAGCTTTTTACTTTGTTTCCTAAGCAACATTATCTTTGGATATCGTCTTCTTTTTGTAATTCCTAATAATGGTTATTTGTAACTACGGTTACAAAAATTTTCTTTTCAATTTTAGGTCTTATACTCCACTGGATTATACAGTTATATTGCAGCTCTAACTTTGTTTTTCTCAAGATGAGAATTGTTAAATTTCTTGTTATTTTATATATTAGCTTACTGTTAGAACAGATGGATGGTATACAGCGTTTAGGAGTTGCCTCCATTAAAATTATCATTCAACCTTCTGGAAATTTCGGGCATTCTTTTCGAAAACATGTTATTAACTTAGTCGCAATAGAGAAAGTATAATTTCATTCGTTACAGTGTCTTACAAAGTAAAACCATTGGAATAAAAATTATGACTACATTCGAACTTTCGAACCATGAATCCTCGGCTCAGCGACAGCATGTATTTTGCCACTGAGCTACGACAACATGTGCTTGTAGTAGGTTATATACAACAAGATGTTGGCTCTATTAAACCACCATTCTTCCTGGCATTCGTCTTCTTGCTAATTCTCTAATGCCATTAGTAACAGCTTACCCCAAGAGAACAGTTGTAAATTGGTTCGTTACTTAATCTAACAAATTAAAATCTGGAATAAAATACATATCTACAGGATGGTACTCGAACCATGAACCCTCGTAATACTTACCACAGCGCGTGCCCTCTGTCATTGAGCAACGTGAGCACTTAAGGAAGCTTGCTTTATATACAATATGGATACTGGTTCTGTTAAAATCATAATTTACGTGTTTTCCGTTTTCTTGCACATTTTCCAACGCCATGTAGTTAATAGCTCAGCTGCAAGCGAATTATTAATTACTTTGTGATATATACTCAATATTTTGTTATACTGGGTTAATATAGCCTTAGAAATCTTCGAAGTGAGTAACAGGTTAAAATGGCGACCACGACACTATACATCTACGAACATGGCCGATTTAATTTTCATACCATCTAGTCACGGAACGCCTGCGTGATACTGACCCGCGGAAAGGATACATTTACTTACTTGAAAGATAGTAACGGCTTAGCTGCAACTGCACTATAAGTAACGGTCCTAGGTACAGAAGGCTGGCGAATATGCAAGAGTTTCCGGACATCCATGAAGGACACCCTCTCTCTTACCTGGATCTCTTGGATCGCCTTCTCCTCCATAAAACGGGGACATTCTCTGGAGTTTGATGAATGATTACCACTGCAGTTAACACAAGTTGCGGGTGAAGTGCATGCATTGTCATGCTTGACTTCCGCAAGTCAAACGCAAGTGGCAACTCCATTACATGAATCACTCGTGTGGCCAAAGCGCTGGCATTTATAACACCTCAATGGATTGGGTATATACTGCCTCACTTCAATAGCTTCATACCCTGCCTTAATCCTTTTCGGGAGATCTACCCGATCAAAGGTAAGAAACAGGGTACGAGTTTTTTGGGGTGAACTCGATATACGTTTGTAACACCTTGTTCCGCCAAGTTTTCCTGACTCTCCTCATTGGACATATCGTCCAATTCGCTAGGAGTTCAGGGTCCTATGCAATTCAACGCGCACCGGATAGCATATTTAATCCTGTGTTTAGGAGAAACGAATCAGTCTCCAGGTGTAAAACAATTTAGCGTTTGAAAACACGTGCTTCCCTTCAATAGGTGAATGTGTGGCTACATAATTATGCTCAGTTCATTCACTGCGATTGTCCACGCTGACTGTTGCATAACCTGTTTCTTTGACCAGTTGGTTTCATTCAGTTTCATTCAGAGCTAGATTGTGTACAGGAGTGATATTAAATGAAATTTGTGTAAAGTGTGGAAGTATTTTGAAGAAGACGTAAAACAATGTCTCTATGGCAGAGTTCCGAAGGTGGACATAGCACCTCGGCGTTTGGAAAGTCGACATTTGGTTCCTGTGCCCGACAGTGCGGAAGGATGAAGTGACAAAATACTGAAGGTGGTTGGATCTGAGAAGAAATGATTGCAGAGAGCAGGATTCCCAACAACTAGAGACTGAAGCTTGGCTGCCCATGCAACTGGCTACCCTTCTCCTGCGGACCTTTTGAGGAGTTAGAAGTTTGAAACTTTCTCCAATCCTGAAAGAGTTAGGAAATTTGCATGCAGAAACTCCAGCCAAAATTCAGAACAGTGAAACAGCCAACCAAGGGTGAATTAAAATGTGAAGTGAGGTGAAATGGGAGAATTTGGAGGATGTGATTACCTACCTAGCTTTCGCCTAATTACTGGATAAATCCCCGATAAATTCCATGGACCAGGAAAGTCGGCCACGGGATTCCAATCCACGATCTTCCAAAGACGCTACCGCCTGAGCTATCCAGCTCGGTAAAACAAGGAAAGTGATGTATACAGAAAAATATTTTGATCCTCAGTAAGCTATAAGTACATAAATTTTAAATGAATGAAGGAATGAATTAAACAAGGCCTATAATGTCCAGTGTAAGACAAATGCCTCTTGTAAATCCTACGTGGGGAGCTATTTCACATGGGCAAAGAGCTCCCTAATCTAGTCACTCAACTTGCACATCCACTCACACTATTGTTCTATACACCAATCTAGGGTCAACGTTCTTGGGGTATAGGTCAAAATAAGGTAGGAAAATTTATATAATCAAATTATATTTTTTGTTAATTCAAATGAACAGTTATTCACCTCTGATCTGTGAGTACCCATGCCGGACGTCTGTAATATAAAAACGAAAGTGATAGTCTCTCTGTACACAGTACTTTAGCTGCATCAAGTAAAACGTTAAAACGTACTCTTTCAGCCAGAATATAAGTACATGAAAGATAAAAAAAAATCCACAGCTACAACAACAATAATAACAGTAATAATAATAATAATAATAATAATAATAATAATAATAATAATAATAATAATAATAATAATAATAATAATAATAATAATAATAATAATAATAATAATAATAATAATAATAATAATAATAATAATAATAATAATAATAATAATAATAATAATAATAATAATAATAATAATAATAATAATAATAATAATAATAATAATAATAATAATAATAATAATAATAATAATAATAATAATAATAATAATAATAATAATAATAATAATAATAATAATAATAATAATAATAATAATAATAATAATAATAATAATAATAATAATAATAATAATAATAATAATAATAATAATAATAATAATAATAATAATAATAATAATAATAATAATAATAATAATAATAATAATAATAATAATAATAATAATAATAATAATAATAATAATAATAATAATAATAATAATAATAATAATAATAATAATAATAATAATAATAATAATAATAATAATAATAATAATAATAATAATAATAATAATAATAATAATAATAATAATAATAATAATAATAATAATAATAATAATAATAATAATAATAATAATAATAATAATAATAATAATAATAATAATAATAATAATAATAATAATAATAATAATAATAATAAATTGTTCATTAGATATACACTAATGTAATATGTGTCTTTATTAACATGGATATATCCATTGGTGAACGTAAAAACCCCAGGAATCACAAAATTAGCATGGTAAATACAACATAGGATATAAATGTTTGTTCTCTAAACACTATACATAGTTTTATAATAATTCACTATAGAGGATGTCGCCCTTAAGTTATTTATAAATGGAATGTCGGGAAATTAGAATACCACTGCATTCTTAGATGTAAAGAGTTGTCCCAAATAGCTAAGTGAAGAGGGAATTTTAACTGAAGTGTGTTAGAAAGAGTAATACATTTGTAGAAATCCAGCTTTTTTTTTTTTAATTGTAATTTTACGTCCTCCAAAGTTAAGTCATATCGGACCGTGAATGAAATGGGTGAAATGATGCTCAAATGTGTCCAGGGTCTATGGAGCTTAGAGCTACCTGACATTCGTCTTTTAGGATAAGGGAAAACCCCGTAAAAACCTTATCCAGGTAACTCACCCTGTCCGAGATTCAAACTCGGGACCTCTTGAACGTGTGGCAGACATGCTACGATCTACGCTACCGAGACGGGCAGAAATCCAGCTTGAATGACCTCTAGACGTAATTGATTACCACACACAACCGGTGTTCATTTTTCACAAGACAGAGACTCTTAATTAATTACTTTCTTATGCATTTAGGTATTTATTTAGTTGACTTCCCAGGTGCATACATCACTTCCTTATGTGTGAATTTCGACTAGTAAATGGAGTAAGCTGTTCCAGATTTGCCTCTGAGCAGATGCGCATGAGCACTTGTTTCACGGGCATTCTACATTGTGGCATATATACTTGTATGATAATGAACACAACTTTTGTGATATTCATGTGCTAAAACACATCATTAATTAAACTACAGTTGCAACTCAGTATTCGGTTTTCAGATACATAAGCCAAGTTTAAAAGATAGTTCTAGTTTTAAATTTGCAACAAACAAGAAATAAATGTTATAGTTCAAGATTGCATTGCAGCTAATTTTTCTGGTGCTACTGGAACATTAGATTACCACCTACCTACCTACCTACCTACCTACCTACCTACCTACCTACCTACCTACCTACCTACCTACCTACCTACCTACCTACCTACCTACCTACCTACCTACCTGCCTGCCTGCCTACCTACATGCCTGCCTGCCTGCTTGCCTGCCTGCCTGGCCGCGCCGTGGCTCAGTGGTTAGACCGCTTGGCTCTCACCAAGGCGACCTGGGTTCGATTCCAGGCAACCGCAAAGTGAGATGTGTGGTGGACAACACGGCGCTGTGGCGGGTGTTCTCCGGGATCTCCGGTTTCCCCCGCCATCTCATTCCACCGGTGCTCCATCTACATCTCATGTATCATCAGTGTCATAGCCTGCGGTGCCGTATGTAGTAAAAGCGGGCGTTAAACACTACACATTGCATTTCCCTGCCTGCCTGCCTCCCTACCTATTTATTTATTTATTTATTTATTTATTTATTTATTTGTTTATTTATTTATTTATTTATTTATTTATTTATTTATTTATTTATTTATTTATTTATTTATTTATTTATTTATTTATTTATTTATTTATTTATTTATTTATTTATTTATTTATTTATTTATTTATTTATTTATTTATTTATTTATTTATTTATTTATTTATTTATTTATTTATTTATTTATTTATTTATTTATTTATTTATTTATTTATTTATTTATTTATTTATTTATTTATTTATTTATTTATTTATTTATTTATTTATTTATTTATTTATTTATTTATTTATTTATTTATTTATTTATTTATTTATTTATTTATTTATTTATTTATTTATTTATTTATTTATTTATTTATTTATTTATTTATTTATTTATTTATTTATTTATTTATTTATTTATTTATTTATTTATTTATTTATTTATTTATTTATTTATTTATTTATTTATTTATTTATTTATTTATTTATTTATTTATTTATTTATTTATTTATTTATTTATTCATTTGTTCATTCATTCATTCATTCATTCATTCCTTCATTCATTCATTCATTCGTTCATTTATTTATTTATTTATTTATTTATTTATTCATTTATTCATTCATTCATTCATTCATGCATTCCTTCATTCGTTCATTTATTTATTTATTTATTTATTTATTCATTCATTTATTTATTCATTCATTTATTCATTCATTCATTTATTTATTTAATTATTTATTTATTATCCTCCCCCAAAGTTAAGTCATATTGGACAATGAATGAAATAGATGAAATGATACTCAAATGACCCCAGGGTCCATAAAGCTTAGAGTACCTGACCGCACCACAACAATGAGCTTTCACCAATGGAGGCATCAACATTGATATTTTTTGAAGTCTATTAATCATGATGTTTCTGCTTCCGTCATCTTTTCTTTCTTTCAACTTTTACTTTCTCTACTCCACCTATTTACATTAAGTATGGAAGTAATGCACTCCACTAAAAAAATGTGTGTGTGTGTGTGTGTGTGTGTGTGTGTGTGTGTGTGTGAGAGAGAGAGAGAGAGAGAGAGAGAGAGAGAGAGAGAGAGAGAGAGAGAGAGAACAGCATAACTCAAAAAGGAAAATTCTGTTAAATACGAAACCTCATTATTAAGACTAGCATCTTCCAAGGATGCTACAGGAAGATTTTTAAGATAACCACTCTCCACAGACAGCCTCCGCAAACATGGACTTTTTTCCAACATTTTTGGTTTTCTAAAAAAACGGCTCTAAATATTTTGATTAAAATATATGTTTAAAGTACTTTTATGAAAAATGAAACGTATGTCTTGAATGTTCTGAGAATCTCTTAATTCTGGATGACTTTTGCGTAATTCGGAAGACATAAGAGATACATACATAAAATCTTACTATTCAAAAAATGTCAATCTCATTAAAAAGTGTGATGCAGTTTTTTGTGGGGAAGATGAAATGAACCATTTCGCGATGTTCATTGTTATTTGTTCGAGCATTTCATTACATATACTTTTATAAAATGTGAAGGCCCTAACCATTTCGATCTCATGACTTCTCATAGGTCATGCAATTTAAAAGGCACCACATAGCGACCAGCTGTTTGAAGTTCTCTCTGCATCTTCAAGAAAATTAATAATAAATAACGCTTTTTCTTGATTTTGCCATAGAGAGAGGAATTAGCACTCAAAAGAGTGGTTTTATAAGAATAGAGAAAGACATGTGGGTACAACATATGGATTTGCACTAAAGTCATTCATTAAAAATGCTTCCGCTGACTATGAAAGTATCTCCTGGTGAAGCAATTAATTTTAAGGTCCCATCGGTTAATGCTTAAGAAAGTTTAAAGAAACCGACATTACAGATACCAATAATGAAGAATACGTTTTTAATGATTTCAATCCTACATTCCTGGAGTCTCTGATAAGGTTTATATTTGGAACAATATAATTAGCCATTCTCTGTGGTGCCTCATTCAGGGGAGTTATGTTCGGCCCGTATCTCTCACACATGTCGACAGTGCCATTCGTTCCGAAGGCAGGCAGGCAGGCACTCTTACTTCCTCTGTCTAATTGGGCCGGTGGGCTCAGTAAATACCGGTCAGACGTCATACGCGATTGTTTGCACAGAATCTGCGCGCGACAATGCAAATACTGTGCCATGGTAGGAGGAGTAGGGACGCGTAATGGAATGTAAACAATTAAGCTCGAAGCAGGCGGCCTTCTCTCCCGTTCCTATTGTTGGCAACCAAACGTTGCGAGGGCTTCCATGCTATTATTTTTATTATTATATTATTTAGGGCACAAGGGAACATACCAGTAATGCCCAGTTGGTGGAACAAGTGACTACGTGGGTACTCTCGGTGGAGGTAGCTATTTATAAGAAGATATGGACAGTGGCGTGCGGATTCTGGTCCACTAAGCCTTTGAATGTATCAGATTTAAAGTGCATTAAGAATGAAGCGTATACACTACCAAGAGACGAGCTCATGCTCCAAATTGTAATACAGAAACACTGCAGTCTCATTAGTACTTTGTGAAAAGCCGTTCCAGTCGGCACAACAATTTCTTTGGTAACCACATCTGCCAGTGTCCTATGCGCTATATATAAAATACCGATATCTGTCCCGTTTTAAGTTGTTGAGTTAATAAATATAAATTAATGTGATAAGTGGCGAAAGGTACTTATAAATAGCATCCAATTTAGCTTTCACATCGTCGCAAGTTTTCCCATCCAAAGTTAAAAAGTGTATAATTGAACGATAGTCCACCCTTTCCATTTTAGCAAAAATGCGTTGAACGGTTAACTGAAATGCTTATAAAATCCAAAATTACCTATAAATCAGTAGTAAATTTGTTTTGGTCTCGTCTAACAAATAACAATGCACGATGATTACATCAACTTGCATTACCAATGGCATGCAGTTTGAAACAACGGATACTTCGTAAATCGACTGGTTTCTCTCTATTTTTATCAGAAGCAAATATTCGCGGCAGCTGCCCGCCTTGGTAGCGTGGTGGTAGCATGTCTGCCTCACGTTCATGAGGTCCCGAGTTCGAATCTCGGTCAGGGTGAGTTACCTGGATAAGGTTTTTTCCCGGGTTTTCCCTTATTCTGTAAGACAAATGTCGGGTAACTCTAAGCTCCATGCACCCCGGACTCTTTTGAGCATCATTTCATCCATACCATTCATCGTCCGATATGACTTCACGTTGGAGGACGTAAATTACAAAACAAAAAAATTCGCGGCAGCTGTTATCAATTGTAACTTATGTTTTTATATTTAATAAAATGGTTTTTGTATACGTACTTTTAACCTTTCTTGAAAAAATCGGTATGCATGGATAAGTCACTTATTCTGCGTGCGCTTCTGAAATACAAATATTACCTAATGTTGAAAGAAATATTGCATATTAAATGTGTAGCTTGACATTGATAGATTTTAGTGTTCCTAAATACGTAATTGCCTCATACTGTGTATCATATTCGCAACGTGGCCATTGAATACTTTATTTTGCAAATTAATCACCGTTTCGCGTCGTTAAGACATTGAAGAAATAACCTTCGAACGTAAACCTCACTCATTTAATGAAATCACGTATGCACAAGGATCACCTCGTTTATTCCGTGGCTTTTATTTGATGACGACATTTCTATTATCTTCCGACAATTCCTGCCAAGGTTGAGTTCAGAGTTATTTCCCGGCCTCAACGCCGTCTTATTTAACAAAGAATTTTACTTTAAATGTAGAAGTATGTGATAATTAAGGAAAACGGGTAATTTGCTTTATGCTTGGTACAAATATTAATCGCACACTCGCCTTCAAACTTGTGTGGTAAAGAGCAGAGTCATTTTGAAAAGCGCAACCACAATCATCTCCACAATGGTCTCTTTTTGTTGGCATAAACTTCTGTGTAAGAACTCTTATGCAGACAGTTGCACTAACATTCCAGACGACGTACTCCCTGACTAGAAATACACGCCAAGACCATGTGTTCCTGTGGATATTAAGATCGCATAATGTGAAGCAATTAGCTGTAAAATACAAAATTGCGAAATACTTAATGGTGATGCAATAACTATTTCACCCCTGTAGACAAAATCTTCTTCGAAAGATGTAGGTTTCGTTGAAACAGACACCTGACGTCAATTAATCTTTTTATTTTTTATTGTGGAGGTAAACAGTTTTGATATATTCGCTGTTTTTGTTTAAATACCTATCGTTCTCTCAAACAGGAAATCGTTATTCGATTTTTGATGTTTTATCCGTGCAGGAGAATGTAATTTTAAACCCCCCACATAGGGGACCAATTCTTAAAAATTCAACTATCGCTTAAGCATACTGACTGTATTTTCCTATTTCCATTGTACCTGTAAAAATATGTAATAATGATTTTTAAAATCGTTTATCTGTATAAACGTGAATTAGAAGTATAATCATTTTAACAAGTAACAAAAGTGAGCTGAGAAAGTCATATGAATGCAAACATCAAAAGTTTTGTTTTATTTAATTATTTTATAACTAGAGGTTTTAGTACCTATATTGTATCTGTGGGAAATAAAAATATTATATCGGGTTGTCTCATAAATTCGTTCGATTCTTGTTACGTGTTTACGACTAAGAACTCCTCAGAACACTGCATGCCCCCATTACTTTTACGTCAAAGAAGTTGCCTAAAAATATGGGGTTTGTTTACAAATACAGTAATTGAAAAGAATGATATGAACACAAACCACAGCGACCTCACGGCCAAAGGTAAATAGGTCAACTTATGTAAGAATTGGTAATCAAACTTCAGTACAAGTTTGTGGATGCAACAGTGTGGAGTTGTAACTTGTGAATGTTAATATGGAAGGCAAGAAGGAACATTTTCGACATTTTATGCTGTTTTATTACCGTAAAGGTAAAACCGCCTCACAAACTCAACGGAAAATTTGTGCTGTTTACGGAGAAGATGCAGTGACGAATCGGGCATATCAAAAATGGTTTACTCGATTTCGAGCTGGGAACTTCTCTGTGAGATACAAACCTCGTTCTCGACGACCTGTGGTTACGGATGAGGAAAGGATAAAGGACATGATTACGAACAACCCCAGAACAACAACTCGGGAGGTAGGTCAGGAGCTAAACTTATCTCATGCAACTGTAGCCAGGCACCTAAAGAAACTTGGTTACGTAAATCTTCGGGATGTATGGATTCCGCACGAACTGAGTGAACAAAAGTTAGTTCAGCGCGTTTCCATCTGTGACGCTTTGATAAGACGCAATGAAACTGCCCCTTTTCTGAAACAGCAGGTTACAGGAGACGAAAAGTGGATTGTGTACAACAACATCTGAAAGAGAAAGTCATGGCGTAAGAAAGGGGAACCATCACTCTCAATTCCTAAACCAGGGCTTCATCCTGAGAAGATTGTGCTGTGCATTTGGTGGGATTGGAAAGGAATTATTTATTACGAATTTCTTCCTACTGGGGAGACCATCAATTCAGAGAAATACTGTTCTCAGTTGGATCGTCTGAAGATTGCCCTAGGAGAGAATAGGCCAGAATTAGCATCTAATGGTGGGGTCGTGTTTCATCAAGACAATGCCAAACCACACACTTCTATGGTAACTCGTCAGAAATTACGGGATTTCGACTGGGATGTGTTACCTCACCCGCCTTTTTCTCCAGACATTGCCCCATCCGACTATAATTTATTCCGATCCCTGCAAAACTTCCTTAATGGCAAACGCCTTACTTTCTTGGAGGATTGCAGACTCGCAGTAGAAGAGTTCGTCAACCAGAAAACTGCAAGATTTTGGAAAAATGGAATTGATAAGCTTCCTGAGAAATGGAGATATGTTATTGGTAATAATGGTGCATACTGCACAAAATAAAGTCTGTTTTGAAAAGTTCATTGCCTTGTTTACTTTCGATGACCTTGCGTATGTAAGCAGATTACCCCTAGATAATTAGGCAAGTTCGTTGCCGTAGTTGTGATACGGGCATACTGTGCAGGCGTTCTTTGTCGTAAACATGTAACAAGAATCGAACGAATTTATGAAACAAACCAATACATATGTACAGTTAAGTTGGTGGTACATTCTGGGAGCTGACATTAATTCTTTTTTTTTAATTATCGTTGTATATGTTGATTTGCAAAGTATCGATTAAGCTCCATTAATCTTACCAACCGCACATGTGTAGTCGAGTAACAGCATAAGATGATTCCAAAGCACTTCCTAAAATAGAGAAGTGAAAAAGAGTGGATATCTCACTACGAATTATAGTCATGAACTGACTTGAAGGTCGGTTCTTCACAATATATTCTAACCGATCGCATTGTTGTGTAGGCACCGCCGCAAAGCCAATGCTCTGCGCGTGGGCAGGGAAGAATCAGATAGTGGCGCTTAGCGCTGGAGACACGCTGGAGACTTGTGAGAAAGAGAAAGAGACAGAGAGAAGTCTGGAATATTCCGTTGCCTTTCGCGATTGTTATCGAGTGGTTTACTGCAATCTAGAACAATGACTGGGAGATACAAATAGCGGCAGAGTGTGAGAAGCAGTTAGTTGCAGTTGAAGTTGTGTACCGCAGTGATATCTCTTGTTTGTTTACGTGCGGCAGAGTAAGAGACGGCCTTGAAGACTGCTGTTTGTCAATGTCACATCATTTTGCTACTGCAAGGGTTGTTACAAAGCTTCTGTTGATTGCAATAAATAGTGTTTTAAATTTATGGAAACAAGACTATTGTTTCTGCCAACCCACGAAAACACATTTCGTGTCGGGAGTGGAACACAACATGGAAGCTTCATTGGCTTAGAAGTTCTGAAAAAAATGAAGGCAGCGAATGACCTCCTCGCTGCGAAGACGGAAGCAGCAAATAACAACCTGGGCGCGGAGCTGAAAGAAATGAGAACAGCAAACGACAACCACGTTGCGACGATGACCGAAATGAAAACCGAATTAACCACGGAAATAAAAGCGGCGAATGACAGCCTGGCCACAGAAATGAAGGCTGGGAATGAAGCCCTTGCCGCCAAATTCGAAGAACAGCTGGCCGGCGGGAGGAAGGAAATCGAAGACCTGGCGAACCACGTAAACAATTTAGAGGCAAAAGCTGACAGCAAGGCCAAGTCCCTGAACGTCTTGGTGGAGGATATCGTCGGCAGAAGATTGAAGGATCTGAAGGCCGACGCGCTGGGACGCCACACAATATCTGCGCGCGTCAAACCACCGAAGTACGAAGGCAGGTCAACTTTTGTGGTCTTCCGCCGCCAGTCTGACACAGTGGCCAAGCACAACAAGTAGTCACCAGAAGAAGAGGCCGCACAGCGAAAAGCATCCCCTAGGGACATGCCGCAAAGGTGCTGACAGCGGCGGCACCCAAGGACATCTGGGAGGCCCTGGAAAACCGGTTCGGAAACCACCTCTTAGCCGCAGCCTACCGCAGTCTACTGAAATCTAGGACACAGCAACCAGTCAAGACGCTGCAGGAGTTCGCTCTGGCAATCGAACAGCTGGCCAGCAGAGCCTTGGTCGACCTCCCACCCGAATTCGTATCCGAGAAGCCACCTACACTTTCGTTGATGGGGTAAGGGATGCCCAGATACGTCAGCGCCTAATACTTGTCAACTATAAGACCATCCTCGAGACGCTAACGGCGCATTGAGGATAGAAGCCACCAAAGTGACGATTACCTCGACCTCAAAGACAGGGAGTATCTGCTACAATGGAAACCGAAGACCAGCCAGCCGACGCCAGTGAAGACCAAGTGGCGTGTGTCGGGGTATGGCCAATCAGACTCCCCATATCAGGAAGAGCAGGCGGAAAACGAGCAAAGGTCTTTGTGGTGAGGGGCACGTCGGTGCTGTCAAAAACATCCTCTCGGGTGATATTGCGCGTCGTCAGGCAAAGTATGGGTGACAATCTCATCGCGGGAGGTTGGGTGAAGGGGTGCTCTTGAGGCCTGCTTGTGGACACCGGGGCAGCCGTGACCATCTTAAGACCTGATGTAGTCAGGGGTTTGCCGTCGAGAAAACCGGGCCGACCATACCAGCTAGTGATGGCATAGGTAGCACCTTGCCCGTTGAAAGGTAGGCTTTGCTGTAATTAACCTTGGGATGGAGTGACTTGTGTCTGTGAGTGTTCGTCGCGAACGTAACTGAGAAAGTGATACTGGGACTGGATGCCCTCAGGAGCCATGAGGCGACGGTCGACGTCGGCAGGAAGGTTCTGCGGCTCAATGGAGAAGAGGTGATACTCCGACACCCCGAAGAACGCCTTGGAATTGGCAGGGTCATTTTCAGAGAAGACGTGGTTGTCCCCGCGAGAAGCGAGGAGCTGTGACGGCGCGACTGGAAGGCCAGCGGACGAACCTGATGCTGGACCGGATGATGCCTGTGCATGGACTGTATAGCCAGAAAATTATCGCCGTGCCGAGAGGAGGTGCCGCTGAGGCTGCTGAATCCAACAGACACCGATAACATCCAGGCTGGAATATGCGTAACGCCAATCGACAATATCCGGAAGCCGGTGCCAGTGTAACACCTGGGGCCCCGACTGGAAGACTTACTGGGGAAGGCCGCCAACCACGTGATAGCAGAACAACTAGAGAAGGTCCGATAACTGCTGAGCGAATCTTACGCCAAGACACAGCGACTACGGCCGCATGAATACAGTGCTCCACCACATCGATACCGGAGACGCCCGGCCTATTAGGCAACCACCTAGACGCGTTCCACTGGCAAAACAAGCGGCGGTACGGGACATGCTGGGGACATGAGATCCAGGGGAGTTATCGAAGAGTCTGTCAGCCCTTGGTGTTCCCCTGCAATCTTGGCAAAGAAGGATGGCGAGTTACGTTTCTGCATGGACTGCAGGAAGCTGAACGCTGTCACCAGGAAGGATTGCTTCCCTTTACCCTGGGTTGACCTCAACCTGGATACGCTTGCTGGTGCGCATGGTTCTCGATCCTGGCCTGAAGTCGGGTTACTGGTAGGTGCCTCTAGACCCGAGACACAAGGAGAATAGCGCATTCTCGACCGGCCAAGGGCTTTGGCACTTCACATTTATACCCTTTGGTCTTTGCAATGCGCCAGCTACCTTCCAACGCCTCATGGAGTCAGTAATGGGAGGATTGACGTATGACGCCTGCTTGCTATACCTGGAAGATATCATCGTCGTGGGCAAGACGTTCGGAATCCCTCCGGATAACCTGAGCAAGGTGCTACATTCTAGAACAATGACTGGGAGATATAAATAACGGCAGAGTGTGAGAAGCAGTAAGTTTCAGTTGTGCAGTTGTGTACAGCAGTGATTTCTGTTGTTTGTTTACGTGCGGCAGAGCAAAAGACGACCTTGAAGACTGCTGTTTGTCAATGTCACATCATTTTGCTACTGCAAGAAATGTACAAAGCTTCTGTTTACTGCAGTAAAGAGTGTTTTAAGCTTCTGGAAACAAGACTTTTGTTTCTACCAACACACGAAGTCACAAAATGTAGGAGTCAACAAAATCTAGGTTTTAATCAGGATTTTAACAAAATCCTGGCGGGGCATATCTCTATGCCCTTTATTTTCCTTTTTCTTTCAAAAATGCTTAAAACGTGGGTTCTTGGCCATGGTAATACATGAATTCTGTTACTCGGTTAATGTACTCTTGTTCAATAATACATCTGACTACATCTTGCTTGGATAAATCTCTAAAAGTGACCACGGAAAGTCCTGTTAATGTTGTTGCCTTCCAAAATCTGCACCACAAAATATAACATGCTACATTTATCTGAAGGCAATCCAATATGTACTTTATATAAGCATTTCATATATCTTTAATTTGGTCACTGCATAGACTAAGATAATGTCAAATAAACAAGCGGGGAGGAAGGACGTTGTTGGGCAAGGTTAGACCAAAGCACTGCATTTATTCCATTTGTTAAAATAAGAAATCACCGCAAACTGTATACCAAAATACATATAGCTTAATGGCTCACAAAACTTTTAAGCTCTGTTAGGAGTTAAGAAGAAGTCATGATTGGCATAATCAGACAAAAGGGTTCCACAGATCCCATTTCCACAGAACCCATTTATGTAATTCTGGGCTGTAATGTCATTATTACGAACGGCAAACAAAATATCCCAAACCTTGTAAGCGCATATGCTGATAGCAATACCTCTGTAGAAAGGCACTGCATACATAGCAATATAGAGCCTATTTAACTGTCCTGATCTAGAATATATAAGTGCTTATCAACCTGTTATGTGTTATTATGAAACTCCTTCAAAATACTTTTTATTTTCTCTTCTACATATTGTGACTTTGTGGGTTCGTGGAATTAAAAGTCCAATTTGCCGAAATTCTAAATGTTCTTTATTTGCGTAGAAACATACTGCGTAGCAGCAGAATTACATCACATATCGCAATCTACAACACCAAGGTCGATGACAATAACAAATGTTCTGATTACATCAGTTCTCGTTACAACACTTCACAGCTGTTTTCTGCTTACCCACTGTTTTACAACTGACCCCTGGCGAGTCGTCGCCCTCTCAAATACCTCATTGATAAATTCGAGACTCTTCCAGAAGAATAAAGAAACCGAATATTCTATCACATTCCAGAAGCGTAACTTAATCTACGCCGGCAAGTCGTTTATCGCAGCTATCTTTATTTGCCGGCTCTTTATTACCATGAAACACAATCCGCCATCTGTTATCTATTTGCGCCGAAACTTTTATGCCCGTTGCCGCCACAATACTTATAGTAAGGACAATATTGCATTCTGCTCAAAAATTCCTTGCCAATATTTCCGTGGAAATACACGTTTTGAGGCTCCCTGAAAAGGTCATTTTTAGAAATATATTTGTGTCTCTTCTTGTATTTATCTGGGTGTGAGAGAGACAGACAGATAGGCAGGTAGAACTGGATAACTAATAACCGAATATTCTCTTAAACAGCAGACTTGATATTCAGCATGTTCCAAGGATACAATAGGATGACTTTCAAAAAACAAAAATCGAAGAAAAGAATCCGGAACCTCTGACTACCCTTTACATAGAACATTTTCGACAAATGTTATTTTTCCAAAAGTGGATGCAGCGATTTTAATTAAAATATCATATGTTTAAGGTATTTTGTGACATTTGTGTAGGTGCATCTTGAATTTTCTAGCAATATCTTCGGAATTCTAGGAGATTTGCATAGCTGCTAAACCATAACAGATAGATAAAATCTTATTGCACAATCCATTTGGATCTCGTTAAAACACTCGATTTTTAACGTATATATTTTTTTCGTGAAGGGAACCATTTCGGATGTATTTTGAACTATTTGTCTTAATTTTTCAATATTTATAATTTTCTGAAACAGAAAGTCGTCAATCTTTTCACTCTGTGTCTCTCTGTCTCTGTCTCTGTCTCTCTCTCTCTCTCTCTCTCTCTCTCTCTCTCTCTCTCTCTCTCTCTCTCTCTCTCTCTCTCTCTCTCTCTCTCTCTCTCTCTCTCTCTCTCTCTCTCTCTCTCTCTCTCTCTCTCTCTCTCTCTCTCTCTCTCTCTCTCTCTCTCTCTTAGTCATGAAAAGAGAATGGAATTTCAATTGCAACATGTAATGGTCACCTTTAAGAGATTTGATTGTCGCTTACAGCTTACTGTATTCCACTATTCCCCTTGCATCTACAAGAAAATTAGCAATAAGTAAACTTCTACAAATGTTTAACTCGATTGAGATGAAGCGTGTGGGTGAATAAATGTTTGCAAGCTCATTTGTACAAGGATAGAAAGTGTTGTAAGTGTTGAAAGTGTTGTATCTTTTGAAACACTCAGTCAACATTCGTTTGTTTTTTGCTGTGTCATGGGGAAAGCATGAATTTACTAAGATATGAATTACTTTCTCCAGATTACCGGCTATAGTTTCAGTCTCCTGTTACTCACTTGTATCTGCAAAGAACTACGGAATAATATCACATTTCTAAATTTTTATCTCCTTTATAAGATAGCGACATAAACTTTAGTAGCAGAAGTTTGTAGAAAATATAAAAGATAAAGAATAGTGCCATTGGAGTATAGGTAATATAATTATACAGTATACATTGCATGTATTCTACTCTGTTATTCGTAGGTCTCCGTTTTTTTTTACGTTGACGGTTCTTTGTCTAAAACCTGTATATACATGTACATGAATTTACATACGTACAAACGTACATACATACACAAATACATACACACATACATACATAAATACATACATACATGCATACATACACACATACATACACACCGACGTACATACATACATTCATACATACATACATACATACATACATACATACATACATACATACATACATACATACATACATACATACATACATACATACATACATACATACATACATACATACATACATACATACATACATACATACATACATACATACATACATACATACATACATACATACATACATACATACATACATACATACATACATACATACATACATACATACATACATACATACATACATACATACATACATACATACATACATACATACATACATACATACATACATACATACATACATACATACATACATACATACATACATACATACATACATACATACATACATACATACATACATACATACATACATACATACATACATACATACATACATACATACATACATACATACATACATACATACATACATACATACATACATACATACATACATACATACATACATACATACATACATACATACATACATACATACATACATACATACATACATACATACATACATACATACATACATACATACATACATACATACATACATACATACATACATACATACATACATACATACATACATACATACATACATACATACATACATACATACATACATACATACATACATACATACATACATACATACATACATACATACATACATACATACATACATACATACATACATACATACATACATACATACATACATACATACATACATACATACATACATACATACATACATACATACATACATACATACATACATACATACATACATACATACATACATACATACATACATACATACATACATACATACATACATACATACATACATACATACATACATACATACATACATACATACATACATACATACATACATACATACATACATACATACATACATACATACATACATACATACATACATACATACATACATACATACATACATACATACATACATACATACATACATACATACATACATACATACATACATACATACATACATACATACATACATACATACATACATACATACATACATACATACATACATACATACATACATACATACATACATACATACATACATACATACATACATACATACATACATACATACATACATACATACATACATACATACATACATGCATACATGCAATTTTTAAATGTGTTGTTTTTGGATTCATGAGAGCTAAGTTTTGTGTTTTGGTAGTATTATTTTGTGGAATTTTTATCAGAATGCAATACTTCCGGCGCATTAAGTGATACACAAAATTAAAAACGCCACTTCCTCCAGATAGAGTTGTTTCAGTATGAGTATGTTTGAATAGTAATGTGACCTAATAGGAACTGTTACCTAGCAATTATTACGTTCTTTGCATGCAGGTAGAAACCTCTGCGAACTTATATTGCGGTTATCTTTAAATATACAAGTTACCAACTAAACTCTCTGCAAGAACTTGTTCTAAGCAATTAAATGTGTTCGTAATAAAAAAATAAATCCACAAGGCACATTCCTTTACTTTCCACCACTGGAATGACATTCCAAATTGAATTTCAACAGACCGAGCAAGGCATCGTAAAAACAGCTGACCCGGAAAACAATTCAATAGTATAATTCCAAAATAGTGACCAATCAGAGATCACGTAGTAACCTTGGGCTGCAACTCTGTACCTCACCAACAGACTATTTTCACTTTCCATGCAGAGCGCAAGCCACTTCTAGGTTAAAAAAGAGAACGTGTCAACCAGGAAAGTTTTTTTTTCCCCTTTGTAATTTGTGTACAGACTTGTTGGTGGACAAAAACAAACAGTTATTTTAATTGTTGAAAAAACCTTTTGTTCGAGGTTGAGTATTTCTTCGGTCCGATGATTTATCCTTGGACTGACCCAATGAGCATATCTCAATGTTCGCTAATTGTTTTTTACTCCGCGTTCTAACTCTGTATAAAATCCGGAGCAGGTGTTGACAACGGCATCAGTTCACTCCCACCCAGCAGTGCAACAGTCAACTAGAAGAACATCATGAAGACCGTGCTTGTAAGTTTTGGGATATAAGGAGTTTTTGTGTGTAAATTTGGTGTTTCCGAACACCTAGTTCATACATCTCATACTGATTTGGTTGAGTGTACTAAAACAAAGGCATAGAGTGTTATAAAGTGATTTAAAAGACTTTATAGCGTCCCACCTCTGAGTTGGGCTTCATTACAGGTGGTTTAATAAAAATCAGTTGATAAATAACATGCGTGCACATTTTTTATTGTGTTTGATATTTCGGAACACCTACTGGTATCACTTGTGCTTCTATGAACATGAGATGAAGTATAGACCGCCGCATGCGGTCTTAAACATTAATGAGCAAGAAGCTTTCAAAAATGCTATGCATTTATGTATACAGAATTGAAATTATTTTAGTCAAGAGTTTCAAGACAGTCTGTCTGTGAACTTCAACTTTGTTTAAAATCGGTGTAATGATAGATATTTTGTATGAAGAACCTTGTCAGATTTGAAGTTATAGATAGTTTTTATGTAGAATCTTGTTAGATTTGAGGTTATAGTTATATGGAGAAACTTATTAGAGTTCAGATTTTAAGAGATACAACAGTATTTTTATGAGCGTTGCTTTACTTTTGTCGCGATTAAACGAATGCATCTGATCTTACCTCTGCGCGTACATTTGAAAACACTTTTATTACTGTGTTTGGCCTTCTATAATCGTTATTTTAAAATTTAGCCGACTCTTACATGTTTCAAAAGAACACTCTTTATTAATATTTTGGACTTCAATGAGTTTTAATGAGTTAAGTTATATAGGAATCAAAAATCAATATCTAACTACTTGGACACTTAGAGCTTTAAAATTATTTAATGTCCGTCCTAATGACTAAAGGAAAGACGCAGTGAAACCTACAATAAGCGCTAAAATCTATTCTGCCAAGTTCATAATGATGCTATAATAGCAATCATAACGTTGTTTCCCTCTATATGGTGGGAGTAACGTGTTTATCTCACATTCAAGAGAATCCAAGTTTGAATCTCGGTGGGTTATCTGGATAATATTTTTGTGGGATTTTCTCTTGAAGATAAGTGAATTTGTTGTTGCAAATAGTTATATTTGTGTAGTATTTGTTGCTTCACTGTAGCTGGCTTCATTTTTACGTAATTTTCTCTTGATTTGGTAGATGAATGTCAGGTAATTATAAGCCCCATGGACCCAGGGCTCGTTTGACTATTATTTCACCCCTTTTATTAGTCATCCGATATGACTTAAGTTAGAAGACATTAACTAAAGGATATCAATAATAGGTTGTAAGTAAAATCAGGACGTAACATATAAAATTATATTGACAGCAATATCGTAACATATCTCAGCTGTTTCCATTAATCATTTTTTTTCATTTCCAAAATACAAGAAATGTAAAACAGAGTCTCAGAAATAAGCGGTCCCATTTCTTACTTGTTCATTTTCCTTCGTCAAGTATAAAGGATTTTCTAAAGGCTGCTACAGCAATCACTTTATTACTGTTTAAGAGATCCTTGGAAATTTAAATCAAAATTAGAATTTAGTGATCAATCGTAGTTTTCTGCAGATATGAACTGATAGTTCTCAGCGAAACCAGACTCCTAAATGCATCCTCAGTTTTATGCCATGTTTTTATTAAGTCCTATTCACAGTTGTTGAAGAATGATTTTGGTCTGTTCTTATAGAACGAATGTTTAATTTCTTAAGTCCAACCAAGTTATAAGTGTAAATATCTATTTCTTTTCCAGGTTTCCCTCTTCATCACCGCCCTCGTGGCTGTCACCCAAGCTGTGTACCCCATTGCTATCGCTGATGATGGCCACTATGATCATGGTCACCATTATGATCACTATGTAAGTATGTCGCATCATAGATTCCTGTGTACGTAACTGTTCAGTTTCTGCTAACAGATAAAATACTAGCATTCCTGAACTCACTTTCATAATTTGCTGATATATGGCCCCAAGTTTGCACACTAATGTATATGTTTTTATTCTAGATAATAAAGCTTTTTGACACATAGCTTTAAATAATGTACCAATTTATACGTATAGAGTTTAAATGTGTGGTCACGAATAACCGCACCAAGAAGAGCAGACTTCAACACATTCTGTATTTTCATGTAGTGATAACATCTCTAGGTCATAGGAATACCATTTCATCCCAAATCTTTACAACTTCTTGGAAATCTAAACACAGAATATCTTCACAGATGTGTAGCGACATCAAAGGCAGTGACAATAAAATAAAAGCGAGTATTACTTATTTATATAAAGCCGTTTTGGGTCCGCCTCGGTAGCGTGGTGGTAGCGTGTCTGCCTCACGTTCAAGAGGTCCCGAGGTCGAACCTCGGTCAGGGTGAGTTACCTGGATAAGGTTTTTCTCGGGGTTTTCCCTTATCCTGAAGGACGAATGTCGGGTAATTCTAAGCTCTATGGACCTTGGTCTCATTTGTACATCATTTCACCCATCCCATTCATCGTCCGATATGACTTAACGTTGGAGGACGTAAATTACACAAAAAAGCCGTTTTGATACGGAATTTGTGTCTGCTAACTAGAAAATCGCCTACAGAAACTCCATTGTAAATAAATTAGTTTTCACAATTAGCATTTGCTTCGTAACGAATTTTAGGCTTTAAAATTCGTAATGTTAAAAAAATCTATTGCAGTAATCATCACAGAACAGCGGTATTATACTTTTGTATCGCAATTTGTGTGACTGAATAAGAAAAGCGGTAGCAGCCATGGCTGATGCCTCTCATTCAAACGATTTCCACAATTAATTTCTCTTGCATTCCAAGTGAAGATGTGATGTACAATTAAGACTGTACAATTAAACGAAAGTCATCTAAATACTTATACAATACCCCTTTTCATATATAATAATTCATAGTTTATGTAAACTGTGATATAAATATATTATTTTATCTGTGCTGACATTTATTAAGCACAAATTGACAGATTTTTCTAATGTAAATATGGAATTTAAATATGGATTGACAAGTGAACCTGATGATGGATCACTGTATCCTAAATTGAAAAATGACATATTTTGTCTGAAAAACAAGGGTATTACGAAACTTAGTTTCTCTGAAATGTCTCATTATTGCAACAATGAACGTTTCATTATTTACGAGAAGCTTTACATAAATACAAAAATATTCTTATAATGGTAGAATAACCATCGCAGTGCACGTACAACCCGTTTTACTTCGAATTCCTGAGCTTCTTTAACAAGTATTCATTAAATAATGGCATTAATTTTTTTAATTTTATGTTTGAACATTAACGACTGTAATTCCCTGCAAATGGGTGTGCGACTAATTAGTTTGTTAGATTAAAATAAAGGATTGTATTGATTATTTTATTTTATAAGGGAATGTCGTTAACAAACCAAACCATATTTATAAATTCAAGCCTTCATAAGAAGCATCAATTTGTATTGGATGTCTTCCGTAGAAAATTACTTATTTTGTTTATCATTATCTTCCTATCGGCTTGGACTAGTTACTTGATGGAAATGCACGTTTGTTACTTCGTTTATGTTTATTCAACCTTATTTGATAATAAAACATTTGGAGTTTTTTTTTTTTTTTTTTTTTTTTTAGATATTTTAAGACGCGTGTTATTCTCATGTATCTAACAGCATATGAAACCATTTTAACATTCATACTCATTCATTCCTGACTCAATTTCAAATGACTGCCAAATTCTAATTCCAAATCAAGCCTCGCTCTAGCAGGTATATGTTTATAGACTCTAGTACAAGCAACAACAACAACAACAACAACAAAAGCCAAAACATAGCAATTATGTTCTGTAGTAGCCAACTCAATAGCAGGTGATATAGAAATTATGCAAATTCCTTAGTGAACCAGGGCTAAGATAGATCGATATCTCTCACCGAATGGGTAAAAATATTTATTACCAGTGCCTCAGTGGAATGGCCTGGTTTGGTTAGAAAGTTAATGAAAAGTACATATATTTTTCCAGGCCTACCCCAAGTACCATTTCGATTACGGCGTGCACGACCCCCATACCGGAGATGTGAAGAACCAGTGGGAGGCTCGCGATGGTGACGTAGTGAAGGGCGCTTACAGCCTTGTGGAGCCCGACGGCACAGTCAGAACGGTCGACTACGTCGCTGATGATCACAACGGTTTCAACGCCATTGTTAAGAAACATGGTCACGCCATCCATCCTATCGCTCATCACCATGGTGGTTATGCTCACGGCTACGGCTACGGCGGATACCCTGGATATGGTGGCTACGGTCATGGAGGAGCTACCAGCTACGCTAACGGTGGACTTCTTGCCTACGGTCACGGTCATGGTGGACTAGGTGCCTACGGCGGTTATGGCTATGGAGCATACCGTCGTTAAAGTGATTACATCTTTAGGTCACCGACTACATTTGATGTTGTAAATACCCACTCTATCAAAACCATTACTGAAATCCTGCCACACTAACCGCATTGTTACCTTGCTCAGTGATATCGCACATTTCATGCATCATCGCACCATTTCACGCCTTAGTTTATGAATGTTAAGGTAAAGCAAGGCAAGTCACTTAAACCTTCACGAGGAGACTCTCCTCATCTGTATGTTGTACAAATGAACTATAATTAAAATAATGCTTTATCGTTAAATATCTTAATGTTTTTTCACACCAATAACTCCTGTACCCTTCACAGTAACTGTATTATTATAGCTTATTCCGCATCATGTCTTCTATAGGAGTGCAACTACTCATCACCTCAATTAGATACTAGACTAAGCTCTCACATTTATGCCTAGGGCAGAAGCGACACTTTTGGAGTATGCACTCTTGCTAAAAACAAAGCAAAGAAATTAAAAGCTATTCAGTCTGATGTATTAAATTTAGATAATGCAATTGTTACGCACTAACTTTAAATAATTTGGTAACCAATTTTTCGGAGATAGACTCATCTTCACTTGAAGAGGAAGAAGAAAATGAAGAATCGAAACGACATTGACTGTTTCCACTACAGCATTCTTCTTCCAGCAAACATTTCCTTTCTTCCAAGTATTTACAATAGCGCTGTCGTTTGTTTTGGTTACAAATAATATAGTTAACCTGAACATTATATCGCAGCGATAAATATCTGTTTTATTTTCCTTCATCTTCGCCTAGGCTGTTTTATGGGATTTAGGTCATATAAACATAGGCGCAAGCAAACGACAGTGTGGCCCAGGGGAAAGAAAGCAGCGTCTATTTTAAACACATGTCTACGTTTGCTTATTTCAATCACCTTCAAAACACCTGCCTTATGTAGATCTTAATGTTGGTAATATCTGTGAGTGAAAGGGAATGTGGGAATACAGTCGACTATAGGTGATACTCAAATGTTTTAAAGCTGGTCGCTAAGTGTGACCTTTGAAATTCCATTGTTGTTTTTTCTGCATGAAGTACATGTAAAACAAAAACGAATAGTGACTTCCCATTTTGAAAAGTATGAGTATGGAAAATTCAGACAAATGAAATAATGCTCAAATGAGTCCAGGGCCCATGGAGCTTAGAGTTACCCGACATTCGTCTTGAAGGATAAGGGAAAACCCCGGAAAAGCCTTATCCAGGTAACTCGCTCTGACCGAGATCCGAACTTGGGACCTCTTGAACGTGAGGCAGACATGCTACTTTCTACGCTACCAAGGCGGGCCCGAAATGGTTCACTCTACAAAACAAATGTGTATGGTATATATTTCATTCTTTAACGAGATTTACATTGTTTGTGCAGTACGGTTTTGTCTATGCAAAAGTCACCCAGAATGAAACAAAAAATTCAAGCTGCACATCTTATTTATCAGAAAAATATCTTAAGCATATAGTATTTTAATCAAAATCGCTAGATCAATTTTTGATAATATCAAAATTTGCACACAAAAAATATGTTGCACGTTAAGGGTAGTTAGGTGTGGAGGATTTTCTTCAAAATCATAGAGTTGCATTCTTGCTAGATGCTGAATATAAATAACAAGTGTGGAATTCAACCGACTTTATCTTTTTGAGTCAGGCTGTTCAGATATACACAGACCCAATCCTAATTGTTTGGAATTCAGGGATCTTAAAATGTGTATTCACATTGAAAACTCCGTATCTCATCTTTAGTGGAATGTGCAATACTTTCCCTACTTACTATGAATACGTAGTAGAGAAAGTAATAGGTAGAATATGGATAACTACCAAACTACATATATATGACGCTCAAATCTTTTTTATAATAAAATATATATCTATGTATATAGATATATATTTTTCTTTTCTTCTTATTTAACCGATTTTTTATTATTTCCATTTATTTTTTTATCTGTTTTCCTAGCTTCACAAATATTCACTATACACATAAACACCCATGCCCAAGGCGGGACTCGAACCCGCGACCCTCTACGCGGTGGAACGCTAGAGACATACGCTTTAGCGACCATGGCTACGAGAGCCGGCAGTCTTACAATCTTCCCTATTTTTATCAGTTATTTTTAATTTTCTCAAAACGGCTCTAGCTTATGATTAATATAATGTATGACAAAGTATATATATATATATATATATATATATATATATATATATATATATATATATATCTTGGATTTTCTGAACTACTGTATGTCCCTCTTTATTCTGAACGTATAGTACCTACTCCTTTTATTACGGTAGGCTCTAACGGACATAAGAAATTTAGTGCGCAAAAGCTACAAATCTTGTACAGCACATATTTTATGTCTAATAAATATTAGTTTCATTAACCGTTTCACATTACACTTGTTAGCTGGAATTTTGAAACACTATGCCATTTTAAAACCATGAAGTAGTTATTTTCTTGTTTCTCATGAACATGAAATTGGAATTTGAAAGCCTGCTTTTTAAAACTTCACTTTCATATAAGTATCCTGCATTCCCTTTTTACAAACAAAAACATGTGTAATGAAATCTAAAAATATTTAATGACCGTGAAATAAGCACGAAAGAAAAATCTGGTATGTTGAATCACACAACTTTCTTCTCTGGTACAGATTCCTGTTATAAAAGTTTATTCCTCAGTTTACTTCGTGTTTAACGAATTACACAGCTGTAGAGGATATTTTATTGCGTATGAATTTATAGGTAATGGGAAATATGGTAATACTCGTACAGAAAGAAGGTTTTAAGCGACAGTCAAATCTTTCAAAAGCTATACTGTCTCTGTGAGGTTATTAAATTTCGTTTCTTTGTATGGTCAAGCGATTAAAAGAAAAAGAAGAAAGAAATAGAGAAAGAAATTCCCAGAAAAATCAAATAAAAGTTTCATTTTTTATGAAAATATCTTAAACATATGGTATTTCAACAAAATAGTTAAAGCGGTTTTAGAGAAAATTCAAATTCTCGTAACTTTCCCCTTGTAATGCGTAGTTTGACGTGAAGAGTCCTCTTTCTCCTTCCACTCTACTACCAAATTAGAGTAACACAGAATGTAATATCTGAGGTAGTGGTAAGTCCAAAGTATCGTCGCCATCTTACTTGTAGAACGCATTTTGTTGCATCAAAAACACATTCACTATCCTGCTAACAACTGGATCGTTTGCGAGCTCTCACATTTATAGTATAACCTCGGGAGTTTCCTATACTGTCCAGGGGATAAGGAGAAAGAAGGCTCTAGAATAATCACGTTATATCTTGAAAGCGCTTCTTGTTTTACACTAGGTAAGCGTAGCATTAACTCTCACCTTAAGGATGGCGTACAGGGCAGCGATAAGATATGACGCAAGTTGTTCGAGAAACCATTATCTTCCCTCCGAAATGACGCCGAATGCGTAATTCCTACATTAATAATAATCTTACATGGTAGTCCCAAGAACACTGCAACTTCAACTTCACATTGAAAACTCCGTATCTCATCTTTAGTGGAATGTGCAATACTTTCCCTACTTACTATGAATACGTAGTAGAGAAAGTAATAGGTAGAATATTGATAACTACCAAACTACATATATATGACGCTCAAATCTTTTTTATAATAAAAGAAAGCGCTTCTTGTTTTACACTAGGTAAGCGTAGCATTAACTCTTACCTTAAGGATGGCGTACAGGGCAGCGATAAGATATGACGAAGCTGTTCGAGAAACCATTATCTTCACTCCGAAATGACGCCGAATGCGTAATTCCTAATAATCTTACATGGTAGTCCCAAAAACACTGCAACTTCAAGTTGCGCTTAGTGCTCGCATGATGATAAAGCTATACGAGATCAACCATTTGAATTTCGGAACTGTTTGTCGGACATTCATAGCATGCCTTCATCCGGTCACTTGCCACCTTCAGGCAAGATAATGGTGAGATCCTTGGTGAGATACTGCATGCGTATTATCCTGTCCGTGAATGGCCAGAAATATCTACCTGTATTACTATATAGAGACTTTTATATTAAGGAGAATTAGCGATTTAAACTCACAACTTCTCAGCACCATTTATGAACTACTACATGATTTAAATAAGGCTTTGTTCATTGTAACTGAGTAGTTTTCAGTACATATTATGCTATGATATTGTATTGCTTAAACTGACGATTAGGAATTACTTTATGTGAACCTTAACCATTCCTTTTAAAGACAATGCGGATAGCTCGGGTGCTGCCTTGACTACCAAGGCATTTAACTTCTTTGTCATCAGTAGCGATACGGCATTGTTTGTCAGATACTGCGTTTAACGTAACAGTCAGTTCCGAACAAAGGACGAGCGGTAGAGGCACCAACAGTAAACAAAAACCGGTACACTTTTAAAGCTATTTGTTTATAACGATACTGTCAACTGACATGGTCATATCAGTATCGCCGGTGTGCCAGAATTTCGTCCTGCAGGAGTTCTTTCACATGCTAGTAAATCTCTGATATGGGGCTGCCGCTTTTAAGCACTGGCTCTAACACGGCAGAGATACCGACAATGCACCGATGGCTTATTGTGCGTCAGGCACCAAGAGGAATGATGAGATAAAAGTACTTAAAGGTGGCCAGAACCCATTGCAGGCGACAGTATAGCCATGATGGGCTATATACTCTTCTGCCTGACAACTTCCAGGTCGCCATAGAGAGCTCGCCACTAGCCAGCCACGTCGGGTAGATCAAACACCCTCCCTGAAAGGACGGCCAGTCGACCACAGTGCCTCTGCTCGGCCAGGAACCATATTTCCAGACCGCAACATCGGCGGCTTGGAAAGACCAGAAGGGGAGAGTGAAATGAAAGTGATTGAAATGGGGTAGAGTAAAGCTAAAACAGTAAGGTAAATTTCCTACCCTGCATTCGCCTTAGTGGCCCGGGTAAACCACTAAAAAACCAAATGTCGGCTGAGGGAATCAAAACCCACGACCTGCTAAATGAGGGCCACAGACGTTATCACCTGAACCATCACGCTTGGTACCTTTAAGTACACTTGAATCCATTGGTCTAAGCCGGAGTGAACCCGAATTCTTAGGCAGCGCCAACTCAGCCACCCAGATTGACACCGACATAGTGGCGGATACGGTAAGTGACGCAGTAAATAATCGTGTTTACTGAAGTTCGTGTGTCCATCATAGCGGAAATACAAAAGTATACATAATAGTGAAAGACCATGAAGACCCACATTTTCCAAAGTTGTGTAGAGTGTGCCACCCAAACACCAATGATGCCGATGTACAAATATTGCAAGATTTTAGTCAAGAGTTTGATAACAGAATTCAAAATACAATAAATCTCCAGTCGATAACTACATAAATATTTGCTGCGCCCATTTTAGTTGATATTGCCAAAATGCCGTCGTTGAAGTTAGAAATAATTTATTTGCAAAATGATGCTGGCATGAAAGAAGACTTTTAAAAAAATGGTTTGTGTTCTTTATACATAAATTTCCGCTCAAACAAGGTTCCCCCTGTTGAACAAGTTTGCTAACAAGATCCTGGCTTTATTAGGATCTAGTTATGTGAACAGCTGTAGGGAGATACTGCAAACCATATCGTCGATACCTACTATCTGATTTGCTCTTGTAAAAAGTTCTTCACTTGGTGTTAGCCACGCTGTAGCTCCAAACATCACAAAATTAGCGACGGGGAAAATAAGACTTACTCAAGAAAGTGACAAGCTTGGGCAGGGCACTAACACAAATAATGGTGTGTTTTACGTATATATACTCTGTGCAGATTGCATTCAAAAATGTATAAAATTGGTGTAATCTGAAACATAACATGGGGAGAAAATATTTTGAAAGTTCTGAACATGATACGAACATGACTGAATGGATTCCAATAGAATGCGCTGAAAAAGTGTGCACTATCGACCCAGGAATAGAAAAAGAGACCAGGGACATCCGAGAAAGAGATAATTAACACAGCAGCTGTAATAGGAACCGAAACAAACCAAGATTTCATCCCTGTGAGCAGAAGTTGTAATTTGTAGTAGGTGCAAATAATGTGTAGGTACTGCTCATTCGTCATATTATCTCAGAACAAGACCGCGTATTTTGTTAAAGAAAAGGTACCGTGTCTCCCCTGCTTAGTTTTTCAGGCTTAGTTTCTCGGGGTATATAATGTGCTCACTACGCAGATAACGCAGAGCATTAACCAACTTGCCCGCGATTATGACGTCTTAGAGCAAGGCACCTCAGGCTGCCGAGTGAAGTTCAATTAGCTGATTCCTTAAGTCCAAAAGTCGCCTAAGATACATATTCTAAACAAACAAATGAATTGTTCGTTAAATTCGTATAAAAGGTACCGTTATAGCATGATACTATTATTATTATTATTATTATTATTATTATTATTATTATTATTATTATTATTATTATTATTATTATTATTATTATTATTATTATTATTATTATTATTATTATTATTATTATTATTATTATTATTATTATTATTATTATTATTATCATTATTATTATCATTATCATTATCATTATCATTATCATTATCATTATCATTATCATTATCATTATCATTATCATTATCATTATCATTATCATTATCATTATCATTATCATTATCATTATCATTATCATTATCATTATCATTATCATTATCATTATCATTATCATTATCATTATCATTATCATTATCATTATCATTATCATTATCATTATCATTATTATTATCATTATTATTATTATTATTATTATTATTATTATTATTATTATTATTATTATTATTATTATTATTATTATTATTATTATTATTATTATTATTATTATTATTATTATTATTATTATTATTATTAACTATTAGGTTGATGTGTAAATTTAGTTAGGTTTGGAATTGAATTATTTAGACTTAGACGGGAATTTATGTAGGTTTAAGTTTACATGTAATTATTTAGATTTACCTTGTATAAATTAATTTTAACAAACGCTTACACTGGGCCTTGCCCTAAGCAGTGAAGTTTATATAAACAGCCATGTTTAACTACGTAACACCGATTCCTATCTCAGCTTATCTTGGCTAGGCAACCACTGCACAGCACAGAACACCAACTTTACTACACAATATTAGAACCAGAGCTGTCAATTAATGCGTTTTGCATCAGATCTAGTGATTTTAAAGGCTTTTGGTGCCAGATTTATGTAATTGGCGACATTTTGAAAATCTGGTGCTTTTTTTCCGATAATTAGAGCCTAAACGGTACTTTAGAAAATTAAAGATCTCAAATAAATAACTGCATGGCATAATTTGACAAGCCCGAACCACATTTCTAGCTAATAGGAGATTACATTACTGACATTTATATGACGCAACACAATATTAGAGCGTAATACTGTATGGAACCAAGCTCTGTGTGGTTGGGAGAGGTGCGATCAAGTTTACGTTGAGAAACAGTGGCATTAGAGAGTGGAGGGAGCGTTAACGGCCAGATAGTGACGTGTCAGTGTTTTCAATGAATGCATAAAGTGAACAGTGCAAATAAATGTCAAAACCATATTAACTGGTGCTACCTGTCTAATCATGTAAAATGACACCTTTCAAGGATGAACCTTTTACTATACATATAGTGTACATTTAATTTAACATAATTCAAAACGCCTAATATTGGCAAAAATTAAGAATTTACGACCTTGATAGCCATTGTCATTCAGTTTCACATTGCAGCGGCTGTGCCAGTCCTTTCCCATCATTGTTACTGCAAATATGTTGATTGTTTTCATCACTGCCATATTCACAGTGGTTTAATTATATCACCCAACAGGATCCCGTGTTTTTCTCCTCCAAAATTCAGCTTCTGTTTCCTCCACTTTCTTACTTTCTTGCTTTTCTCTTTGGTAATAGACTTCCGGAAGGGGAATAAATCTCCTTTCCTCATTCCTTCGTTGCAATTAACACCACGTTTCTGCAAGAAATTCACTATCTCTTTCTTGGTATAATATTTATTTCGTTGGGCACTTTTCAGACAAGACTCACTGTCCAAAATTACAACTAAAGAAGGTGGGATGTGTGGAATAAGCACTTCTTTCAACCATTTTGCTGGTTCATTTGGCAATAGTAATCCTCACTGGTGCTTCCTGCCTTATAGAACAGTTTCGCTGCATTCACAAACCCCTTCTTCCCTCCAGCAAGCATCGAAAAAAAAAATTGAACCGATTGCCTGCATTGTCCCTTTCGGCAACTTCAAAATCTCATTTACTGCCAGAACCTGTCGAAGCCCGGTGGGAGTGAGTTATCTGGATAAGGTCTTTTCTCTTATCCTGAAAATTGAAGGTCAGGTAGCTATAAGCTCGATGGGCACTGGGCTCATTTTCCTATATAGCTTAGCGTTGGAGGACGTGAATTACAAATATGTATATTCTGCTGCCCCTTTGCTGACTGCTTGAGTGGGAAATGTATGGAATTTTGCCTGGATTCCTTGTGAAATTTTTCTGTTAAATTCCAAATCAACTGACGAGCCTCACGATGGACCACAAGATTTTGTTTACGAATGGCCTCTGATATAGCCTCAGCCATATTAAGTTAAAGTAGCTTGGCACTTGTAACAAACAAATGCTTAGAAGCGAGAGCACCACCACTGATGCTCGTGTCACCAGCAAACTCGCTTTCACAGGCCCGCCTCGGTAGCGTGGTGGTAGCATGTCTGCCTCACGTTCAAGAGGTCCCGAGTTACAATCTCGATCAGGGTGAGTTACCTTGATAAGGTTTTTTCCGTGGTTTTCCCTTATCCTTCAAGACAAATTTCGGGTAACTCTAAGCTCCTTGGACCCTGGACTTATTTGAGCATCATTTTACCCAATTCATTCACCGTCTGATATGACTTATTTTGGTGACTTCATATATGACTTATATGACAAATTTCGGTTCGAATGGATTCCTTGAGAACATCAATTTTCCGTGGCCTATTCTTGTACACTCTATCTTTAGATACTCCCACAAGAAAAAATCTAGCGTGTTTAGATCAGGGGATCTGGGGGGCCACAGACCTTTTGAGATTATTCGATTATCAAAGAAATTGGTTACAAGTTCCATGGTGCCATTAGATGTATGGCACGTTGCTCCATCTTGCTGGAAATAAGCCTTCTCTCAATTCGATATCATCTCCGTAAAACTTCAAAGAATACGTTGACACGAGTGCAAACATGTATAGATGCTGGGGGAGGACACTTCCAACATTTTCTCTGCGATGTAAATAGATAATGTGATCTCCCAATTGTGTATTATGTTCTCCCAAAGTTGCACGTGTGTCCTATTATTGGTTCAAAAGTTATGGCCTATTGAATTGGTTTATATGTATCGCACTATATTTTTATCTGGTGTGGTATAAGTTTGGTGAATGGTAATGGCAGCATTAGTATTAGCAGGGCTGTGTGGTTACACTGCTTGGCTCTCACCAAGGTAGCCAGAGTTCGCTCCCAGGTGACCGCAAAGTGACATTTGTGGTGGACAACAAGGCGCTGGGGTCATCCAGTTTCCCCCGTCGGCATTCCACCACTTGCTCCACTGTCATCTTTCCTATCATTCATCTCGCCCTCATATATATATCATCCACTTCCTTCACCTTCATACCAGGCATTGGGCTGATCACCTATCCTGGTTCTCTATCGGATCTAAAACTTCGGTTCCTCAGGCCCGACCTTAAAAGGGATAGAAGGACAAGAATCCCCTAACACCACGATAGTGGTACAATTAGAGAAGTTAAAAAAGAAGTATTAGCAGCAGTAAATGGTAATAAATTTTGATTATCTGGGTAAAAATTATCACCGTAATATTGCACAAAATGATGTTTAACAATTTGTTAATATTGTTACAAACTATGTTCGTATTTCTTTCTCCGTGGCCCGTTGATTGGTCTCCGGCCCTGCCTCGAGATCATTCTGACAACCCATTTTTGTGTGTAGATTCGCAAAGAGGGCATAAATGGATATTAATGTGAGTACAGTGTACCTAACTTACATAACTGTACATAATAATATTAAATATTATTAAATATTATTATTAAATAGTATTAAATACTATTCTCGCCAGTTTTACTGACATAATTGTTGTATTGCTTCCAGGGGCTTTTTAATTGCTTCAGCCCTTAAAATATCAAACTTCATATATTTGTTATATCACTAATTTTCCTACTTTGTCAACAATTTTTATTGAGAAAGATTTCGAGCTTTTATTTTATGTACTTGTTGCTCTAGTGCTTTTCTACTTTTTTTAAGAAAGGAGTTGGCAACACTGATTAAAACAGACGATGCCCTATGATCTTCCTAAAATTTATTTAATATCCTTCTGTCTCTCATTAGAGGTACAGTGCTATTTAACAAAAAAAAAAATATATAAAGTGAGGGAATAGTACAATAAACCTTTAGGTTTCAGTGTGTAGGACACAGAACCCGGTTCCTATTCAATAATAAGACAATTCAAGTAAAGTAGAGGGGCAGAGCTGGCAAGTTCAAAGATATATTAATAGCTGTATATAGCTGAGCAGATTTGGAAGCGCAATTTTTCATAGTTTAGTTCGTAACTTTATCACTACTCACGCTGCAATCGTCTTAGTTTTGCCAACCTTAAACATTGGAATCTGTGATTGGAATATTTACGAGGTTTTTCAGTGTATGTCCTGTGCTGAGTACTTTGAAGTATCTGTGGGGTAGTAACAAAATAATCGCCTTATAAGAAGACGAGCTGCTAAAAGCGAATTGCTACAGGCCTGTCCAAAGCCTTTTCCAATTGTCTTTTACTATTCCTCCCCTTCCGAAGATCTGTAAGCTTCATTTCGATTACAGCATGGATACAAAAATTTAAACCGGTAATAATGTTTGCTGTTGCCACCATCACTAGCCAACACTCGCGGCTAGCAATAGTGTCTAAAAATAACATGGACGAAACAAGTAACTTGGCATTCTGTGAATCATGTAATATTTCAATTTGTGTATTACGTAACTGAAAAGCCAGGAAGTAATTGCAGACATTGAAATGAGTCGTAGGATCCTTTCACACCTCCGAGTCCGACCGCCACCTTTTAATCAACCGCAACTACATGTCAAAACGATTTGTGCAAGCTGTCCTTGGAAAAAAGACGCAACAAACACTCAAGATGTCGCAAAGTTTATGCCATTATTGAAAGACGATGTACACGCTGAAAGACGAAGAAAATTCTGGGAGATGGAGATGGAGTTCGAATCCCGCGTAGATGTTTCACGACTTAGCGACACAGAAAGGCTAATCCACGCTATGCATGCTGATGCCGTTTCAAAGGGACACTTTACATATGATGATCCATTGAGTGGGGATAGGGTTCTGACGCGTCTTCGCCATTTCCTTAAAGGTGCCTGCTGCGGCAGTGCGTGTAGACATGTAAGTAAAACTTGGTAGGATGCTTTGAAATAGTGAACTGTCCCGGTGCCGCTACACTTAACCTCACTTATCGCCTTCTTTGGTGACATAAGTTGGACACTGATGCGTTTATCACCAGTGTTTGCCTTCTCATGTACACCCCGCCGTCAGTATTTCCACGTTTTGTAAGCTGGGAATGGTAGGTACAGGTCATCCACGTGGTCAGAGAAAAAAATATTACAGCTAGTAAAAATGAACAATAAAGTCCTTCAATGTGGTAAATGTGTCTTATTTGACTATTCTCTGACTCAGTATCCATAGATTTATTTATTTGTTTATTTATTTTAAGGTATGGATATATGTGCCAGGTGGTCAGGAAGAAAAATGAAGGAACAGCTAATATTTATTTAACTATCCCAACTCAGTTATTTAGCTCAGGTAACATCAATTTCTGTTCTCTTTTATAGCACCTTACACTTTCATTTTTGTTTTCTGTTATGTTCTTTAAAATACATAGAATGTTCAAACTTGCATATAAATTCTATTTAAATATTTTGTTTATTAGCAATGCGGTCAATTATTGACAGGATCATATTAGTACCACTGTGCCGGAACTTCATGCTTCAGAAGTTCTTTTACATGCCAATAAATCTACTGCCATAGAACTGTCGTTCTTAAGCCCATTTAAAAGCTATCTATCTGGGCCAGTTTTGAACCCACAGCAATAGGCCAGACCTAACCAACTGAGTCACAGAAAGCCTTTTTGTCTTATGCAGTGAAGTACAACTCACTTATTTGTGCACAAATAACATTGTTTTTTGTTTCATCTCTTATATTACGCTTTTTTTTTTCTTTTTTGTGATATATAACTTAAAATACATAGAATGTTTATACTTGAATTAAAAAGTCTTTTGCAGGCTACACAGTTAACTTTATTTCAACTCACTTACTTAGCACGAGTAACATTTCCCCCCCCCCCTTTTTTTTTTTGCACATGCCACTGTAACTTTTTATTCCTTTTTCTCTTTTATTATTCTTTTATTACACTTTACACTCCTTTATTATTTTCTCTTACTTTTTTTTAAAGTATGGAGCATAAGAAGAGGAAACTTGAAATCTACCAGATCTATTCCATCCTACTCATCAAATGTGCAGTATCCCAAACATGTCATGTTCTACTATGCTAACACAACCTTTTTTCTGTGAATGAAAACATTGTAAATAGAAAAGAAGCACTTCTAAACAGGAATATATATATATATATATATATATATATATATATATATATATATATATATATATATGGATATATATATATATGGATATTCCAAAAGATTCTATGACTCGCAAATTCCCAAAACAGACAGTGGAATAAAATTAATCCCATATAGTAAGGAATGTTGTAATGCATTGGACAGAAAAAGGAGAATTTGCAAATGAATACACATTAATTTCTCAAATTATAATAAATAATAGTGACTAAAACTTTACTATCTTTGATTATACGTACATTGCCTTATTTAATGAATAAAATGAAGTGTAACAATGTAATGTGAATGAGATTACTTTGAAAACGTTGCGTGGAGGAGATGTTACTATGACAGAATTTTGTACACAAACTGCCAATCATAATTAGGTGTTTTTCTTTTATAGCGCAAAAATTACATGGACAGAAAAGCACTCATTTATACAAAACAGCACATGTTAGGATACAAGTTATGTGACATTTGCTACTGTGGTAATATTTGAAGCCTTTTTCTTATGTTTCTAGGAATGTTAAAAGAAATGTGTGTATTTTAAAAAATGTAATAGAAGAATCACACGAAACCAAGAGTTTTCAATCTCTGCCATCTCTTTCCCAATGCAGAGTATTTTTCACATGTCTTTTCTGGTGTCTTATTTTGGCTCTAATGTGTATAGGAGAGCCTCTAATAGCTAATATTTCCACAGGGTCACTTTTTACTCTGTCAAAGGGTTTTATGTTATCTATGATGGCTATATATAATGGCAAATAGAACTCTTGTCTCTTTTCAGTTATCTGTGCTTCTGTGAATATGCAATCCAGGCAAGATCTTTGTTTTTGGAAACCATTGTAATGGGACATACTCTGTTAGTTTCCTTATTCGGTACATTAATATCTTTGCAGACAGTTTAACAATTAAATAAATTAATCCATCTATAATTACTACAGTCATCCTTAGACCCATTTGTATAGATAGGTATGACAATGGCTGTTCCCCATTCTTCTAGTATATTTCCTCTTCTCCAACAACGTTAAATCATATCGGACGATGAATGGAATGGATGAAATAATGCTCAAATGAGTCCGGGGTCCATGGAGCTTAGAGTTACCCAACATTCGTCTTACAGAATAAGGGAAAATCCCGGGAAAAAACCTTATCCAGGTAACTCGCCCTGACCGAGATTCAAACTCGGGACCTCTTGAACGTGAGGCAGACATGCTACCACCACGCTACCAAGGCGGGCTCCAGCACATGTTAAACAATCTCTGTTGTCTATTATATAAAGATTGTGGCATATATTCAACCATTCTCCATCAATTTGATCTATTCCTGAGGATTTTGTGCTCTTAATCTCGCTTAATTCTTGTATATATTCTTGAGTAATAGGATCAACTGTCTCATTTTTTGCCAGCTTTAAACTTCTTTTTAACTGGCCCATGATTGCTTAAAATATTCTTCCCATTCCTTGATTGAAATTGGGTTTTTAAATTGTTTTCATTTTCGCTTTTATTTAAATCTTTTATGATCTTATAAGCCTGTCTTGTTTACTGTGTACATCATGTTCTGCATCTATGTACTTATCCTGATTGTTTCTATTGGTCCTTGAAGTTTCTCTTATAACTTACACATGTAACTGTTTATATTCCATGCAGTTTTCATCACTTTTGTTGTTCAAATATATTAAGTAGGTTTCACTGAATCTTGAAGTTAATCTAAATCCTAACACACCTATGTTTACAGTTGATTTTCCTCCTAACTATAGCCCATTCCCAGCTTTAGTTGCTATTACTATATCTATATTGTTATTACAATAGATTTGTATTTCTTCTATATATTCTACTCTCCTTGTGTACATCTTATACTCTTTTCTTTAAACACATATGCATTAAACATACGTATATGGTATAGTTCAATTCTTTCTAAGAGTAGTTTTTGAAGTCATCTTCATTTTGAAACAATATTGTGTAATTTTGTTTAACAGTAAACCATTGGAGATAGAGAAAAGTACTCTCAGTAAAACACTAATTTCAAGTAAACCTTTTGTTATGTTAACTATTTTTGAGAAATTTGTTGCAATTGATTTTAAACGCCCTTTTTAAGGGCAAAGTAATCATTCATGTTCTTCTCATAATAGCAGAAAGTAAAAATTCGAGGCAAAACATATAGGGACTCAGAGGATTGACTATTTCTTTAGTCTCTTTTATTGCCTTATACCTACCAAAAAGTGCAGTTAAACAATTTCTTCAAATGTTTATCTCAGTTAGTCTGTGCTATATATATATAAAAGAATTGTTTGTAAGAGACATAAGTATAAATATAAACAATAGTTGACAAAAATTCATGGATCACACTTTTGAATCACACTTCAAAATTTTCCTTTGCCGGCATAGCTGGCTGTGAAATTGATTGCTTTAACACTACTTGCACTGAATAATTTGGATATAATAAGTATGACTAATTCAATAAATTTTTATTTGTGTATTACTTATGTAGAAGTAGAGAAATTATTACTAGGCTTTGTAGTTGCTTTGAGGATATGTGCACCTGGTGTGTAGGAAGTCTTGAGCTGTTGGCAGAAAAACAATTATTTGAAATGTGTTCTGACAAGCAATTAACTAATTTTCAAAGTATAGACCATTAGATTCTGTGGTCTTTGAGCCATCGTTCAGCAAGGCTCATTATCCCATGATGGTAATGGAGGGTGACGTGAACACAGCGTACAGTTGAAAACTCTGCATATAGTTAGATGGAAATAAAATCAAATCAAAGTTTTCAGTGATATTTCAATATTGGTAGATCTATTCAGCTCCAAATGTGTTCAGTTAAAGTAGAGTGAATAGATATATTGTATAGCTGTGAATATTCCATTAAGGCTGTAATAAATGTGACTCTTTTAAATAATGCATCTGAATGCTTGTTTTAGATGCCAAAATTAGAGTCTCTCTGTTTAAGAGTATGCAAGCAGTTGGTAAGGAATACTGCACAATTTGAAGCAGGAAATATTACATGCAAGGTCTGTGATGAATCTGAAAAAGGTAATGGACGGCACTATATGCGATGCCACTGTAACATAAAGAAGCCTATGAACAATAGGAAAAGTTATATTCCAAGTTTTCTCGGGCTTCAAGCCAGGTGTAGATGTGGTGATGTACCGACGTTTCGGGAACAATGTATGCTCCTGAAACGTCGGTACATCACCACATCTACACCTGGCTTGAAGCCCAAGAAAACTTGGAATATTCACGCCACCAGGAAAGCTTCAGTTCCAATATGAAAATTTGGTTGCAAACAAAGGACAAACGAGCTTCTAACTCTTATAGCAGTAACTATCCTTCAATAAGTAAAAATCAGGGTTTTTTCAAGGACTTGTGTGAAATTATGATTAAGTGAAACATACTTTCAACATTGTAAATAATAATTCTTTTAGGACATTTATGCAAAATAAATAGATGCTTCTTGGTGATACAACATTGCGTGCAACTTATGTGTGCCTTAAGCTTCTCAACCTGTGCTAAGTGGGGAAGTTACCTGAATGTGTTTTTTTTAATTAATGTCTTTCATCATTAAATCATATCAGATGAATGAAATGGTTGATAAGATGCTAAATGGTCCATATAGCTTACCTGCCATTCATCTTTCAGGACAAAGGAAAAATTTATCCTGTAACTCACCCTGACAGATTCAAACTAAGAACCTCTTGAACCTGAGGCAAATATGGTACGCCCTACACTACAGAGGCAAGCTGAATTTGCCATTTATCAGTACTATAACAGAAAAATCTTTATTTGTAAAGGCACATGACAGTAAGGACAGCTCCTGTATTAGAATAGAAAAATTGCTATTTTCAGAACAACTTACAAGTGACTTGTCTTTCATCAGCAATTTTGATAATCTTGGTTCTACTTTCAGAGCTTGTAGTCATCAAAAAGAAGGTGTCTGGTGCCCTAGAGAAAGCAGAAAGAGTTTTACATGCACTGATCAAAACACAAATGATTCTGTTATTAAAAAAGTTAAAAACAAATTTGATGCAATTGTTAGTAGAAATGTTGAATACTTTGCAACATGTGAAATTAAGGTTAGATTGATAGGCTATTAAGGACCAATAGGCATTCATATATCATTCACAGTATAAACTTGAAAGAAGCGTGGGGACAGTGAAGCCCAAATTAGTACAAAATTGAATCAAGAAGATATTGACACATTGCTTCACTCACACTGTTTATTCACAGGACATGTTTCAAGAGCTCTTGCTCCTATCCTCAGCTGATAACTCGATTAGTGTAAGTTGTAGTGGTTTCTTCTTTCTCCGTATTGTCAATAGATGGCGTGATGTACTTGTCAAAGATGTCTGGTGGTGGAGTTTCAAAATTCATGACTTTATGATGATTTTTGTTAATGAAGATTTTTTCCCATACTGAAAGGTCTATGGTGTGATTAACGTATTTTATTAGAGATGTTTCCAAGTTGATGTCATGTCTAGTATTCAAAAAATGAAAAGCCACTGCTGATTTTTCTGTTTCACCATTTTTAATGTTTCTTATATGTTCTTTAGTTCTGATGTTAATATTTCTTTTTGTTTTTCCTATATAAATTTTAGGGCAAGTTTCACATTTGATCTCATAGATTCCTGGTTTTTCTTTGGTAGTGATTGAATTTTTGGGAGGGCCTTTTAACAAATTTCTGATATTAAACCTATTTTGAGGTGCAAGAGTTATGTTGTGTTTTGAGAAGATTTTTTGGAATTTGTTATAGGCTGATGGGTGGAAGGTGAATTTTTTAAAAAGTTTTTTCTCTTTTTCTCCTGTAGGTTCTAGGGTGGTGGTTTCTTTTATTTTCTTAGCTTTGTTGAGTCTGTTAACTGTTTTGTTTAATAAAAGTTCATGCATGTGTGTGTTAATGGAAAAATAATTTAACTTTTTTTTCTTTTTTTAAAAAAAAAAGACTAGCAATTTTAATTAAAATACAATATGTGTGAAATATTTTCATGACAAATAAAACATAAATCTTGAATTTTCTTGGAATAGCCTCTAAAGTCCCCTTTATCCTAAATGACTTCTGTATAACTTGTAAACTGTAAGAAATAGACAAAAATCTTTTGCACTAAAAGATGTGGATCTTATTGCAGTACACAATATATGTGAAATATTTTTTGTGGATATAATGATTTTCAAGATATTTCTTGTTGTTGGTTTGAATTTTCAAATACTTAAATTTTTTCAAACAAGAAGTATTACATAAATGCTAAAGCTTTTAAGGCTACTATTATCAATTTCATTGTATAACTTTTCTTGGCTTGTAGGCCACAGTCTATTTGTTTCCTCCAACATTTCACAAAAAATTGTGTCTGACATCTTCAGGAGGACAAAGATGGTCGACTCTGGAGCTGCTTTCTTACCTTTGACTTCCCTGAAGATGGCAGATGCAGTTTTCACCAAAACATTGGTGAAAGAAACAACTACACCAAGGCCTACAAGGCAGAAAAGTTATATAACGAAGGAAATTTTAAATTTATTTTGTTATATCCTGACTGTGCAAAGAAAATGGAATACCAAAGCCATTACACAACAACCAGCTCTTAAAAGATTTGACTGTCACTTAAGCTTATTGTGTTCTGTTCCCATTGTACCTATTATGAAAGTTCTGAGAGTGTTTATATATCAAGTAACATTAATAGAGAGAAAAATAGGCATTTTAAGTGTAGTATGCAGAAGAATGAGTAAACAATGTAATGTATAATTTTGAGTTGAACTAGTATTTCGTGCTCCATATATTTCTAGTGTTTACCTAGAATGCATTTCGTTAGAACCTTTTTAATATCTTCAGCTAATGTCAACAGTTGAATTTTGATTTGTTAAACTCCTTGGAGGCTATAGGGACATTTCTGTTTGTATCCTGATGAATTTGAAGTTTGGGTTCTCTTCACAGGTGGTGTCAAAATTGAACAGTTTTCCTCATATATTTCCTTTCATTGCTATTTTATCAAGAGCGGCAATCCAAACAGTAGCTTTAACTCGGAATCCAAAAACAGAAAAAATAAGAGAAATTCATTGCTTGGGTCAAGAGATACAAACTTTAAGTAAGAATATAGTCTTCCAGTGGATTCCAGCACAATGTGGATCGAGTAACAATACTAGCAAACATCCTAGCAAAAAGGGAACTAAAATTCAAAATATGATACAGTCAAAAGTACCACTGCAATCAGTCAAACATAATCAACAAGAAAATGAATAATGATTATAAAACTAAATTAACCATAAAATATTAAATTCCAAAGGAGAAAAGTTCTTAACACTAGTAACCTGGTAGCAGTCATTTTGACCGTTCTTGATATTTGAATAAGTTTAGCTCTGCCAATTTTTTAAAACCTTGGTCTTTTATGAATTTTCCTGACTTAACCTCCAGTTTTATATAGCATAATTTTCATCATGTCATCATCTGCATGGATGTTTTTTCATGTTTGATCATGAACCCCGGAGATGGTCATTTTTGGCCGTTACAATTTTGTTAGGCTTTCGCTCGCATTGTCGTTGGATTTTTCATTGTCACTTATATACTTTTCAACCATTGTCTGTTTTCATGCCAGCTGTTCATTATAGTGATTCGCATTGTCATTGGATTACTCATAGTGGTGTACATTGTGAATCTATGCCTGCAAGATGTCACGTGGTTTGAAACCAGATGAAATCTTAGCTATATTTTATGATATAGCAGACGATGTATCAGAAGCTGATCTTTTTGAAGAACGTGATAGTGATGAAGATGATTATTAACTTCCAGCTGATTCAGAACAATCAGAAAATGAGTCATTCAGTGAAGATTATTTGAATCAGGGGCGGCTTCTGAGATAGTGCCGCTGTGCCATGGCACCATCTGTATGAAAACGAAAGAAAGAGAAGCGTATCGGAATTGCGCAAAAAAGTTTGTTTCTCCCTTGTGTGAATAGGCACGTTAAACGCAAGCGCTCTGTCCTTGGCGCCGATTCCAGAACGGCAACATCTACGCTCATAAGCACCTGTGTTAAGGGCTAGGCTGTTCGCTTATACACGGCTTCTTATGGGAGAAGGTAGAGCCGAGATTTCTCTGGCGCATAACTTATGCTTTATCCGCTAGAGTGCAGTAAAGCACGGGACTTAAGATAACTGTCTCTATGTCGCGAAATCGTTCACGAACGCTTCGTATCACATTCTCCATGAATTGTATTATCAAACTTTTACTGTGCTCGTTTCACCTGTGCGTAGCAAGAGTACGGATGTAATAAATATCTATTTCTGTTTCCCTGCATGTTCTGTTTGGTATAGTATATTATAAAATAGGATGGATTATTGATAATATTACCTAAATCGTTCGAAATTGGTACACATATTTATATTTCAATAACCCTTATTTATTTATTCATTAATTTATTATTTATTTGTTTGTTTATGTAATTTAATTTATGTATGTTTTCATTCATTTATTTATTAATGGCACCGCCAATACAATGCCTCACCAGCCGCCCCTGATTTGAATGGTAAGTTGTATTCTGCTTGCTTTAGATATTACATAACATAAAACTGTATTCTTACTAGGTGCATTTATGGGGTTATTCATTTCCTTTTTTGTACACAATATATACATTTTCTTTGCCAATTTATCTGTTTTTTTTTTTTTTTTTTTTTTTTTTTTTTTTTTTTTTTTATCAAATTCAGAATAACATTTCCTGTAATTCTCGTGCTGCAAGGCAGATACGAAGGATTGGACATAGCTTGGTACAACCATCATTTGTACATGACTTGCAACACTTTGCAACTCCATCCAATTTGACTGCGTCACAAGCGGCAAGTGAAAATAGAATGCCTACTAATAATACTACAGCTTCAGGTAAAGCAACCACTTCAACACAACCAGTAATAAGAAGAGGCAGAAAAAGGCAACATGAAGAGGATAAACTTCCTGCAGGTACAACAATTCTTAGTAGAGGTAAGGGTAATTTGTGGCAGAACAGAGCAACATAATGTTGTGAAAGAAAAGGAGGCCCTACTGCTTATGCTAAGAGACATGTAAGGGACAGCAGCCATGCATCTGCTTGGAAATTCATTGTTGAGTCCATTCTTCAACATATCAGAAAATGTACAGAGATTGAAGCAAGAGAGAAGAAAAATGGACTGCTTCCTTGGATGAGTTGGATGCTTTCATCAGCCTAATTTATTTTTGGGGTGCACTTTGATGCAGAAGCCTTTAACTAGTGAACTCAGGTCCAAAAATGGGAGCCACCTATACTTTCTAATACCATGGCAAGGGACAGATTCGTGGATCTGATAGGATTTTTACGATTTGATATCAGGTTATCCCATTCTGAAAGGCTAAAGACTGATAGGTTTGCACTGGTTTCAACTATTTGAAACAAATTTATTGAAAACTGTAAGGTTTGCTACATACCAGGTGCATTCCTTACAGTAGATGAACAACTTTATCCTGCAAAATGTTGCTGTTCATTCATTCAATACATGGCCAATAAGGCTGATAAATTTGGTATGAAATACTGGATGCAGCTGGCCCCGTACCTCAGTCGGTAGAGCACCTGCCTGTTGTGCTAGGGGTCCTAGGTTCAGTTCCCAGTGGTGGGGATGGGGATTTTTCTCTGACCAAGATAATTCCTCATCTTCCCCAGAGTTTGAATGAAAGTGCAAATGTGTATGTGATCTAATGATTAAAACCCAATGAATATGAGTTAACAGCTTCGACGTGTTCCAAAGGAAAACGGCCGCCGATATGACCATTGCAGTTAAAGGATACAAATAAAAATGGAGCAAATAAAAAGAAATACTGGATACTTGAAGATGTGAACTCAAAGTATCTATACAAGGTTCCCATATATGGGGAAGGATAATCAGCAGCCTCAGAACGAATCTGTTCCAGAACATGTTTTGATATCTCTAACAAATCCTTTTCTAAAAGAGACGAAACGTCACCACGGACAACTACTTTACTTCACTATCATTAGCTAAAAGACTAAGGAAGTCAGGCACTAGTATAGTAGGAACCAGATCAAGACAGGAAGTTCCTGATCACCTATGAAATTCCAGACCTCCACTTTATGACACCATTTTCATGAAAATGAACTGTAGTACTTTGCTAACCAGCTACCAAGGAAAGCTACAGAAGAATTTAATTATAATGAGTACACTTCATAACTCATGTGCAGTATCTGCAGCATCTAAGAAACTTCCTGAAAGAGTTGAGTTTTGCAACAAGACTAATTATGGAGTGGATGTGATTGATCAGATGGCACGATTGTATTCCGTTCGTGCTGGTACCCACAGATGGCCAATTCATGTTTTTTACAACATATTGGACCTAGCTGCCATCATTGCTTAGATAGTGTTTCGAGAAATACTGGCAAAAAACAGCCCAAGTAGGCTAAGAGAAACGTAGAGCCAGACTGAAAAAGTCAGTTGGAGAATTTAATGTCATATCGGCACGTTGGCCATAGTAGCACAATGGTAGTGCGGCGGGACGGAAACCAGAAGATCTGTGGTTCAAATCCCGGCTATGGCATTGAATTTTTCAGTCTGGCTCTACGTTTCCACAATTTAGCCTACACACGGCCAGTGTGAAAGAATAATTAATTTCCATTAATTAGGCTAAGAGAAGCCTATTTAGGAACTAGACAACGTTGTATACTGACTACTCCAACCGAAGAACATCCAACCCCTAATCGCTGACAACAGTGTCAAGTAGGTCATAACTGCAGACAGAACAAAGCAAGCAAATCCTGTCATATGTGCAAGAAACCAGTATGTGGAAAATGCACAGCAAAAGTTCGGAAAGGTCTTACATGTGTAAAATGCAAAGTATGAGTGAACATTCAAAACAATGAAAGGAACGTTCCGTGTAAGTACTAACAGTGTTGTCATAATGTAATAGGTTTACTAATGTAAAGATGTGTATTGGAATTTTACTTGTTCTATTATACATAAAGTTGAGTTCTCATATTTATAATTCCAAATATGCTTAGTTGTACTATTACACTATATTCTGCCATTCTGAGAATTTCAGCTATTTTGTTTTTTTTTATTTGAATAAACATATCATTGAAAAATACAGAAAAATAGAGTACATGTTCATCGTATGGGCTTTTTTTATATACTACTAAATTAATTTTTTTTTTTTTCCCCTTAATCTCCATTTCCACAAGATTGTTGGACGAAAAAAATATAGCATAAAAAATTTGAATATAGATTAGATTAGATTGATTTGCATTCAGAAGGTTCACGTGTAGCCAGAAAAGGCTGCGAACATTGAACATGTCCAGAGGTATAAAGTTTAATAGCATATAGTACTTGAAAAGTTAACATAAGACACATATTATAGTATACAGGCAATGTGAAAAGCAACATGGAAAACAAAGCAGGGATAATTATATATGATACAAAATCAAACACTTTTTAAATCAGCTTTCACTTGACTTATGCCAGTACGTCTCAACCTTTTTGCAATGGATACCATTCATTGTTATTTCTTAAATACATATACATTAAAAATAAACTTTCAACATGCATCAAAGATTTATTGGTAATGATTTGTCATTGGAACAGTTAGATACTACTTACAGAGCTACAGAAGCATTATCAGGATAATTTGTCATTCATATAATCTTGTACGGAATAAAAAGATTTTGAGCAAAGGTACTCTCTAACAGCATTTTTAAAAGCACCGAAATTATAAATTTTTTCTTTAAGAACGTTAGGAAGTGTACCAAATATTTTGATAGTTTCATAATGCACACCTTTCTGGAAGCAAGAAAGTTTAGCACTGGGATAATGGATGTTATACTTTTGTCTAGTGTTTATTCTGTGAATTACATTATTTATTGCAAATAAGGCATGATTGCATACAAAGAATTTTAGGATCGAGAATATATACATGCAAGGAAGCGTTAATATCTTCAATCTTCTAAAAAGATCTTTACAGTAGCATCTGTTGTGGGTATTCGTAATGATTCTTATAACCCTAGAAAAGAAATTTTCCAGTAATTTATACATACACAGTGATAATATATAGCACCTAGTTACCTAATAATAATAATATTAAACTGTTAAGAAATAAGTTGTAAAATGTACACAAAAAAGGCAAAGAAAAAGCGAACTGTCAAAAATGACTGCTAGTGTAGTAGCTAGCAAGCACCGGGGTTCTAGTGTTAAAAAACTTAACACTAATTCTTGAACTACCTCGAAAAACAACCATTGCCATGTTCAAACTTACCATTAGACATGACTGTCTCTGTGAACACCTACATAAAATTGGACTGTTATCATCTCCAAATTCTGTGTTATGCAACAAGGAAGAGGAAGTGAATATGGAACATCTATCTGTGAACAACTTAAAAATTTATCGAGATTTAACTGTATTGGAACACCACAGTGAAGCGAAAAATTATTAATTTTTAGATGAGTCGTATTTATTACACATCTGCTTCACTTTCGTACCTATTTTGAGGACATGTTTCGCAAAGCAGATGTGTAATAAATACGACTCATCTAAAAATCAATAAACTTAAAAATTATCCCTACTTCACCTCAAAATATTGGGAGGCTAGGCTGCTAATTACTTGAACATTAACTATATACATATATGGAGCATGGCGCATGAGTATGACTCAAAATTATATTAATTTTGTGCTTCATTATATAACAGTTCTTACTCAAATAATGTTATGTACTTCATGAGAAATTTATGCACTTGATTGCTTTTGTAATTAATGTCCTTGAAGTCCATTCTTAACTGATCTTATTGAATATTGGGAAAAAAAATTCTAGTAAAGTACCTACATAACCATTTGTGGTTACAATATGTTGATTCATTGAATTTAGGATGTTATCACTTTTCAATGGTGGATTGATAACTCAGACCTAAAATGGTCTTTATTTTCAATTTAGTGTTATTAGATTGTTTATCTTCAGTTTTTCTCAATAGAGTTCATATTTTATGGTAAATAATGAATTTATGTCAATGGATTATTTGAATGTAATGTGACCATAATTTAATGCTTGGCCATATACTTTCTATTTAGAAATCGCATTATCTGTTACAATAAAATATAATAATTTGTTGCAAACTTCACTTATATGTTTAAACAATTTTAAATTCTTTACAGTTCACAGTAAAGAGTATCCTGCTTTTCAGCTTTTTAGTTTTACTATAGTAAAATACATCATTACAGCTGCCGTTAAGTATTCATTTTCTTCACCTTTTTCGCATATGATCTAATAACTCTTTAAGAGTAAGCAGAAACATTGGCTAATTATTTTCATCTTTGTTTTACATTTAAGGAAATTTTATATTATTAGTGCTTAATATTATAATAGCACCATACTTTAATGAAAAAGACTAAGAAATACTTCTTCACTGATGCATACTGAGTGGATGGCTCAGGCAGTTTCATCTGTGGCTTGCATTTTGTAGGTCTAGGTTCGATTTCCGTGACCGACGTACCTTACCCATGGGTTTTTTAGGATATTTCTCCAGATTGCCAGGCAAATGCTGGATAGCTTAATTACATCTCCAGAGTTTCCTGTCCCTCCATTTCATCCTTCTCATTTCTCATCTAGTGGTCTCTTTCAGGCTAAACGTGTTGGGGATGTCATGGTGTTGCAGGGCAGGATGATATGCTTTTGGTAAAACTTTCTCCTCTGATAGGATAGTCTCTGATCTCTGAACACGATCTTGTGGGACTGTTCCCGAAACACAGTAGGATGGGATGTCGATTGTACTGGCCTGTCGGAGAATTTCAACTGGTTAAATATAAGACCCTGCCCTCTGCACTGACCTTGCTCCTTGGAACGGCTGTCCTCTTTCTCCTCTTGCTTCATCCTTCCCCCCAGGAGTGCCCCATTTGGGGGCATAGGTACAATAGACCAAGTTGGACCTCTGTGCCGAATCCCCTTTGTAGCGTAGTCCAATCCAGTCCACTGATGCATCTTCCCAAAATAAACTGTTCAATATCAGGACATTCTAAGATATTTAAAACATTCCCAAACATTCACCCAGTAATATGTGCTTTTAAATGCATATCCCTCTTGGTTACAAACTAGATAAGCCTTTATTAGGGGTTGAACCCTTTCCAGCTCAGTGCTGTCATATGACATCATTAAGTATTGTCACCCTGGCGGTAGACTCGCGAAGCCGATGAATAAATGATGGCCGGTGGAGATTCGGGAAGCGACAGACAGTTGAGCGTAGTGTTTGAAAAATAAACAGTTTTGAGGTGATCTAGCAATTTGTAATGGTAAACGGTGTATTGCTAGGAAAATAAAGTGTAGTTTTTGCGTTCGTAACCTCGTCTTGTTATTTCACGAACCCACAAAGTCACAACTGCTGTCAGAAGTGGAACATACGACAATGGAAGCTGCATTGGCAAAGATTTTAGAGAAAATGGAAGAAATGAAGACGGCAAATGAAAACATCGCTGCAAAAACGGAAGCGGCAAATAACAACCTGGCCGCGGAAATAACAGCGAAGACGGAAGCGGCAAATAACAACTTGGCCACGACAATGACCACAAAGATGGCCGAACTGACCACAGAAATGAGGGCAGCGAACGACAGCCTGGCCACGGAGATGAAAGCGGCAAACGAGGCCCTTGCCGTGAAGTTTGAAGAACAGTTGGCCGGCGTGAGGGATAACGTGACGGAGCTGGGCAAGCGGATGGGCCAAGTGGAAGAGCGCGTCGAGGACCTGGCGAGCCGCGTTGACGACCTGGAGGGAAAGGCCGACACCAACGTCAAGTCCCTGAACGCCATAGTAGAGGACGTCGTCGGCAAGAAACAAGGATTTGAAGGCCGACGCGCCGGGACGCGACACAACATCTGCGCGCGTCAAACCGCCGAAATATGACGGCGAGTCAACATTTGAGATCTTCCGCCGCCAGTTCGACACAGTGGCCAACCATAACAGATGGTCACCGGAGAAGGAGGCCACACAGCTAATAGCCAGCCTCCAGGGACGGGCCGCGGAAGTCCTAAACGCGGTGCAGACAACGGCGGCGCCCAAGGACATCTGGGAAGCCCTGGAGAATCGTTTCGGGAACCACCGCTTAGCCGCAGGGTACCGCAGCCAACTAAAGGCAAGGTCACAGCAGCCGGGGGAGACGCTGTAGGAGTTAGCCATAGCGATTGAGCAGCTAGCTAGCAAGGCCTTGGTTGACCTGCCACTGGAGTTCGTATCCCGGGAAGCCGCCTACAACTTTGTCGACGGGGTACGGGACAGCGCCTAATGCTCGGCGATTATAAAACCATCCACGAGGCGCTCACAGCGGCATTAGGGATGGAGGCGGCCAAGGTAGCATCTATCCCGACGTCGAGAACGAGGAGTGTCCGCTACGCCGGAGACAGAAGACCAGCTGTGGGACGCCGGCGAACACCTAGTGGCCTGTGTTGGGGGTGTGGACAGCCCGGACACCTGCAGAGAGACTGCCCACATCAGGAAGGGCAGCTGGAAGAACGAGTAAGGCCCGGCGTGGAGAGGGACACGTCGGCGCCATTACCACCATCCCCTCGAGTGACGCTGCGCGACGTCAGCCGGCGTATGGATGACAGCCTCATCGCGGACGGCTGGGTAAGAGGAAAGCCGTGCCGCGTGCTAGTGGACACTGGGGCAGCTGTGACCATCATCAGACCTGACGTGGCGAATGGTTTGCCGACGAGGAAGCCGAGCCGACCATACGAGCTTGTGTTGGCATCGGGCGACACCTTGCCTGTGGAGAAGGAGGCCCTGCTGGAGCTGACCTTGGGGCGGAGTGCCGTGCGTCTGTGGGTGTTCGTCGCGAAGGTGGCTGAGGAGGTGATTCTGGGACTGGATGCCCTCAGGAGCCACGAGGCGATGGTCGACGTCGGCAGGAAGGTCCTGAGGCTCAACGGAGAAGAGGTTATACTCCGTCAACCAGAAGAGCGCCTTGGAATTTTCAGGGTCATCTTGAACGAAGACGTGGTTGTCCCCGCGAGGAGCGAGGTGATGGTGACGGCGCGACCGGAAGGCCAGACAGCACGTTGGGTCCAGAGGCAGCAGGAGTACGACTTCACCTCGGAACATCGCAGAGGGAAGAGTCACGGTAACGCGGACGCTATGTCCCGAAGACCCTGTCCAGAAGAGTGCGGCCAATGCACAAGAGTGGAGGGGAAGGAGCGTGCCGCAGCAGTTCGAGTAGTCATGGCAATGCCTGCGGATGGTTGGGATAGCGCAGGCTTGAGGAGGGAGCAGCTGGCGGACGCAGAATTGGGGCCACTCTTGAGGGATGTGGAGAACCTGGTGGACCACCTCCACGACATGCACGAGATGGCTCGCCAGAACATCCAGAAGGCGAGCGACCGCATGAAAACCCGATACGACAGGCAAGCCAACAGCCAAGGGTTCCAGCAAGGTGACCTGGTCTGGTTGTACCGCCCGACCCGGACCAAGGGACGCTGCCTGAAGCTTCAGCAGCCATGGCAAGGACCGTACTGTGTGGTGAAGAGGATTAACGAAGTGGTCTACCACATCCAGAAGGTGCCCCGAGGAAAGATGTTGGTGGAACACCTGGATCGCCTGGCCCGCTACGAAGGCGCTGTTCGGGACGACCAGCCTTGAGGAGGGAGCAGTGTCACCCTGGCGGTAGACTCGCGAAGCCGATGAATAAATGATGGCCGGTGGAGATTCGGGAAACTTCGGGGCCGATCGTTACCGGAAGCGACAGACAGTTGAGCGTAGTGTTTGAAAAATAAACAGTTTTGAGGTGATCTAGCAATTTGTAATGGTAAACGGTGTATTGCTAGGAAAATAAAGTGTAGTTTTTGCGTTTGTAACCTCGTCTTGTTATTTCACGAACCCACAAAGTCACAGTATATTTGTCAGATGGAAATAAAAATTGAATTTCAAAGATCAACTTTCTATAATTCTCTTATCCTTTTTAAATTTAATATTAGCACAGAAATTTGACATTAGATAGAAAGTTAAAATAATCATTTTCTTTCCCTTTCTTCTTTCTTTTAACATAAATTTGAAACATATGCTCAACTATGCGCTAACAATATTCATATACAGTATCCGCTTTGTTTTATATGTATCCACCTCATCTTTTACCACGTGCCTGATGAACAGAACAAACAATTTGAAGTCCTACCCAATGATGTTCATTGTTGAGCTACAAGTCCAAGATTAATGCAAGTTAAGTTCATCATACACTGTTAGGTTTCAGAAGTAGTCTGTGTTGGAGAAGGTTAATATATTAAATATGTTTTATTCATTGAAAAACAGCATTTTGAATAATTAATAGGTACCTGCCTTTTATTGGTGTGCATAAGGTTTTGTACTCATACACGTGTGATAAACATATTTATTAATAATAAGCACATAACACCATACAGCTACTATAATAGTGAAAATATATTTGATAGTTATAACTAAAGGCTGGAGGGATATGCACTCACATGGAATATAAGTTAGCCGGACACAGAGTATGAATGTACTTATACATATGTCAGATGTACAGCACAGCCATCAAATGTGCAAACGTAGAAAACAATTTAACATAGTACTCTGCATTCTGCATTGCAAATGTATGGATACACAAGCTCAAGGTGTAGTAGAACGCAACTGCTTTCTTTCCTCTCGCAGTGAGACAGTTGGCATGGTCAGACTATACCTACCTACAGTTGTTTACAAATGTGAGTGATAACAGTACAGTCCATGTGCAGTATACCTATGGAAAAATGGACATGCCTCCAGCCTTTAATTATAGTATTTTGTAAAACCATTTTGTCCCTATATTTTGTGCCATTTTATATGTATGAAACAACAAGTGATTCCAACTTTACTCCACTGGCCTGATTTTTACATTTTCTGCATAGTGAGTGTAGATTGATGATGAAGACAAGTCTCAGAAGCATGTCCCATTAAGTACTGATATAGAAAAAGGAGGTATAATGATAAACATCTTAACTTCTCCATATAAGTAATCATATTATTTAAGTATGAAAACTAAATAAATAATACGTACATTAAATACTTAAATGTTAGAAATTGAATGTGTTCTGTTTTGACTGAATGTGTGAAAAATGTTTATATCAAATTGATATTAGTTATGAAATATATGAAACAAAATATTTAGGAACAATTTTTGATTCAAAATATCTTGGAGACATAATATTGAAGCAGTAGTAAATAAATCAACAACAAAATTTTCAATTTTAAAAAGATTAGCTGGAGTCAAGTGGGGCAGTATTCGGGAAACACTGAACACCACATACAAAACATTCATCAAGCCAATACTTCTTTATAATGCAGAGGTAATAATTACAGCAAACAGTTCTAACATAAATCACCTAGAAGTATGCCAAAATCAGGCCCTGCGACTAATAACCGGTGCAGTAAATTCAACTCCAATCACAGCAATGCAAGCCTTAATTTGGAACTATCCAATACATCTAACTTTAGAGGAGCAGGCACTGAGAGTGCCTGTTGCAAGAGTGCCTGTGTCATGAAAAAATGTTGCGGTTAAAAACAACAAAATGGGAGAAAAGATTACTACAACCAATCAAGATGAAAACACAAACAAGTTTCCTACACAAAGTTATGGAATTAAAAACAGATCTAAAATCTTCCTAATTTTAAAGAAAACATTTTAATCAAAGAAAACCCACTGACTTTTGAACCAATTAATATTCAATTAGATTTAGAACAAATAGTTACAAAATCTGAAACTTCCAAACCTGTACTAAAAGCATTAGCATTAGAAACTGTGAACAATTGATACCCACCTGAAGAACGGTTACATATCTACACAGATGAATCTAACTTGGACAACAACTCAGGAGCAGGAATTAAAGTGTGCACTGTTCTCATAAGTTACTATAAGAAATACAATAAAATTTATAAAAAAGTAATAAGAAAAGCTAAACAAATGGCCATAGACAACTACATAATAAATTCAAACAACAAAAGCAAAGCCACATGGAAAATTGTAAAAGGAGAATTAGGTTTAAACAAAATAGTAAAATCAAATCTTCCCACGTCTGCCGAAGAATATAAACACCAACTTGTATGCAGAATCATTAAATAAATTCTTTGTAGATGTTAGTGAACAAATTAGAGATGTTCCTCCCTCAATAAGCGAGGCTGAAGACAAACTGTCTACTGAGTATATGAGGTTAACACCTCCTTTTTTATTTTCCAGCACAACCCCAGATAAAATAGTAAAAGAAATTAGTAACTTAAAATCTAAATCATCTATGGGTTGGGATGAACTTCCACCCTTTCTTATAAAAGAAATTAAATACCAAATATGTGAACCATTAACAGATATAATAAATCAGTCACTAGCTATGGGCATTTTTCCGGATAGAATGAAATATGCCAATGTGACGCCCATTCACAAAGGTGGAATCTGTGAATATAAAAATTTTCGACCCATCTCGATTCTTCCAACGTTCTCAACAATATTTGAAAAAATAGTAAAATCCCAATTAATTTTCTATCTAGAACACTTCAACAAACTGACTGACTCACAACACGGTTTTAGGAGAAACCATTCCACCATATCTGCTCTAATAAATCTTGTAAATGAAATCTCCCAAAAATTAGAAGAAAAGCAACAAACATCAGTGTTAATCTGTGATAACTCAAAGGCTTTCGACTGTGTAATCCATGAAATTTTGTTAAAAAAACTGGAACACTATGGCATAAAAAATAATTCGCTAAATTGGTTCAAATCTTATTTGGAAAATCGTAAGCAACGAATAATCTTAGACGATGGAGAAAAAACTGTTATAACTAATTGGAAACAACTAAAATCTGGTGTTCCACAAGGAAGCGTCTTAGGACCCCTTTTATATATAATATATACAAATGATCTCCCAAACAATATTAAAGCTAAAGCAATAATGTATGCGGATGACACTTCCATCCTTCTACATGGTGGTAATCAATTTGATTTAATTCAGAATACAAAAGAAACACTAAGCACACTAAAAAATTGGTTCGATAAAAATGGTTTAAAACTGAATATGAAGAAAACTGCACTTATACAATTTAAAACACATTCAAGAAAAACAAATACTACAAATTATACAAGTAACATCCCAGTAAGTTCTGCATCTACATGCAAAATCTTAGGTGTACACATAAATGAACAACTAAGATGGGAAGAACATTTTCAATATCTTAGTAAAAGATTAAATAGTGCTTGCTTCAACATGCATTGCATAACAAAAATTACTAACATACAAACAAGAAAAGCTGTTTACTATAGCTATTTCCACTCCATAATGGCATATGGTATCATACTCTGGGGAGCAGCCACGGGTTTTGATAAAATATTTAAATTACAAAAAAAGATTATCCGTATTATGATGCAGGTTAGCTCCAGAAGTTCCTGTAGTAACTTATTTCGTAAATTAAATATACTTACTCTGCCTTCTCAGTATATTTATGAATTAACCAAATACATGTATGAAAATTTTGATAATTATTATATAAAACAGAATGAACACACTCATGGGACCAGAACACAAAAATATCTGAAAGTGCCGGCCCATAGACTTACATTATTTGAAAAAAGTCCTTTCTATGCAGGCATAAAAATATATAATAAATTACCGCCAAAATTTAGAGAAATTAAAAATAAAACCCAGTTTCTAAACACATTAAAAAAGACTCTTGCTGAAAAAGCATATTATTCAGTAAGAGAATATATGGCAGACAGTCTCTAGGACCAATGTAGCAACTACAAGATTGCATTTGCACATAATTGTTTAAGCATCACTGTACATATTATCTTTAATTGTTTTTGATATATTCTCTTGTATTTCTAATGTTAATCTTGACGAGTCATCTGTTTACTGGGCTCTTGCCCAACCAGTGTAAATGTTTATGACGAATAAATTATTCTATTCTATTCTATTCATTCTATCAACCAGCAGGATACCACACAACAAATTTTGATGCAGAAGTAACGGCTATTCATATTTCACTCCAACACCTTCTATACAGAATAGATAAATTCAGAAATGTTGTCATACTTTATGATTCTAAAGCAGCATTATGTGCAATAAGTTCATATAAAATGAGGTCAATCCAAATTAAAGAATGTCACAAAATGATCCAACAACTTCAAAAACTACAGAAAAGAATTATATTACAATGGATACCTGCACATTGTGGAATTGCTGGAAATGAATCAGCTGATTTTCTTGCCAAAAAAGGTGCAAATTTAATTCAGAACAAAAGTAAAAACTTACCCTTTACATCCATAAAAAGATTAATTAAAAGCAAATATAAAAACAAACAAAACCAATCAATATCTAACAAAGCCAAAGATAAAAAATGGATTAATTTTAATTAAAAATCCAGAAATTATTCCAGAAATCCCACATAAAGCTGCAGTAGCAAATTTTAGATTACTTACGGAACATGATTATTTAGCCAAACACTTGCACAGATTAGGAATTTATACAAGTCCAAATTGTCCTCTGTGCAACAAAGAAGAGGAAATGACTGAAGAACATCTTTTAACTGTGAAGCCCTACCTGCCGGACCCACTACACAGAAATATTGGAGAGCAAGAGAGCTAACGGCTTCATTGCCAAAGCCTAGCATTTGAAAACAACAACATTATTCCGTTGTTTAAGGACTATGATACAATGAAGCACAAAATTGTATTAACAACAACATATTAGTTATGAGTTTGAAACTTAAGTATCTTAGATATTTTAGTTCTTTTGAACAGTTAACCATCATGGATACTTTTGATTAGGTTTTCGTCCTAGAACCTTTCTGAAAACTCTTAACTCTATTTCTCTATTTACTGCTCCAAAATTTCCAAGAAAGCAATTCATGCACTTTAATACTCAATAAACTATAATAATAGTTAGTGATTATAGTTCACTTATCTTAGATTTTATATACCTATAATATATATTATTATGTAATAATCACTTTTTATCCTAGGTCTTTGAAGTTCTAAAAGACTTCTTTCTCATTTTCCTTATAGTTTTCTGATGTGTAGCTGCCAAGAAAATTGGCTTGGAAATTGGTAATGACAATCATGTTAACTTTTCAATTCAGACACTGACCAAGGTTGCATCTCTCATTGTTAGCATATTTGAAATCCATGAAATATCTGCAGGTCCTTAGCTTCAGTTTTCTTTCAAAATATTATGGCAAGACGATGGGAACAGTCACTAATCTTGTTTAGAGCAGTTAAAATTTTCTTTGTTAGCCAAATTACTTACTCTATATACTCTCTATATATACTTATATACACTTATAGACACTTAGAGGAAGTATTGTACTTCACTCAAAAATTTTATGCTTAGATTTCACTGGAAATATCAGGGGCAGCTCAGGGGTGGTGCCTCCATTCCATGGCCCTGGTCAGTAATCTGTTTGAAAATTTTGACTGGCTCAATATTTGCTTGAGAAAAAATTTGGCTAAACATCAGAGTCCAACAGATATGATTGGTATTTTAGTATTTTAGTTCTACTAGTCAATGTGTAGTAAAAATAAGTCACTATTAGTAGTTGTGATGTATATATGCATAATTTCAATCATTTCTTTCACTCAGCTTTGGATATCCCCTACCCAGTTTTAAAAGGATGTTAATTATCTTCAAAAAAGAAAAGGTTGTGAAGTAATGTTGGCACTACCAGTGATTCATGATTCGGTTGCTACTGGAAAATACATGCTTTGAGACTCACTGAATCCAAAGAGGCATTTTTAAATTTGCTATGATGAGCATAACTCAAAATGTAACAACTTAGGCTTTGGCGGTCGGTGTCAATCCAGTAAAATGTAGAGGTTTCCAGGCTTATTGGCTATGGTGTAGAAGGAAAAACTAAAGTTCCTAACGTTTCGCTCGTACATGCTATATAATTAGTGCACTATGCCGAAGTCACTCTAGTTTGCCATGAATCCTCTGAGGATACTCAACGCACGTACAAGCAAAATGTCAGGAACTTCATTTTTTCCTACTGGACCACTGCCACTAAGCCCAGAAAACTCTACATCTTACTGCATAACTCAAAAGTTGGTTGAATATGAAACTTGGTATTTAAGTACAATCATCTTTCAAAGCCTTTTACTTAGCGACCAGCTCCTAAAAGATGTGAATGTTGCTTAAGCCTACCTTATTCTTCTATTTCCATTGTATATACAAGGAAATATCTATTAAAGCCATATCTGCGAATGTGTATTAAAATAAAGTAGATAGAAGAATATGCTAGATAGATGAAAAATTCAATACCATGGCCAGGATTTGAACCACAGATCTCCTGGTTTCCGTCCAGTCGCTCTAACCCTTGAGCTACCATGGCCAACGTGCCGTCCTGAAAATAAATTCTCCATTTGACTCGTATATTTTCCCAGTAGACCACTAGGGCTCTCGCATCCGAGATACACCGTTTGTGGCAACTTACTATCGTAAGTACTTGAGTCCCAGGCCTCATCATTTAACTCTTACTATTTTAGTTAATTGATGGAAATTAATCATTTCAGTGCATAGGGTTGATTATTATAATTTAATTTATTTAAAGTAGCTTTTAAATAAGTTTTAGATGATTGAGAGTGACATGCATTAAGTTTTGTTAATGTTTTTTTTTTTTTTTTTTCCAAATTGGAATGAAACTTTTAAAAATGATGAACATGTTATGTTTCTGTTATGTAGTATATTATGTATATGATCTACAGGATAAATAAAACTGAAAGTTGTAAAGCATCCTTTGTATGCAAAATATTACATTTTTATTATGAGTGGCATATTCTGGTTACAGTTAACAATTGAGTTACAATTAAAATAAAGTACGTATACCTCCCTATACTTATAGTTCAGTTAAGCTTTCTTAGTTTATTTCCAAAACTTAATGCACTTGCAGTTTTACACAAATTATGTTTTATATTACCAGTCAGCTCAGATGAAAGTTTACAATAGCCTTATGCTGTATTTTGCCTATAGATTGTCCTTGTTCTGTTGACCTTTGACTTAGTTTATTATAATATTCCTTGAACATCACATTAGTTGTAGTTCTCCAGTTTATGGGATATCCTTTAATCACTGTTTGATCATGGTACATGGTATGGCTTCGTCGAGGGTACATTTATACAATTCATAAATATGTTACACTTTGATTATTGTATTAATCTACTCAATGCATAGAATGCAATGTATAGCAAGGCTTTAAGCTCTCTATTAAATTGTTTTATATTTGGTGTCTCGTCTCTTTTTATTACTATTAAGGTAAGCCAAATGTATGTTTATATTTTTTATGAATTTTTGTTCTATTGCCTGTTTTGCTAACTGTAACTGAAACAGGGGAAGGGAAAGGGAGAGGAGGTGGTGAAAACTGAGTCTAAGGCAGTATGAAAAGGCCTTTCCAAGGAAAATGAGAGAGAAGGAAGTGTAAAGGGAAAAGCGAGTAGAAACATGTGTTAAAGTAAAGGGGGGGAAGCAGTGGTGCCATGAGTGAAAAATCTGAGAGGCAGTTTGAAAGTAACTAGAAGAAAGTTGAGGACACAAAAGAACTAGTTAAAATGATGATGTGGGGCAGTAGAACCAGAAGTATGCAGAAATAGAAAAAATGGAATGTGTGAAATAGAAGGAAAGATGAAAGAACTAGAAAGATCTACTAAGCAGAGCAAATGGTGACTCACATTTATGTTTAATTAACAGGATGAGAAAGAATAGGTGACTGAAACTATAGCTGAGCAAATAAATTAAAATGGAAGGATGGGAAGATGATAGTGGTAAATAGAAACAGTACAGCAGAAACAGTAGGGCAAGGGAAAGGGGTAGATGGAAAATGTAATAGTAAAAAAAGAACTAGAAAAACCTATGTGTTGTGTGACTAACACAGTAAATGGAAAAATAGATTTAGGTAGAAATAATTGGTTGAGAAAGCATAGAAGATAGAAACTAAAGAGGGTAAGTAAAGCTAGATGAATGAAGATGATTGTAACTGGGGGAATAGAATATCAGCTGTTAATAAGATTAAAATTATTGACTAACAAGAGTTGATATAAGCTTTTAGACAACTAAAGAATTTCAACCAGTAGGAGAAAAGGAAAGAGATTAATGGAAAATGTAATACAGTTAAGGATGCAACAGAAAATTTGCAAAAGGCGTGATGGTATATGCTGATTAGTTTCTCACCTTTGGTGATGATCTGGTAGAAATCTTGTAGATGCCTCAGAGCTCTGGAGCAATGAGTTTTATCTCTAGTCGCAGTCTTGGAGCAAAGGAATTTGCTACTGCAATTGTTGGAGAATTAATCAGCAGTTCTTCTCTTTTAATATTGTGGGTTTTATTCCGCGAAACAATTAGTAAATTCTGCTACAATTTTAAATAGCGTGGATGCTGTCCTTTCACAATGAATTGTTGTTACATCAAACTTTATAACTCTGGTGCATGCCACTAGTGCAACACAAATGCATGCAGAACTAAACGTTTTCTGCACGATCGCAGAATGACACAGAAATACGTCTTACTCAAAAGACTGTTGTTTGCACTCTGATTATTCTGGGTTCTCTGCACACGATGTTTCTAGAACAACAAAATTACTTCTCTTTTATTGGTCCACGTCACCACATTACATAATTGCATTATTGTAATTACCAATAGTAACAATATTATGTAACATTTAAATTTCATTGTATCATTCCTTGGCCTACCCAATTTCACATTACCTATTTTGTACAAATTACTTTTTCGAGAACAATTCTTAAATATTTGAAAAACATGAAATAACTGTCACAATGAAAAGCTAAATTGAGCAACAGTTCATTATTTCATTCACCATAGGATATGACTTAACATTGGATGACATTGGTTAAAAGAAAAAGGGGGGAGGTGCTCTCCATAGAATATAAGGGCGGAGACCAACTCAATGATAACCCAAGTATCAATTTAAAAAAAAAAATCTATATGTAGTTAAAATAGAGAGCAAGCAGCTGTTGTGTAGATCAAGGCTGCAGATATAAGTGAAAATTACAAACATATGACATAATCTTACATTTACCAGTTAATAACAATTTATTGTTCATTATTTCAACTTACTCATTAACTTTCCAGATTTCTTGAGTTTATGTACGATTTTATGTATATTGGGAACTTAGATAACATTAAATTGTATGTTTAAAAATGTGTTTTGTAACTAGTTTTATTGGAAATATTGACTGCTTGAAAGTAATTTCTGTTTTTACAATTTTCAGTGCATATATGATCATGCCAAAGTCCCTGAGAACAAGAAAACAAATGCAAGATTTAATACTGCATTTTGGGTATATGAAGATGAAGCCGGAGGAAAACTAGATTTAGGTGACTACTTTAACAATCTGAAACCTATCCCAAGGAAGATAAATACTCGAGCAACTCATTGCATATCTGTAAAAGTTGTTAATGCAGCAAGAGACTAATAAATTAACATTGATGGTATTAGTAGAACTGTTTGAAGTTTTGTGTATGTATGATTGGAGGTTAGTGTTTTAAGTTTGTTTTAAAAGCTGAACGCAGTTATAACAATAAATCATAAATTATGTTGTGCATAATTTTTATTTTATATCGTAATTGGAATGTGTATATTGCATTGCGAGGTAGTGAGCAAAAAGTAAATATGAAGCATTAGAAGGCAATAGGCACAAAGTTGCTACTGCTATCATAAGTGCAATTACCAATATAGCAAAACAGTGCACAAGTGCACATATTATTCATCTGAGGTACTCTTTGCACTGATACTACAATCTGCATTACTTAAATTCTGTGCCACTACAGGATAAGGCCTAATAGCCAGTATCATATCCATTCACATAGGAGAGATGGCCAGTATCCAGCCTACAGCATCACACATCTCCCAGTTGGAAAGTTGGCTCCAAGGCCAGCATTAGCCAATTGCCTATTGGAACTTCTCACTTTCCTTTGATGCTGAGTGGGCACTGGTCCTATACTCATGACTTAAAATCTGCATTCCTTGAGAGTGGGTTCAAACCCAAATGTGTTCCATAGCTAGGAACCAAAGTTCCATGCTCTAGCCCACAGTGTAGAACACCCACACTATATTAGCCCTTAAACATATTATAAGACTTACAGAACCTGATCTTAAGAGCAGAAATGGCTTTGGCTAAATATTCAACTCTCCTGTTTGTTATTAACAGCAATATTGTTTATGATTTTATGCCTATTGTACTTGCAAAATATTATTGCAAAACCATTATTTACAGAAGATAAAAATAATTTATCTGTTCTAAAATTTAAAAGCACACATCACAGGAAGATAATGAAAATTACAAACAAATTAGAAATTTAGTAAATAGCAAAATAAAACAAATAAGGGAATCATACAGTAAATGTTGGGGAAAATGCCCAAAGAAAGGGAATCAGATATATATGGGGCTCAACGGAAAGTATGGAAAATGGATATCTGAAAAAGTCAGATTGAAAAATTCAATGCCATAGTTGGGATTTGAACCCCAGATCTCCCGGTCTCCATCCAGTTGCTTTTAATCATTGAGCTACAATGGTCAACTTGCCAGCATGACACTAAATTCTCCAAATGACTCGTATTTTCCTGGTAAACCACTAGGGGCTCTCACATACAACGAGATACTTTGTGGTGACTTACTATACTGTAAGTATTTATGTCCCAGACTTCATTAGGTAAATTTAGGGACATAAGTACTTACAAAAGACATGTATCTCAGTATATATGAGAGCTCCGAGTGGTTTACCAGGAAAATACGTCAGTTGGAGAATTTAGTGTCATGCTGGCACTTGGCTATAGTAGCTTAAGGTTAAGAGCAACCAAATGGAGACCAGGAGACTCGTGGTTCAAATTCCAGTTAGTGCATTGAATTTTTCAATCTGACTCTACCTATCCGAATCATCACCTACACATGGGTAGTGTAGAAGAACAATTAATTTCCAGTATGGAAAACGATAAGGAATAAAAAACTGGAAATAAATGATACAGTTAAAATCAAGCAAAATGATCTTGCAAGATGAAAACAGTATTTTGAAGAAATGTACACTGATAATAATTTAATTGAAGATGATGATAACCAAGTAGAGGTTACAGCAAAGGAAGAAATTGAAATCACTGAAAAAGGAATAAATAGGTTAAAAATTAGGAAAGCAGCAGGAGATGATGGTATATGCAATTAAATGCTAAAATAGGATGGTAAAAGCAGAAACCCTTGAGTAGTAACGTAATGCTTTGTGACAATGGTCGTGTTAACTACATATGTAGCCCGTATAAAATTTACTTTATGCATTGTTTATAATTGTTTTAATAACCTTCTGGGATATTCCTTTATTTCTTTATAGTGATTACTTACATTAAAATTGAGTTTTATGAACTGTTTCAGGATAATTTGATATTAAATTATACTATGTGTCATCTATAATATACGGTAAACTCATTTAAAGTGTTCCTTCACATTCCTGCATTATATTAATCAAGTTAATAACAGTGAAAACAACAATATCTGATATAGAATATATTAAATGTTTGCATTGCTCCAACAATCACCATATGAATGTCTAGAAATAGTCTCAAAATATGACACAAGCACAAAATTACTATTTGGTTTACAGTTCTTCTTGTAGACACTCTTTACACATTGCCGTGGAATGATTATTGCAAACCTTTTTTTTGACACTTGCTGCAACACTTCCTGGTAGATTTATCCTTGCTTCTTCCGCAAATGTAGCATCTTCCTACCTTGTTGTCAGGCTATGTGACTTGTGTTCTGCTAACGTCTTCATCTGAGAAGAATGTTAGAACGCTCTCTTAGTGAAACTGGTATAGTGTTCAGTTCTGCTCTTCTTGCTATTTGAGGCTTTATGAGCTCCCAGCATATTGTCTCAAGAAGCTAACATCATTTGCTTTTCTTATACTTCTGATTTGCAGAAAAAATACACATGGTATTGATTGCACTGATGTGGGTTGAACATCCATTGCTTCATATCTTGATCCAGTGTTTCTCAAACTCCTGTGCCTCAAGGACCGTCTTATCTAACAACTTGTTCATGGACCCCCATAGTTTGGCAACTCAGTTTTTATGAACCAATCGACTTTTGGTTGAATTTTATAATTGGAATTTGAATAATTACTGTATGTATAACTTCAGATATTTTCTTGTATATTGAGTTTTAAATTTAATTAATAATAAATTTAAAAATTAAAGTTAAACTAAATAAAATAAACTTTTTTATTAATAAGCTCAGTTAAGCTGGGCTTAATGTTGGTGAGTTTTACTCTTAAGTCAGTTTCTACACTGGCAAGTCTGTTTCTCTTCAATGGCCTGATGTTGCACAACACTGAAAACGTTTGCTCGCACAGATATGTGGTTGGGAAGGGTACAATATACTTGGCTACAATATACTTGGCAACCCATAGCAAGTTCATTAAATTCATTCTGCGCCAGAAACCAAAATTTTGCAAGTTCATTTTCCTGGTGTACAACCTTCAATCCTTTGCTGTTAAATAACTATTAGTTTCTCCTGTTTTTTCTTCTTCTTCAAAAAGGCTATCATTGTTGTCTATGTCTTTTTTTCTGGAAAGGATATTTTATCTACTCAATCTGAGCATGTGCCGGTGCTGGAAAGTACTTCCTCAAAGTTTTTGATAGGTCATTCAGGTGTTCTACTATGGCTTCTTCAATATTTTTAGGCAAAAGTTTCTTTTGATAAAGTCGGAAATTGTTCCAGAATAGGAAAGGAGAGCCTGAGGATTTCTTTTCTACACGACCTTTCCAACCTTTCCACACTTGAAGTTCTCGTATTATTGCTTCAATGTTCTCATGAACCGTGAAAACATCTGGTTTTGGTCCTTGCAATTTTTGGATTAGTTCATTTAAGTGTGAGAAGATACCAGCTAGATATGACATTTTGCACAACCATTCAAATCACACAGTCGTTCGCTGAGGAGAACTTTTTGTGCTTCCTGTCTTCAAAAAATAGCCTCACTTTATCACGTAATTCAAAAAATCGCGAAAGAACATTTCCACAAGAGAGCCAGCAAATGTCTGTGGGCAAGAACAGTTGTTTATGTTCGCTTCCCATTTCTTCACATAATTTCTGGAATATCCATGAGTTAAGAGGATGGGCTTTAATGTAGTCCACAATTTTAACCAACTGTTCTAATGTTTCCTTAAAATCTGGCGGAATCCTTTTACAGCCAATGCCTCTCTATGTACTGAGCAATGAGTTCACTTAATCTGAGGGTTGACAGCTTTGATGACGAGCTTTCAGTCCAGTGTTGTGCCCAGACCTTGCTGCGGCTCCATCGGTGTTTACTCCTATGCACACTTTTCACTCAAGACCTTGCTCTGAAATAAATCCATCAGGTGTCTTAAAGACATCCTCAGCAGTGTTATGCAAGACACCCTACAAAACAATAAGTCTTCAAGAAGCTCTTTCTCGTGTTCATAACTTACAAAAACTAGCAAATGAGACGTGTCAGTGAAATCAGTACCTTCATCAAGTTATAAAGCAAACATTGTTGTTGACTTTAACCTCATAATTAGCTGGTCCAGGATATTTTGAGACATATCAACAATTCTACGCTTAACTGAATCATTTGATAGTGGGACTGGGTTCAGCTGTTCAGCAGCTGAGTCACCAAACATTATGCTACAATCTTTTTAGCTGCTGACAATATTAATTCCTCTACAATGCTAGGCTTGCCATTTTTAGCAATGAGTAGCGCTACTTCATAGGAAGCTGGTGTTGCTTTTTCACTACTGGTTCCAGTATCTATTCTAGATTCACTCATTTTCATCTCTTTACCTTTTATTTTCAAATAGTCAAGTGTCTTACCAATGCAGTCCGGATGTTTCGTCTCTAAATGTCTTCGCAGCTTAGCAGACTTCATTGTGTCACTAGGCAGTACATCATAACACAAAACACATTGAGTTTTTTGTTCCTCTTAAATTCCAGCTCGAACAAATCCGAAACTTAAATATTCTTCGCTGTATTTTCGCTGTTTTACTTTTCGCAGATCGGCAGAAAAGCAACTAGTCAAACTAGTAGGCTCATTACTACAATCTGTCTCTTGATCGCCAGTTATTGTATAATTGATTCAGTCTGTAACCAACGATTCGTGTTGAATGACGTTAATAAATTCTCACAATTCACAATTGCAAACTGTCAGAACAATCAAACACTATCATCACTCTCACAAAGGAATCATTCTATATAATAAACTCCCAGCTAAGATAAAAAATCTAAATAATAAAAATTTCAGAAAAGCTGTAAAAAATATCCTAATAAAAATAATGCCACAGACAATAGATGAGTTTTTGAGAAGTAGAATTGAATAATAAAGTAAATATTGTTGTTTTTTTTGGTAAAAGTTATGTCTATTACAGTCTAGTTTTTGGAAGTGTAATACATTAAAAATTGTGTGACCTAAGTTGCAATTATTCTTAATTACTATTGTATTATTATTCTGTCAATTACTATTGTATTATTTAACTACTATTGTATTGTTTAATTACTAGTGCATTATTAATTACTATTGTATTCATAATGTTATTGCTCAAAAGAATTGTATTATTCCTACGGGCACAAATTTGACGAAGCCATGAATATTGTATGTTCTTACGGTGAATAAAACTTACTTACTTACTTACTTACTGGCTTCAACGCAGCGAGAGCGACTGGTTGTTGAGCGTGCGTACGTGTAGCCGGTGCCAGTGACAGCGCTGACTCAGACCTGCGCGCAGGCTTGGCTGACTTCACCCGCACCGCAGCTCAGTACGGTTGCGTTACTGTTATAACGCTGCACTACACGCTCCTAACTGTTATGTTGATTGCACCTCTCAGCTGCATTACATCGTTACGACATATGTGCATAAAAATGTTAAGTAAAACGTATGTGGTTCGGCACAGAGCAGATAAGTGATTCAGCAAATACAATTCTGCGTTTTCTGTTTCAATTCAACATAATTTGACTTAAGAGTACCCTCTCGCGGGCCCCTGGGGGTCCGCGGACCACACTTAGAGAAACACTGTCTTGTTCCATTTTCATCACTGGCTTCCTCTGTCAGAGTAATGCACATCTGGGGAAACACGATCTTCTTCTCCATTATTGACAACTTCAATGTCACTTTCACTACTTTCATTTAGAGCTTCATTAAGCCACTGTGTAATTAGCAAATCCTCCTCAGGAACTCCTACACGACAAACCTTTCTCTTAGTAGCCATTTCAACAGCTGTTACATTAGTGGTCACGCAGGCTACATATGTAGCCCAGCTGTGCGCAACTGAGTTTAATCGCAAATAACAAAAATACTGTCTCGCTAAAATATTTATAGCCAACTGACCACTGAGAACACATTGCGTAAGAAGCTATAATCTATTTCAACCGAATTTAATCCTGCTGTAAACATCTGGGTGTGAAGAGACAGATATATATATATATAGGGACAGAAAACTGTTAAGCTGTTGATTGAGCTAAGTTAATGGGTGTTTTATTTGCATGCGCACTATAAACCCCTCATTTAAGTACAGTATTGTAAGTAGATTTCTGATCACTGCTCTACGCGAGCTAATTTCGGAGAGAGAGAAATATGCAAATATTTCGATTCTTATAAACTTAATAGTCCCACATTTCATCTTACTGCTTCACACGCCACATTGATGTGTTCTCTATAATATATACAGATTACATAAAAGACGGGTGAAAATGTACATACTATTAACTTATGTTAAATTAAGCTGCATTTCAACTACTGAAGGTCACTGCTATTATATATTTTTGCATTGCTATACCAGGCATCTCTCTCGCAACGAGGTCTGCATCGAGTTGAATGCTGATTAAGATGTTTATAGCGTGGAGTTTCTTCTGATATTTAACACTGTATTTCCTGTACATCTCGCGTACCTCACAAGCTCAAGAACATATGTATATGCAGTTTAAAATGAGTAAACTTTTCATCATAGAGCAGGCGGGTGCTTCAGCCGAAATTAAACACAATCGAGGCAAACCTTTAAAAAGTGGCGACGAGTGAGTGATCGCGCATTGTTTCGCGGTGCTTAAAGAAAGAAACCCGGAATCGTCTATAAAAGCATTGAGAAAGAAACTGATGATCTCCTTGGTGTTTCCGCAAGTAGTGTACATAGTGTTAGAATGGAACCGCAAGCATGAGGAACTCTAAGAACACCGGGAAAATCGCGTAATTGCAAACAGCGCGTGGAGAAATACGACGATTCTACGAATAGTGCTATACGCAAGAAAGTTCATGCTTATTTTTTTCAGAAATAAACCAAATAATACATTTTAACCCAACGCTATGTATTTATTGTCTAGATGTTACTCGACAGAGCGTTGAGGCTATTGACCTTCAGGTGACCAGCGCTGTGATCGTCTCTTATCGGGTCTTATCATAAGATAATGACTTTACCGTCAATGTATATATACACCAATATCATACACGTTAAAGAAAATCAAAACTTATTTATGAATCGTTCCTCAGTACACAGTTATGACACTCAATGCAAACACAATTTAGATACACCTCACAACCGATTGAGCAAGACCATAAATAGCCACTGTTATCAACAGTTAAAATTATTCAATAAGCTTCCTCTGGAAATAAAAGAACTGCCACAAAACAGATTTGTTATAGTATTAAAAAACTGGTTTAAACAAAAAGCATTTTATACTGTACAGGAATACTTAGAATATAACATACATGCTAGTGAATTTATGTAAAACTATTGTAAATTATATTAGTAGGTACCTAATTGTTTAATTTTATTATTACTATAGTAAAGTTAACTTTCGATAATTACCAGCTTAAGCCATTCAAATAATCTGATTTCACCTAGAATTTTATATGCATTAATTTGTAAACCTTCTGTACTTGTAAATACATGGTAAATACTTTTTATAACTGACGAAACCTATTGCTTTTTGTAAGCTTAATGGTGAATAAAGGATTATGATTATCAGGTCGACTAGAAGAGTGAAATATTAGTAAGTTGATGTACAGTAAGTTACGAAACACAAATTGAGCGATTGGAAGCTGCGTGTGTATATATTTCTCGCACCTGCCGATGTAGACACATTGCTGTCCAGAAGACATGATTACATCTGAACGGACTATAGATATCGCTATATGTGTGATAAGCTGAGGTAAAGATCTCTGTATTGCGATTTTTTTCAGTGCCATGTAGCACTGCTAGTGTTGCAAAACTTAGGTGCGTGCATGTAGCTTCTAACACGTGGCGAGTTGAATCAGCTCCGCCTTGTTTACAGCAGGATTAAACTAGCGTGAGATAGAGTACACCAAATCCCCACCATCATAAAGCAGAAGATGCTCACTTGCAAAAACAAAATGGCTGGGCTACATATGTAGCCCTTGTGACTATTCGAGGGCTAAGAAAATTGTTTAGTAAAGTATTTAAAGAAGCAGAAATACCGAGGGAATGGAAGAATTGCATTACAATCCCAATAGACAGAAAAGGGAATAAAGCTAATTAAAAAAATTATAGGGGAATAACCATATTATCATGTTTACCGTGTTCATTTTTATTCGTGATTTCCCGCCCTCCGATAGCGCAAGAATGACGTCATAGTTGACTGATGAGTCGTATCTTGAAACCATAGTCCCTCTATGGAGAAGAAGCGGCAATGTTTGCAAAATAGTAAGAAAATTACAGCGCTCTGAGTGTGGTTGCGCTGATAATGAAAACAACCAGCCTACCCTTTCACCCCTCTTACGGTAACCGTGTTTAACATTCTAGTACCTATGTATAAGTAGCACGTTTCTACTCTAAGGTTAGCACCATGGATATGACAAAACACCACGTCTGACTGCTTCTTTCGTACTGGAATTAAAATTGGTGCGACAAATAAATTTAATTTAAATCGCTGCATAGAGGAGTTAAACAAAGCAATCCGGCATTCAGACAAGTCCTTCGGAGTGTAATGTCTTTAAAAGTGTCCGGATACCGTCAAATTGAGATACTTTTGTTTGCGATATAAACGTCTTACGTTTTATCAGATATTATGTCATTTTGTTTTGTCATTCTCACGCTTAATTAAAATCTCTTTACTTATGTAGGCATCCTTATATCTTTTAAAACCGATAGGTGCATCAAACATTTCCAAGATACAGGAAAAAGAGAGACACTGGACGTTATAAAGTGACTGGTCCCAGTCTAGAAGTAATAAATATAATAAATAAATATTATAAATATGTAATATAAATAATCTGTTTCTTGCCCGCCTCCGTAGTGTGAGGTAGCGTGTGTGCCTCACACTCGAGAACGTAAGTTCCTATCTTGCTAAGGATGAGTTATCTGGATACGGGTTTTCCAGGGTTTTCCCTTATCCTACGAAGACGAATGTCGGGTAACTCTGAGCTATATGAACCCCGGATTCATTTGAATGTCATATCTCCCGTTTCATTCATTTATTCATTCATCGTTCGATATGACGTGCACTGTTGAAAGGACAAAAAAGCCAGTTTCTTTACTAAAAGGTTTGGAAACTAATACTGTTATTAATTTGGCATTCCTTTATTAAATTATATTAAGTTATATATAACAATATCTTGCAATTTGGCGTTTCTCTGTGAAGATATATAAATTTCAAGATATTGTTTGTATTTAACCGTCATATAATAGTATTCTCATTCATTAAAACAAACTACAAAGTTATCGTATCTACGCAAGAGGCAAAATTACACACCTTTATTATATTAGGCGGACACGAGCCACTTCAAATAATTTATTTACCTGCCGGTAGAAGCATGCCTCAAAACTGCTGTCGCACATCAAATACGATCTCAAACTGCTAGAGGAATGTATATAAACTCGCTCCATGAGCGATGCTATTGATGACGTCAAATTTTGCGCGGTGAATCATAGGTAAAAATGAACACCGCGTGTATTAAAATTATTATCTGATATAAGAATTATGAAAAATGTAGAAATAAACAAACAACAAGGATTTTGACATACAGAAGTACAAGAGTTGCAGTATTTATTATATGCCAGATAGTAGAGAAAGCGATTGAATATACAGTACCAGGTTTATTTTGCTTTGTGGATTTAACCAAAGCCTTCGATTGAATTAGACTAGATGTCTTAATAAGAATTCTATGAGAAAGAGAAATTTGAGAACATATTAACATAATAAAAGAAATGAATAGATGCAATAACTAACATTTGTATGGAGGAACAAATGACAGATGAGATGAAGTGTCAGACAAGGGGATTTCCTAAGTCCTCTATTATTCAAATTAATAATGGATAAAATTATATTGTGAAACATCTACGAGGTTATTTGATTGAGAATAAACATTTTAATATAATAACTTATGCTGAAGAAGTAGTACTTATGGCAGGCACCGATGATGATCTACAGTGCCTGGTACATCATTTTGTTAACATTGCTGCGAATTATAATATGAAAGTATTAATTGAAAAGAGTAAAAGTGTTTCTCAAAAGAACGAATAAGATGTAAATTAGAAACTAAAAGAAAGAATAATTGAACAAGTAATGAGTTTCCAGTACTTAGGAATAAACATAACAAGTGACTGACATGTTATAAAGTTAGAAACGTAGTGCAAAGAGCTGCCAGAATATCTTCATGCCTACATGATACAATCTGGAAAAACAAATTTCTTAACACAGAAAGTAAAATAAAAATATATAACAAAGAGTTAGGTCCATAGTAACATATGGAATGGAAACTAGAACAGAAATCAGATAAACTAAGCAACTAATGCGACCAACAGAAATGAATACAAACAATACTCGAGAAAACAAAACTAGATAAACTAAGAAAAAAATAATAAGGCAAGAATGTGGCATAATGGAGGTAGTAAAATTTACACAAATGATAAGAAAAGCGCAGAATCTACACTTAGAACTAGTGGGAAGATGTAGATTAATTAGAGCAGCAAGAAATCTTATACCCCAAGGAAAGAGAAAAAAAAAGGTTGTCCAAAGAAAAGATGGAAAGAACGATATTTAGTATCCTCTGCAAATTTGACATGAAGACAAGCAAGTGCAAGCTTAGACAAAAGAAGAAAAATCTCTCTGTTCATATGCATAAGAAAACAGCGATTACTTGCAAACAATTCCTATGATTTGAACAAAGCAAGAAGCACAGCATAGTATTGCTCTCTTGATTGCACCTGTGGTCTAGTGACTAGTTAGCTTACTAACTTTTAAATATTGGGTTTGGTTGCCGCTTGGAGAAGAAGAATTTTTTTAATTATGATGTTCCCGGTATTCCCCAAAGTCTGGAAGATTGAAGTAAGATTATGAATGTTTTATGTATTGTGTAATCTTTAAAACTAGAACCAGTAAAACCTGGTAATTAGAACCAAATGTTCAAGAAAAAACTGTTGCTGATGGTAATTGCTTTTAAAATTCATAGGCAATAACTAGAATTGGGAGTAGCGACAAAAGGCACTTCTAAGATATCGTGTTAGAGCCTTACCTCAAGACATATGACCACTCCACCCAAGTACATTTGGAAGATACAGAAGAACAGTAAGGATTAAAAGTCTATCTTTGTCATTTCAGTGCATAATACAGCACCATAACTGTAGAATGACCCAGTACAGAAAACAGTAAAATATACAATGTTTATATGTTCTAACGAATTAGAACACCATAGAACACCATTTGATATTAAAATCACTCTAGATGAGTGAGTTGGTTAGGTGCTGGCTTATACGGATCTCAAGGTTACTGCTTCAAATCCAGTCCAGATGGATGGTTTTTAAGTATGCTTGAAGGCATAAGTACCATGTCAATAGATTCTCATGGAAAAGAACTGCCTCAGGACGAATTTTGGGCATATTGATGATACAGATATCCTGACAAGCAGCATTGCTAAATAAAGTATTCATTGTTTTAGTTACCATTAAGATAATTATATTTGTTTTCTATGCGTTTAGTATTTCCTAAACATTACACTTTGAGATGCTATTGCACACATTCAGTACAAAGCACAACTGATCCGATGAATCGAGTCACAACTGTGGTACATGGGATGCTGTGTACTGAGCTCATCGTTAACAATCTAAACTGCCCACTCTTAATTCAATCCAACCGACAAGGACGAGACTGAACTGGCAGACCATTTGACTGGCAATGGTGAGCTTCCTATATAGAGTCCGAAACCAAGGCAAATCTACTGGAAGACAAATATGCTAGAAAGTGGCAAAAGGAACATTCGGCAGCAAAACGAAGGCACAGAATGGCTATTCTGCTAAGAGTGCCTGTTATTTGGGCGAGTAATCGGGAGGGTATGCGCTAGTCCCTTTGCTGCACGTAGTTAACTTCACGGCCGCAGTGACAATGCACCTTCCCTAAGGTAGCTTGCCCGATGATCCGAGCTCGCCTCCGAACCTTCCCTGGGGATGACGTATATACTGCAGATCCTTTTCACGCGGTACGGTCTAGCCGTCTCTTAATTAGATCCATTGTTCTGTCCAAGGCACACAGCGCACTCAAGGGAATGGCTATGAAAGACACCTCGCCAATCCAGTCCCTATACGTTTCCCGCCTTTCATTGATTTCCGTCACTGCCATGGTTGGCCACAGAACACATATACCGCTTGACCTCTTCTTAGTTACAGGCATTTTTTCAGCAGATGTCATTGCTGGCGTCACCCCAACATACACCATTAGAAGATATGAGAGGTCCATTGGTTAATCTCCTGTTTCGCATGTGCAGTACTCTCGCTCTCCAAGGCGGAAGTAGAGGATACTTTGGTTGCTAGCTACTCGCTGCTCAGGCTGCGATAATACGTCATCGCTAGCATCCATTGCTCTTTGACTTGCTGCAAACTGCCCCTATCTATGCCCTGGCTAGCGACACCGAACGCCCCTGGGCTGATCCTCTGTACTTAACGTACCGAATAGTCCACTGTTTCAGGTAACGCAAGCAGTTGCCTAGGTCGCCACCATCCTCAAAGTGGCCGTCACAGCCAAATGGATGTGCTGTAATCACTGAGGGCAGATGCTGCCAATCTCGGCGACATGTACCCTATCTCCCTTGGCTGTTGCAGGCTTGAGTACAGTGACTACGATAACCTGTAACGAACGATAGTTCCTAAAACAATGTTCGAGAGTCTCCCAGATATCTCCGGACTTCGCTGATATCGGAATCCCCCGTCCCTGGAGACTGGATATCAGCTGTTTTACTTTCCCTTCCGCTGATCATCGGCTGGCCGAGACGGTGATGAATTTGTGCAGAAGACTTCAAAAGTTGGTCTCCCGTTGTATTTGGGTGACTTGACGTGCGAGTATTTTGTAACGCATCTCAAACTTCAAGTATTGAGTATTATATTAAACATTTCTTCCGTCATGGCGTTGAATTGTTTGTCAATGGCTGCCTTCCAAGGTGCTAAACGACGTTCCGACGTTCTCGAGATCCTTTGCGCGATGCACGAGTCAAAGTATGTTTCTGTAGTTGGGTATAGGAACCACCCAGTCTCGCTAAACCATACCAACTTTACATGAAATGCATTGCATCGCTGTAGTAGACAAAAAGGTTGGCAATTACCAAGTGAACTACCTTTGCTATATGGTTATGTTGGGCCGGTCCCATTTCTTGAAATAAATTAGTTTTCGTTATCAGATAATGCTACATTTATTGCTCTAGATCTGCACCAATCACATTGTTAAAGGCACATTACTTTCAAAGGGGTCAGTTAATTGAAAATCGGAGGGTTCTTTACAGAAATAAAATACAAATCACTTCTTTCTCTATTTAAAGATGGTGTAACGTTTCACTCTGAATCATTTATAAATGTCTGAACGTCAATTTAAACCTGAGAGTTCAGAACATGTAAATATAAATTATATTGTTTTCTTCGTCTCTCAAAAATTACATCTTTTCATGCATAACAAGTTCCTCGCAAATCAATTTTAATCAGATTTTTGTGAAGTAAACTGTATTTTATGAGTTGGCACAATTTCCTAGCGATAGTTCGTTGAACGTGTAGCAGTATATAAAGAAGTCAAATTACTGTAAAAAATAAAAATAGTTTAGTCATCAAAAGATATGCTGTAAAAGGTCTCGACGCATTCGTTTGCTATAAATGTAAGTTACTGGATGCAAAACCATAAGGAGCATCACAAATGTTAGCGAATGGTCTCTGAAAATAAAGGAAACACGTTGCAAGCAAAATCCTTTATTAACCTTCAAAGTAATGACCATTATCTGCAAGACACTTCTGACATTGGTTGTGAAGCTGGTGGAAACTGCCAGGAAAGGTTTCTAACGGAATCGCTGAAAGCAATGGTCAGGCGCTTAATATTAGCAACATCTGTGCAGTGAAAGCCTTTCAGTACTAATTAAAGGCGAGGGACATAAAGCTAAGTTTGTCTACGCAAGATCTGGAGAATACGGAAGAGTCAAGCACCTTGTGTCGAACGAAAAAGTTGCGCACGCGGATGGCAGTGTGTGCACTGGCATGTTGTGGAAGGGATTTCGCTGATCACTGGCCGAGTCCGCCGGATGCGTTGTAGCAGCAGTTGCAAAACTTCCTCATGAATTTCCTCGATGACAGTTTGAACTTCGGATATAAATTCACGATGAATCGTTCAAGAGCTGGCTGTCTAAAAACGCGATTCATATCGTTTTAATGTTTGCTTTTGTCAGCCAACCTTCTTTAAATGGGCGAGGATGACGGGAATATCGTTCGGGCTCCTGTTCGTATCGATAGCACCAGGTCTCACCTCCTGTAATGATGGTGTACAAAGATTTCTGATTCTGGTCAGCTACGTCGATGAAATTTCTGGACGTTTCCATCTGAATCTGATTCCGCTCCTCTGTTAGCATGTGCGCTACAAATCGTACACAAATTTGTTTTTTAAAATGTTCGTAAACAGTAATGTTACAGTATCGCTGCTTATCTCCAACTATTTGGTGTCATTCTTAAATACAGCCCACTTATCATCTGCCAGCTACTGTGTTCCGTTATCTTGTATGGGTTTGTCGTGTACGTAAACAAGTTTTCTATATTCACTTCACATCATACCAAGAGAAAATAAAAGTAGTTAGGTCAAAGAACATACAACAGAGGAAAAATAAAAATAATTCCTGTACATCCTCCCCACCCTGATCTATATCCAGTGGTACGACTAGCTGTACAGGTCGGTTGATCTCTGTTCCATCGTCGGGTCGGAGGATGAGAGTCCTCGCCTTTCCTTCACGGCCTGGTCTTATTCCAGGTATGCCAGCTCGTTGCCATATGCGACGTGAACGCAGATATCCTTGAAGCAGGAATTCGTCGATCTTCCGTCTGGTTGCTGCACCTCGTGGAAGCTTCCACCTATTCCAGAAGTCTTCTTGCATCTTTGCTCTCAGTATTGCTTTCTTTTTTCTCAGATCAGCATCAATGCTAGGTTCTGGACCGTTCATGAAGTAGCTTGGTGTCAATAAAACTAATAAATTAGGTTATGTTTGCTCCAACTGTCTTTCGTTCCCTCTTCCCCCTTTTCTTGTCTCCGTTCTAGTCAGCCAATCTAGCAAAATGTTACTTTAAACAGATTGCACAAATTAACATCGTCCTAATTCTGACTAACTAATGGTTCGTTGCTTCCTTATTTGAAACTGCAGGGGAGGTCTTAACGGTTAAGTTGCTATAAGTATCCGATCGATGGCAGCACTAGACACATAAAGGTTCTTAGTTTCCTGCAGCAGCTGTCGAATCTATGAAAACAAGATGGCTACTCTTTCCATACATTATTGGCCGCCCACTCGCAAGTAAAATACACTAGATTTAGCTATACAGCCTCAAATCTAGCCAAACCTGGCAAACGTTCAATGAATAACTCCCATATTACTCCTCAACGTAATTCCAATAGATAATTTGAATACTTAGCGTTTCTAAAGTCTCGCAATAGCTTGCCATGTGAACCTGATAGACGTGATCATGTGTAGCTCGTTTAATACAAGTGTTGACAGTTGCGTTTACCTTCGTCGTGAATTCTTAAGTCCTATATTGAACGTTTCCAAACATGTTGCTTGTTAGCGTGTCTTTGAAATTCGTTTCCTAAATTTCCCGGGTTTCGGCGCCAAATTATGTCGTGTACGTGTAAACTTATAATGTGTAGGATTGCAGTTGGAAGAATTTATTTCAATATACAACTGTATAAAATCAATCATACCAATAACAAATTTTTTTACATTTTTATCACCAGGGTAGCATGGCCTACCTTAGAACTTTAGAGAAACTTATACATGTATATATTAATCTTTATCAATCAGTGCTGCCACATACGTAAACAAAATTTCTTTATTACACTTCTTATTATACAAAGAGAAAATAAAAGTAGTGAGGTAAAAGAATATACAAAGAGAGTTCATTCAGAGAGAAAATAAATATCGTTTATAAGCTAAATGTTTCCCAGGGTTTAATCTTGTTGGTGGTTTTTCTTTTCCTTTGATTTACGTCCCCAACGTTAAATCATATCGGACGGTGAATAAATTGGGTGAAATGATGCTCAAATGAATCCAGCGTCCATGGAGCTTAGAGTTCCCGACATTCGTCTTGAACGATAAGGGAAAACCCTGGAAAAATGTGATCCAGGTAACTCACCCTGACCGAGATTTGAACTCGGGACCTTTTGAACGTGAGGCAGACGCACTACCATCTACGCTACCGAGGTGGGCGTGTTGGTGGTCAACCTAAACGCGGCTCATCCGCAACACCTTCCTTTCCATTTCTAATGCAAATCAACCACTCAAACACAGTTTATCCATTGTTCCAACACCGTACATTTGCACTTCGGTCGAATTTAAATTACTTTAGAATTCTGACAGTTCCTTCGAAGGTTAAGGGAGGCAGACTATCTGTGGCAACGACAGTGATCACACTTTGAGGCCGTACCACATAACTTCAACCAATGAGGCGAGCCATTCCCTTCTACCCCCTTGTCTAATTTTTGACAAAAATTTCCCTGTGTCATGTAAAGGGTACATATTGTTTGTTTCGTTCTCTTCACCGTGCGTAATCTAAGCATACCTAATTTATTTTGTTATAGTTTAACTTTTTACTACCAGCACCACTCAAAAACGAGATAGACCAAGAACTCACTACCAAAGAAAAAGTATTCAACATTTAGGAAAGGAACGGCGCACCGTGAGTGGATAGACCGCTTGGTTCTCACAGTCAGTCCGTATTCGATCCCAGGCAACCAAAAAGTGAGATTTGTGGTGGACAACACGCGCTGGAGCGGATTTTATCCGGTATTTCCGGTTTCTCCGTCATCTAATTTAAATGGTGCTCCATCTTCATCTCATGCATCATCAGTGTCACCATCTGTAGTAGTAAAAGCGTGCGCTAAACATTGCGTATTTCATTTCATTTTAGAAAAGGGGCCTGTACTATTGACCGCATAGATCATGACCTCTTGCTGCAAAAGTTAAAATGTTAGTTTCGATAAGAGCTTTATAAACTTCAAGTTTTAATCATCAAACAGAATCCAGAAAACCAGAAAATGGGTATGATTTGGTACCAGCTGTTATACAAGGATCTATACTTTAGCTATTGTTATTTTCAATATTTATAAAAAACTTACCATATTATCTTAGGTAACACAGCAGAATGGCCCGGGTGGTTTCGTCTGTGGCCCGCATTCGGGAGGCCCGGGATCGATTTCCGTGGCCGACCTACCTGACCCATCGGTTTTTCCTGAGTCACCAGGTGAATGCTGTGTAGGTTAATTACATCCCTCGAACTTCCTGTCGCTCCATTTCATCTCTATTATCATTTCACATCATCTCTCCTCTGGTGGCCTCTTTCAGGGTAGAAGTGTTGGCCGGTGTCTCGGCGATGTATGGTGGGATGATATACTCTGAGTGAACCTTCCTCTTCTGGTAGGACGGTCTCCGGCCCCGGTCTGGTGGGACATTTCCGGGCCGCAGTCGGGTGCGCTGTCGGTTTTGCTGGCCTGTTGGTGAGTTTCCAACTAGTAAACTGTTGGGGACATAGATACAATAATCCACAGGTTTCGAGGCAGAATCTCTCTGTAGTAATCCTAATCCTAACTAGGGCTCAATTGTCATGCTCTTTGCAGGGGATTCTAATATAGATTCGATTGATTTGCTTTCAATGAGTTCACTAGTACCCATAAAGGCCTGTAAACACTGAACATGTCAACGAGATGTACAGTTCAATAGCAATTCACTTGTAAATTTAGCTGATAACCACTGCAGTTTGGCAACCTTATATATATATATATATATATATATATATATATATATATATATATATATATATATATATATATATATATATATATATATATCACTTGTCAATTGAACATTGATACTGAACTTATTTGGGTGTTAGTAGCAAGAGGTTTTATTCAACGTCATCAGTATAATGATATATTAAATAAATAAGTAATAAGATTTTAGAAGCAGATTAAAATAGATATTTATATATTATAATTAATAAGACAATAAGAGAGACAAATAATAATGAGAATATAGATAGTAAATAACAGTCAAAATAAGAAAGAAATAAAAAGATAAATAAATGAGTATTGATTTGAAAGCAGTGGTTGTCTGACTGAAAGGTTTTGAACTATAGCACCGAGCTGTAGACCGCGTCTGTCCAACTCACTTCGCGTCTGGCTGGCAACGAGAACGGACCTATGTAATGTTCCGTCTCTTAAAGTTCTACAGAAATCTACAGTTTATAAATATATTTGTTTCATAAAAGGTGAATTAGTATTATATATGTGATTGGCATATTTTGAACATTTAATATCAAGTTTTAAACCAATAAAACGTGATTTAAATACTTTAACTCTGTCGTTTCTTATAATACCTACGCAAACCTAGATGGTGACCTCTCATAGCTATGCCAAGCAAGCTTGGGATTAATGCAGAAGTAGTTGAGATATTCGAGATATTTAATACCGACGGAGATCCCTTTATTTCCCCCATCAAGTTTTAAGAGACACATTATATACAAGCAATATGAAAAACAAGTCAGGGATAATTGTGTGTGATACAAAATCAAATACCACCTGCGGTTAGAAACTAACAATTGTGTATAAGTAGATGCAATTTGGTACTTTCATATATTTATTTTTTTCTTAACTTTCACTCGGCTTTCGCCAGTACCCCTCAACATTTTATATTGGATTCGATTATCAGTTCTTCAGTACATATACATTTAAATAGCTTTCGAATGTGCATCAAATGTAAATTGGCAATAATTTGTCATTAAAACAGCTAGATTCTACTTACAGAGTTACTGCATAAACGTTATCAGTATAATTTTCCAATCAGAAAATCTTGTACAGAATAAAATGATCTTGAGCATAGATACTCTCTAGCAGCATTTTTAAAAGCCCTGAAATTGTACATTTTTCCTTTAAAATTTTCATGGAGAACGTCAAATATTTAATACACAGCTTTCTGGAAGAAAGGAAGTTTAACTCTGGGGTGATGAATCTTACACTGTGGTCTTTTGGTTTATTCTATGAATTTCATTATTTGTTACAAATGAGACCCGATTACATATACAAAATTTTAGGTTCGAGAATATATCATACATGTAAGGAAAAGTTAACATCTTCAATCCTTTAAAAATATCTGTGCAAGAGCGTCTGCTACGGGTGTTATAAATGTTCCTTAAAAGTTTCTGTCGAGAAGGAAATATGTTTTACTTTCTACTGACTTGCCACAAAATATTCCGTATTCTATGATAGAGTTTAAATATGCATAATACACTAATTTAAGTGTAACTTGCGTTAGCCAGTGGCCAGATAACATAACAGGCAGAACAGCGTATAGGTAAGACACACCACTTTATGTGAGCTATCCAGTCTAAATACCTCTCTACTTGAAAGCTAAGAAATTTGATGCTGTCAATTTCTTCTGACAACATTAATCCCAATTTCTATGGGACGGTGTGACATACGATGAGTTGTAATTTTAACAACTTTTGTTTTGTCTAGATTAGCAAATAGCTTGTTAGCTTTAAATCAACATATCATACGGTTCAAAACAATTCAATTCCATTATAATTTATTTAAGCTATGTAATTATAACTTGTCGATATTTTCTGAATCCACACTGATCACTGGCCAGCATGTTGGTGAGTATATAGTTTGTTGAACATTACTTTTTCAAGAACATTTGGAAAACTTTGCAAAAGAGATATTGGTCTATAATTTGAAACGTTATTGCGTTCGCCTGCTTTGAAAACAGGTTTAATAATTGCCAATTTTGTCCTATCCTAGAAAATTCTAGTTTTTTAGAGGTTCGTTTGCATAAATGAGGGGAATACTAGTTTAAGAGGAGCATGATTTTCAGATTTTTATATTTATTTCATCATAAGCAGATGAATTCTTCGTTTTAAAAGAGTCAGTTATTTTATTTTGGAAAGCCTAGACAGGCTGGCTTCAAATGTAGGCACTACGTTTCTGAACTAGTATAAGTACTTAAATCTGGAAAGTCACATAAGCGTTAAGAGACTATCAATAAAGCATTTAATTAGCTCAACATTTGTTTTGAAGCGAATAAGCTATCATTGAACTATGATAAACTTTATTCATTTTAAAATAAGAATAAACCAGTAAAGGATCATATTCGGGTACAAGAATCCCACTGTAAGTATCTGATACAAAATTTCTTGGTTCCAAACAGCTGAAGAGTCGATTGGAGAAACCGATTAAGGGTAACGCTAAGCTCTGCCTGCGTTGCATTAAGAAACTTTAAAAATCTGCTTAACCAAAAAGCCTTAAGAGCGGTATATTATGTATATCTTAAGTTCCTGTTATAATATGGAACTATCTTATATGGCGATTCAGCACACACAAGGCAAGTTCTTATATTACAAAAGAAGCGGCATATATTCAGCCACGTAGTTTCTGTACGGTTCCCTTTTACTAGCACTTCATTTCCCCGTATTTAAAATCCAAAGTTGCTTACACTTGCTGCGAATAGGTACACATTCTCTGTTCAGCTCTTACAGAAAATTGTAATAACTCCACAACAAACCTTGTTATGCATGATCACAGTATAAGGAATGCAGGAAATGTGCATAGACCAGCAAATAGCTTAACACTTCCAGAAAGGATGTTATTATTCCGCAAAAGTTACAATATCCTTCCATGCTATTTAAAACTATTAAGTAATCCTAATCAACATACAAATATTCAAGAAACGTTTAAAGCTATTTTTATTCAGTCACTACCCATATAAGGAAGAATTCTTTAATGTGCCATTCAACAGGTAAAATTTCAATAGTTGGAGCAGATTGCACTTGATGGTGATTTGATGATTTACATCATTTTTAACCTGTTGTGAAGCAAGTTATGACGTCAATACTTGAATGTGATAGTTTAAAATTGTCATGTTATACATAGTGTAAGATAACAAAAAAGACAAATGGTGGTGGGTATATTATTGGTAGTGATACATTTTAAGAGATGTATGACGTGCTTAATGTTACTGACCACCGCTCACAGTGGGGACCCAAAGAAGGAAAGAAACAAAGAAATAAACAGCAAACAGGACAGTGGTAAGATTCCTCATATCTTGAGCAGTGGTTTACTATTAGTTGCTTCCATAAAACCTTATTTTTCTGCAACACTTTGTCTGTCGTACTTATACTTCTTATTTTGTTTGATAACAAATGCTCTTTATTTTGCATCTGCCATATTTCCCCAGAACTACTACCTCCTCCTCCTCCTCCTCCTCCTCCTCCTCCTCCTCCTCCTCCTCCTCCTCCTCCTCCTCCTCCTCCTCCTCCTCCTCCTCCTCCTCCTCCTCCTCCTCCTCCTCCTCCTCCTCCTCCTCCTCCTCCTCCTCCTCCTCCTCCTCCTCCTCCTCCTCCTCCTCCTCCTCCTCCTCCTCCTCCTCCTCCTCCTCCTCCTCCTCCTCCTCCTCCTCCTCCTCCTCCTCCTCCTCTCCTCCTCCTCCTCCTCCTCCTCCTCCTCCTCCTTCTCCTCCGTCTTCTTTATTTATTAATTTATAGACTCTCTTGAAATGTTAAACCATTTAGATTCTACTGATAGTAAACGTTTATTTAAATGAAAAGTACGTTTTCATTAAGTGCCTTTGGTTGTGCATTATATTTTCATGTTGCGTATTTTAATGGTTTGTACAATTTTTCTAGAAAATTGTTTAGAGTTGTAATTAGTTCATAATATTAATAATTTTAATAGGAATATACAAGCCTTCTTTGTATAATAATTGCAGTAACTTGCCATTTTCTTTCCTATTAATACTGCATTCAATTAACACATGCTGTATGTTGCCTATTTCTCCACAGTTACAATCTGGATCATTCCTGTTTTTAATTTAATACAGCAGCAAGGGAGTTAAGGATGTTCGTAATCTAATTTAAAAAAAATAATTTTAATAGGAATATACAAGCCTTCTTTGTATAATAATTGTAGTAAATTGCCATTTTCTTTGTTATTAATACTGCAATCAACACATGCTGCATGTTGCCCATTTCTCCACAGTTACATCTAGATCATTCCATTGTTTTTAATTTAATACAGTAGCAAGGGAGTTAAGGCTGTTCGTAATCTAATTTTAAAAATGTCTTGCAGATCTTTTCCAGGAAAAGAAAGAAAAAAAGTGTTCTTTAGAACATTCCCTCATAGATCATTCATGAATAAAAATTAGCATAACAAACTGTTTTAAGAATGCTTTTGTTGGTAACCTGGGTTTGTGATCTAATTGCATAACACGCGTAGTTCAGTTTGCGTAAGATATTATAACAGTAGTAATGCAAATTCTTAGAAAGGTTTCCGTGCAACACACTGCTGAGTGTGTGATGCTTTTACAAATTGAACAGTTGGTTAACGTGAAATAGTAGTTACAGGTTTCTCTGCCTGGAGCTGGAGTCTGCACCAAAGAGTAATAGGATTCACCAAAGGTTCGACTGCCAATTACCATGAGACTGAGACTATAAATATGGTGTCCGAGTCGTGTGTAGATGAATTAGTTCAATCTGTTTGTCTTCATGTACCACGTCGTTTGTTATTTCACGGTTATATATTACCGTTTTTAATTTTGTATGGAAGTTGGGCATACGTTTGGGTATTTGTGTATGGACTTGAAGAGTACTATGAGGCAGGTCTTATTGGAGTGGCAGTAATTGGACTTCTGCAAATTCTAAGTTGTCTATGCTGCCATTGGTCTGTACATGTGCAGTGCTTCTTAACCTGTAGAAGTGTAAGTATGAGTAAGGTTTTTTCCTTGAATGTATTGCTTAAACAGTTATTCTGTTTTAAAATTTTAGAACGACTTAAACAATATATACAGAGGGCCACGTTGCAAATACCACACATGTATCTATAATAAGTATAAATAAGACCTGCTTTAGGTTACACAAATGCATATCAGTGGGTTATGCAACTCAATAAGCACACACCACTAATGGAAAGAACATATAATTTGTGTGATCACATTTTCGTACCTGATTTTGTTATTTATGACACTAGCATTAACTGATGGCAGCCGAGGAAAACACTTTGAATACTCGGGGAGTTGCGGGCCTGCTACAGTAAGCAATATGTAACCTTATTAGTAGGCTGCCAGCTGCGAAGCTCCGAAATACGCCGAGACAGCGAAATGTCAACCATAGTCTTTTTCATGTTCTATTTATCATAATTACAGGGTTAAACTGCAGAAAGACGGCGTAAACATATAGAGGTCGTGACGTCATTGTCGCGTTGCAAGCAGTGAAAGCATGCTTTCGCTGAACATCCAACACTTAGTAAACAAACTAGCGATACTTTAATATGTAAGTAAACTGTTTTTGTTTTTCTTCTTTTTCTCCAACTCCACCTTAAAATAAAAAAAAAAAAAAAAAAAAAAAACCTAGATAACTCACCAAAACCAAGATCCGAACTCAGACCTTTGCTTATAATTCGAGTATTGAGCACAAATAGGTTTTATACAGAAAGAAAACTCAAATGTAATTACATTGCTTCACAAAATAAATTATTCCTATTTGTTTTTCTTATGTTCAAGCAAGCACTGTCGAACAGTTAACACTGCATTTCGACTTTGCACTGTATTTTGAAATGTTTATATGTAAAATCAGAATGCCTTTGATGACGGTATGTAGTACTAACTAGAAATGCACATTTAGTTTGCTTTTTACTTGTGGTATGGAATAATGTTGTGCAGTACGTTTCGTGTTTTGTTCTTGTATAGTGTATATAGTACCATGTTTCTGAGCTGCTGCTATTTCATTTTCCGTGCATCAAGAATATAATATTGTATTTTTATATGTACAATCTATTAATGTTAAATTCATTTGTAATTCATTCAAAATCCTATGTTATGTTAATATATTTTATCACCTCTTATTATACACTGCCATTTTTCTTACTAATTTCAGTATTGCTAGTTTATAACAAGAAAAAAAAAAAAAAAATGTGTTCGCAAATTTCAGAACTATGTTGTTGGCAACAGCTTGTTTTCTTGACATCATTCCATACCAACTTAAGTCTATGCTGTCTTTCTGCAATTTAACCCATTACTGTACAGGATAAAGAAAACGTATGGAATTTTGACTATAACTTTTAAATGTATTAGTAAAGTCAAATCAGACTTTTTTTATTGGATATGTTAAAAGAATTGCACTTGCCTATAAATTCTCAAGTTTTCATTTAACATTATTTTAAGAACCGTTAACATATTAAGGACTATTAGGATATCTCAAATTTATACCACTTTCCATTTAAAACTTTTACTTCCCATGTCACATTTGGAGACCACTGGGGTGCTGTCTACTAACCTGTCTTGAGGGCCTCCACCTCATGAGAATAAAATTAATCCACCATTTACTTTATCTATTTAAAAGTAATGGCTAATTTTCCATTGCTTTTGTTCATATGGTAATTCCTATTCCTGTTTCATTACATATAACAGTATTGGTAATTTGGTTGTGCAGCATGGGTAACTTCAGCACATAATGTTTTCACTGTTAAGACTTCAGCCATTGAAGCTGTACCCTCTGTTCTTGCAGCAGACGTTGGCTGTTTAAGTAATAAAATATTTATGCACCCATTTGGAACATGAATTCAGGATTTATTTTCGACATTGTATAGTGCTTGGGGTAAATTCCATCTTCCTTGCATAGAGAAGGTAAACAAAATATATTGACAGCTCTAAGCTGTAGAGTGTAGCTGGGATATAGAAAGCCCTAAGATGCAAAGTTTAGCCAAGGGATGTTTGTATATAATCAGATGAGTGTACTTGCGAAGGGAAGCTTAGCTGAAGTAAATGCTTGTGCTAGCTAAACCTGAAGGTTGTAGCAAATAATACAATTTTATATTCTATTGTAATACGGCTGTCTTTAGTCTGCTTTATTTTTAGTTTTTTTTTTTTATTTCTACAATAACTAAGTTTTATACTTATCTCATAGTTTAATCTTCACTGTATATTATCACGTTTATTAGATATTACTTCTATGAGTAATTCTATTACAACTTCATCACATTGGCTTTAACACATTAAGTCCAAGGGCTTGGTTCATTTCAGTCTTCTTACTGTGTTGCTGTTTGCTAGCATACACAGTCCCTCTGTGTTTTCATGCACATGTAACTGTCTTCCGTGTTTAACTGCAGCAGCTTTAATTTCTTCATTGACAAATTCTATATTCAAGTCCCTGTGGATATTGTCATTGCGTACATACCAAGGTGCTTCTACTATAGCCCTTAGTACCTTATTCTGAAATCTCTGAATGGTTTCAACATTTTTCTTTGTGCAGCCCCATAGGGGTATGCCCTACACCCATACAGGTTTCAGTACTTGTTTATAAATCAACAATTTGTTGTGTTGACTTAATTCTGAGTAATGTCCCAGTAGCCAATACAGTTTTCTAAATCTTAGATCTAGTTCACTTCTTTTCCTTTTTACATGCAATTTCCAGTTAAGCTTTTCATCTAGTATCAGACCTAAATATTTTACCTCTTTTTCGTAGAGAACGTTGGGTTCATTTTGTTCAATGGGTAATTTTTCTGTTTTACTGTTTGTGAAGTTTATATGGACTGACTTTGTTTCATTTAATTTTATTCACCATTTTTTAGTCCAAATACTTTGTTGATTGTTTTTTGAAGTTTTTCTGTAGCCTCTTCAATAGTGTCACCCACTGACATTACTGCTAAGTCATCAGCAAAAGTCACCATCTCAGTTGCCTCATCTTGTGGGACGTCTTGTGTATACAAGTATGATATCGGTCCAAGTACACTACCCTGTGGCACTCCTGCAGTGATATCTTTAAATGCAGAGTATTCACTTCCTTGTTTAATTCAGAATGTTCTATCTTTGAGATAGGACTGTATGATTGCACTGAATTCTCCAGGTAGACTTCTCTTTAATTTAAAAAGAAGGCCTTTATGCCATACTTTATCAAAGGCTTGAGGTATGTCTAGAAAAGTGCTTGCACACACTTTCTTATCTTCAAGAGTTCTTTCAATTGTTTCCAGAATTCTGTGAACTTGTTGCATGGTTGAATGTTTGCTTTGGAAGCGGAATTGATGCGGAATGAGTTAACCTAAATAATGGGGTTGAGCCATCTTAAAAGCAGTTTTTCAAATAATTTCGACATTGTTGGCAGCAAGGAGATTGGTTGATATTTGTTATCATGAGGATCTTTCCCAGCCTTAGGTCGTACTTTAGGTCGTCATAGGGACGTACTTTAATCGAAGGTAAGCATTTATAAGATGTAACAGTTTCATAAGTGCTTGGGGTGACAATTCTTTTAGTATGTGACCATTAATCAAATCATAACCAGGAGCTTTTTTGGCATTCAGGTCTTTTACTATGACTTCTTTTAATTCATTCATTGTAACTTGTTTAATCTTGCCAATATTTTTAGTTGGATAAATTGTAATATATTCATCAGCTGTCTGTTTAGGAAATGGTCGGAAAGCCTCATGCAGATACTTAGAAGACTTCTGCCTTCTCTCTGTCACTTTTAGCCCAATCAATTTTCTTAAAGGGGGGCATGTGTTTGAGGTCTTTTCCGTCTTTTCATCATTTTCCATGCGAGTAGTCAGTATGCTTTTCAGCTGATAGATTTTGTAGGTACTTGCTGATGGATTCATTTGTTATTTGGTGAAGCTTTTGTTTGAGGTTGTTGCTTAGACAATTTAAGATTGTTTTATCATGTGGTACTGTGCTTCGTTGCCACTTTTTGCGAGCCTTTCTCTTTTCTGTTACCATTACTCGTATCTCGAATGGGTAACCATTATCATTCAATTTTTGTTTCCTCATTGGTGTGCTGTTCCACGCTGCTTGCTGTATATTATATATGAATGCATCTATCTCTCTTTCTAGCTGTTCAGGAGATTTAATTGGTACACAAAGATTTATTGTGCTCTCCAGTTCAAAATGTTTTATGTCTTGTGTTATTAGTAATTAATTTGGCGGGCATTTCTTTTTTGATGATAGTGTCACTTATTGTAAGTACGATTGGAGTGTGATCAGAAGTCAGATCATCATACTTGGTCACTTTAATATAGTTCGTAGACATACCCTTTATGATAAAAGAGTGTGATCAGAAGTCAGATCATCATACTTGGTAACTTTAATATAGTTCATAGACATACCCTTTATGATAAAAAGGTCTATTAAATCAGGTATTTTATTTGAATCGGAAGGCCAGTACTTTGGTTTCCCTGATGAGTGGAATTTGCAGCCAGTCTCCATTCCTGCTTTATATAAGGATTTTCCTTTAAGTGTAGTCAATCTTGAACCCCAATAAGTATTCTTGGCATTGAAGTCCCCACCAATAATAAATTTTTTCACTAATTTAGTATACAAATCAAGATATTCATTTCTTTGGGTGTTAAAACGAGGACAATATATAGCAGATACATCGAACTCGGCATTTTTCATGTAAATACACACTGTGGTGACTTGCATCATATCAGTTTGATTTTTGTTCCTTCATAATGTTTGTATGAATCTTTTATTATTACCGAGGAGCCACCTCTTGCTTCATTCAAAGGGCGGGTAGTATGATAAGCTGCAAAGCCTCTGATGCTTAGAAAAGATTGTTTTGTTAAATGTGTTTCCGATATCAAAGAGATGTCTATCTTTTCATACTTCAGGAACAATTCTAGTTCTTGAATCTTTTTCTGGAGGCCATTTGCATTCCACGTTGCTGTACAGAGACAAGTCATTTGTGTTTACTTGCACTTTTATTTTTTATAATATTCTCCATTTTGTTTAATCTGGAAATATTATTTCTTTTACCGAACTTTGTTCATCTAATTTATATAGAATGAGTTTTTAAGTTTCACCAGATGGGTGTAATGCTCTAATCATAACTCGAATGGTTTTTCATGTTTGTTTTCGTAGATATATCACTGGAACTTTTCAGAATAAAGTTTGTGTCAGAGCTCTATATGTATCTGAGTCTTGTACATTATTTTTCCTGACATTATTTAGAGTAACTACTTTAAATTCCTGACCCATTACTGATTTTACATGTGTTTGCAACTTATGGTATTCTTTTACTTGAACTATATTGATCAGAGGAGGTAGTTGCATATAGAATGAGTTTTTAAGTTTCACCAGATGGGTGTAATGCTCTAATCATAACTCGAATGGTTTTTCATGTTTGTTTTCGTAGATATATCACTGGAACTTTTCAGAATAAAGTTTGTGTCAGAGCTCTATATGTATCTGAGTCTTGTACATTATTTTTCCTGACATTATTTAGAGTAACTACTTTAAATTCCTGACCCATTACTGATTTTACATGTGTTTGCAACTTATGGTATTCTTTTACTTGAACTATATTGATCAGAGGAGGTAGTTGCTTTTTATAGTCATATTTGGGTTTTCTTGTTCCATTTCTGGAGATTCTTGAGCTTTTCTTTTCTTGTTCAGCCTTTTTTTAAGAATCTAATCTGTTTCGTGTTCTAGTTCCTCATCATCTGTATAATATCCTTGTGTGTTCATACTTTCAACTACATGTGATGAGGCTTTATTATTATGCATAAAAGCTTTCCGAAGTTTAGAGTTTTCAGCTTTAAGTGAAGAAATCTCTTTTTTCAGCTCAATACATAAAAGTTCAAACTCCCTTGGTTTTTTTTTTTTGGGGGGGGGGGGGGGGGGGGCTTCTCACCGTTCTTTCCTTATGTGATTGAAGCAACATGCGGTCCTCCTCAGAATCCATAGGACCAGCCTCCATAGAGAAGGGTGGATTTGCCGAATTGTCATCCTGACTACCACCTGGGGTACAACTTCCTGAATTTTTTTTACTCATTGCTTCTTGTTTGTGTTTGGTCCACAGGATTTATTTTATTTCCCTTCTACCCTGTATTACCAAGGCACCAGCGAGCACTCCCCCATCGGCCACCTGGGGGACACGCCTTCTAGTGGTTGTCACCTCTGCTGAGGAGTCTGCTTTATGATGCTGTTCCAGAGAAACCTATCTCAGGCTGTGCATAAGTATATATTCAAAAAGAGAATGACCTCAGAATCTATCTTTGGAACTTTTAATGAACAGTATTCTCTTTAATGAAGAAGTTTGACCAATGGAAACTATGATCTAAATATCCAGTGTTAAAATATTTGAATCTCATACCATGGGATAACATGCAGTTCTATTCTTGAGACATGAATGATGCCTAATTCAGCTATGTCTTGTACCACCGGTGATCCAACCAAATGATCACCATGATCCAACCATGGTGATTTCTCCAAGATTATACCCAGAATGTGTTACTCAGCTATCAAAATTCTCCTAATAACCTTCCCCATTGCTAATGATCCTAACATGCGCACTACTAACTTCTAATACGATCTTGCCACTTCATTTCTACATTACTGAAATTTTCTGCTTTCCTACATCGAATCTGTATATAAATTTCTAAGGAATACTCTCACATATGCCAAGAATTCCAAGCTACCCTGCCATACCTAATCTGGCAACTTTGGAGACTTCCAACCCTTGCTAATGTATCCTACCGAACAACTTCTACCAATTTGCCTGAAAACCAGCTATTGCTAACTACCGCACTTATGGTCAACTTACCCCAAGCCAAACTGCACTTATCTATTGCCAAAGCTGTAACCCTTTAACATTTAATACAAATAATTAATGTATTCATTTTTTTGTTGTAATTTACGTCCTCCAGTGTTAAGACATATCGGACGATGAATGGAATGTTTGAAATGCTCAAATGAGTCCATGGTCTGTAGAGCTTAGTTACCCAACATTCGTCTTTTAGGATAAGGGAAAACCCTGGAATAAACCTTATCCAGGTAACTCACCCTGACCAAGATTCGAACTCGGGACTTCTTGAATGTGAGGCAGATGTGCTACCATCTATGCTACCGAGGCGGGCAGTGTATTCAATGAATCCATAATTTTGGTATTACTGTTTTGTTAATGGTACTCACTATCTCAATGGTACAACCTCAACATGAAAATAACAAATGGCCATCCATAGGTGGATAACAGGCTGATTTACTTAAATAATGAGGAAGCTTAGCTCATAGCAAAGGCAGTCAAACCAGTGAATCTTGAGGTCTGTATGAGTACAGATCCCAGAATAACAAGTTGAGGACCCTAACTTACAAAACTTAGCTGAAAAAAATCAGTGAAGCTAAAACTCAATGATCATTGTTTGGTAAACTGCACTCATATGGAATTGAAACTGCTTTCTGAGCTTATTGTATGGTAAATGCATTTTAGCCAAATAATAAGAGACAAGCTTAGGTCATAGGAAAGGGGAATGAAACCAGTGGAACTTATCTTTTTGGTATAATTGTTGTTTATCTGAGGTTAGTGCAGGTTAACTGTGTTTGGATGGAGGAGTAAACTGTTTTACACAGTGTTCATTTTTATTTGTGATTTCCCGCCCTCCAATAGAGCAAGAATGGCATCATAGTTGACTGGTAGTCTATTTTGAAATCATAATTTCCTCTATGGCAAAGAAGCTGTAATTTTTGCAGAATAGTAAGCAAATTACAGCACTCTGAGTGTGGTTGTTTTAATAACTAATACAACCAGCCTCCCTTTTCACCCCTCTTTGGTAATAGTGATTAACAATCTTGTATGTACATATGTATAAGCAGCATGTTTCTACTCTAAAGCTTAGCACCTTAGATATGAAGACAGAGCAGCGCATCTTCATGGTTGGATGCTACTTTCGTACCAGCATTAAAATTGGTGCGACATATAAATTTAATTTAAACCACTGCATAGAGGAGTTTATGCAATCCTATCCAGCATTCAGACATGTCCCTGGGAGCGTAATGTTGTCAAAAGTGTCCCTGTACCCTCAAATTGACATACTTTTGTTTGCAACATAAACATGTTACATTTTATCAGTATATGATATGAATGTTTTGTCATTCTCATATTTAATTAAAATGTCTGTATTAATGTTGGTATCCTTATGTCTGTTAAAACCAATAGGTGCATCAAACATTTCCAAGATACAGGATCAGTTACTTGCAAAATGAGAGACACTGGACGCTATAGTGACTGGTCCCAATTTAGAAGTAATAATTATAATAAATAAATATTATAAATATATAATATAAATAATCTGTTTCTTGCCCACCTCCGTAGTGTGAGGTAGCATGTGTTCCTCACACTCAAGAGGTTGCGAGTTTGAATCTCACTAAGGATGAGTTACCTGGATAAGGTTTTCTCCAGGGTTTTCCCTTACCCTATGAAGACAAATGTCAGTTAATTCTGAGCTCTAGGGACCCCGAACTCATTTGAGTATCATATCACCCGTTTCATTCATTTATTCATTCGTTCGATATGATGTGCAATGTTGAAAGGACAAAAAAATCTATTATTAATTTGGTATTTGTTTATTAAATTATATTAAGTTATATATCTTCACAGAGAAAGACCAAATTGCAAGATGTTTGTATTTATCCGTCATATAATAGTGTTGACTTTCATTAAAATGAACTACAACGGTTGTCGTATCTATGTACCAGGCAAAGTTATGCAAATTTATATTATGCTGGCATGAACGACCTCTCAAATTGTATATTTATCTGCCAGAAGAGGGAGACCTCATAGCTACTGACAGCATATCAAATAGGATCTCAAGCCACTAATAAACTGTCAAATTTTGCCGGTAAATCACAGATAAAAATGAACACCTTGTATGTGTGACCAATTTTGCTGCTTACTTAGCAGATGTCACTTTAAACTTGGTTTTCAATTTATACTGAAGATAGCATCATAGTATGCTCTGACTGCTGATTAAAAAGTTTTGAATGCCCTCATCTTCAGAATGTAGCCAAGGTATATTTTTTATATGCTGAGGAGGTTACAACTGTGAAATCTTCCTATTTTGGCATAGCCAAAACATCAGTGTAACTAAAACCCAATGACAGCTGGCAGCAATCATCCTGATGGTTTCAGCACTGCTTTCATGATTGTGTTGTGGTCTGATGCACAACTCTGTAAAAGAACAACACTTTAAAAGTGCAGTTGGGTGGGTTATAACCTTACAGAAAAGCAATATTTAATTCTAAAATCAACAACTCAATATTTGTAAGACTTGAAGCTTTCGTGGCGAGCGTTATTGAGTAAGACTTCACGGGTGATGAGCCGCGTCAAATTTAAGAAGCACGAGCTTTTGGCCATTTTACACTCCATGGCCTTCATCAGGAACTGAGTAATTGCTGCAAAACGTGATCCTATACACCCTGCACACCCGTCCCTGGCCAATGACCGAGTGACAATGTTAGATTGGCTTGGCTGGTGATGGACACAGCTACTATCCGCTTTGGTGTTTTCTGTGAGGTTTGTCACTGAACGCGTGTGGTTGGAGTTACTGTCATTTTCTGCGCGGTCCGTCACTTGAACTGTACAGTTGGAGTCTGCAGTCAAAATGCTTTTGATGGCTGGTGTCCAGGCTGGGCTCAGTTGAAAACTGAAATCCCTATTGAAGTTGAACGGATATGCTTTTATCTGAATGACCTCCTTAATGATCCTTTCAAAGTATTTGTCGGCTTGTTCCAGGACTGTAATGTTGTTGAAGTCGATTTTGTGGACCTGCTCTATGCAATGTTGGGCTACTGCTGACTTTTGAGGTTGTAGGAGCCTGATGTTGCGCTGGTGCTCCTTGCATCTTTCCTCAATTGTCCGTCCTGTTTGTCCCACGTATACACGACCACATTCACACGGAATCTTTATAGCACTGTTTCTCAATTGTTTCTCTACTTTTCAAATGTGCTTTGGGTATAATAGTTTTGCTAATGGACGATTGAGATAGAATAAAAGAACCTAAGAAATAATTTTTGAGCTTGAGATTTGCAATCTTCATGTACAGTAACTGTCAGAATTTTTCAGACAAGTACCTATAGCTCTTATATATTTAACAACTTAAGTTCAATGGCAAACTTATTTTATCCATTTTTCTCACTCCATATTGTAGTTACACATACAGACAAAAAAAAATAGTTTTATTTCATTTCATGAAGCACAAAATATAAAACTTATGAATGTAATTATAATGATACAAAATTACCTATTCAAAATTATTTGGACGAAAAATAAAGTACAAAATGAATAGAAAGAATGGAGGCCACGTAGGAATATTAATACTTGGCAATTCTTCCCTTCCTCCATAGCACTTCATTCAGCCTTCTTGGTATGCTCTCCACCAGTTTACTAGGTGTAGAACAAGGCAATTTGTTTCATTCCTCTTGCATTCGCCTCCTCACATCAGGTTTACAATTTATGGGAAGTTTTCATACGTTCTTTACGAATATATCCCATAGATTCTCAATCGGATTGATGTCGGGACTGTGGGGGAGGATTCACAACTTTAGGACAGCTGTACAACAACCATAGCCGTACAGTATGGACTGTATGTTTTGGGCATTGTGCTGATAAAATTTAAAACACTCTCCTATTTCCATATTTTCTGCACTTTTCTTCAGATTATCTTATAAAATCTGAAGATACTGGCAGTGATTCATGTGTCCATCTATAAAAGCTACTCGCCTACTGTTTTAGCCCCAAACCATAGCATGTCCCCCTACATGTTTAAAGCTACCTCACCTAATCCTTCAGCTGACATACAGCCCCAAACCATAACATGTCCCCCTCCATGTTTTACACTTACCTGCATATTTCTTTCTTCAAATTCTTTATTGGGCTGTCTCCAATCTATAATTCACCCATCTGAGCCAGAAATGTTGAATTTTGACTCGTCACAGAAAATTACTGTTTTCCACTAGTCCATATCTTTTCTGAGGTACTCCTTAGCAAATCTTTGCCGCTTAGTCCTATTAATTTTGTTAACATAGGACTGGACGTTTTTCTTGCAGTTCGTCCATGATAATGTTCTCTGTATAACACCCTCTGGATTGTGCTTGTGCTGATCCTCTTTCCAAACTCACTCCCAGCATCAGCAACAGTAGTAGTTGCAGTAAGACGTGGATTATTTTTCACTTTGCTTATTACTGCCCTCTCTTCTCTCTTATTAAGAATCTTCGGGCAATCTGTCAGTGGCAAATTTTCAATCCTGTCTTTATATTGGTAGATAATGTCGTTAATGGTGCTTTTCTTCATTTTCAACAAATCTGCTATTTGTTGACATTTTTTCCCTTTTCATGATGAAATATTACTAATTGTTGTTGCTCAAATGTACTGTTCTTTCCTCCGCATTTCACTCCTGAATGTTTGCATCTGCTTAGTGCGAGAGTAAGGCAGTGATTGGAACTTCCCTGCATAGCATATAACAAGTACAAAGCATGTCTTGAATTGCCAACCATCCATTGTCTCCGAAAAATATTGACGAGCAAATTTTCCTATCTCAACCAATTAACAGGTATTGTGCATTTTTAAAATAATTTACAAGTCACAAATGCATTACTGCTGTACCTATGAAGTGCATAGAATTATGAGTTTAGCAATTGTTTACCCACTTTTCCTTTAAAATTAAGTACAGATCACCTTGTCCGAAAAATTGACAGCCACTGTATATCAGCCTATTAGAATTTTCTGCAACTCCCTTTCTAGCATTTAAAATTATCTGTTTTGCTTTAATAAGTATCAGTTCTTTTAGTTAGTATAATTAAGTTCTTATTTAAGGATGCTCCTTAACTGTTTTGGTCCTCATCCCATTCTATATTGGGTGTGAAAGTCAGCTTAATTTTGCACAGAGGCCTCTTTATTAGGCTTGAGATTCTTCAGCATACTGTAAATCTAGGATATGGGACACCAGCTTTACTTCCCTTCCTAAGGAGGCTATGTTAAGGATTTTTACGCCTGAAGTACTTTTACCCCCAAACCTTTGCCAGCTTTGAACTTGCTACCTCAGGAATCAAAGGCTAGGTTATTACCCTTAGACCACAGAGAACGAACCCCCAATTAAGGAGATCTGATGAACAAAACAAATGGAGTATCTGAGATTCAGATTTAACAGTATGTACCTTCTTACTAATAGACTAGTCATTCTACGTTTTAATAGATATATTTACTGCATTTGCTAACTTCAAAGAAGCTACAATATCTAGACAGAATGATGTGTGGATTGAATGGTATTCATTAAGGTGAGGGTAGTCTAAATTCCATTGCAGCTTACATTCATTTTTCTCTGAAATAAAGTAAGTTGTTAAGTAAAGTAAGTTGTTGTCCAGTGCTCTACCAGCAAAATTATAACAGAGGTGAAATGCAATGAAAATACGTAAATTAGAGGTTTATGAGAATTCGGAAAGCTTGAAGGAACAGTTACACCTTTGCGCTCGTCTCACTTGCAAATTTTTAACCACACTTCCCATTATCTTTGAAGAGATAATAGTTTTCTTTGCATCTTTCACAGCTGCCAGTTTATAACTAAAATAAATGCCTAAAGAATTTGGTGATAGCTAAGTGATTAATGGCCCTAAGCTGAAAATGTAGGCAGGAGATGTTTTTATAAGAAGAGAGCTAAAGCAATTGCAGTATGAAATAACAGTGTAGCTAAACCCTTATGGACTCTTTAGGTTGGTAGCCCAGCCTGACTACTCAAGAGCCACAAAATTGCCTTGTATTTGGGTTCTGATGCAATACTTTTTCTACAAAAGAAAACTACCCAGAAGGGTGGGTTAGTTAAAGACTTTAAAAGAAAAAACACCTACCCGTGTATCAATAAGCATTTTAACTCTCCACTGTTTTAAAACATGGTGAAAATACAGGATGAATGGATGGATCGAAAGTTTCTCCCTCAAGTTTCCTCCCCCCCAATAAGTTTATTACACACTACTTTTGCAAAATGTCTTTCTATACTTGGATGAATGATTTGGGAAGTCACCTGTTCACTTTCTCAGTATTTTGTTTGGCATCCCTGATTATGAAGACATTCTTCAACTCTTCTGCCAAAACTCTCCACGAAGTGACTGTATTTCATTGCTCTTGAACACATGCAATAAGCTGGTCTCCATTGTGTACATGGTTCTTTGAAGACCGAATCCTGTAGCCTGGCCCACAGCTGCTCTATATGGTTTAGGTCTGGGCTATTATTAGGCCAGTCATCCCAAACATCAGGGAAGCGCCATTTTTGTTTTGGTTCTGTGAGCTGTGACTCCCTCTTGCATAAGAACAGCAATCTCTGTATTTGGGAAAAGGTAATTCTGGAGTGCTTGAGCATAGACAGGAAAATAATTTAGCCAAGTAATGTGCAATCCATAAACTTGAAAATTAAATTTGTCAAAGCTGTTTATCTCCCTAAGTAAGATTTAGTCATACAATTATTTTGCTTTTCGTTCATTAAGAGAAAACATAAGAATGCTTAAAAAAATTGTTGAATGACAAATTTTCATTAACTCACCAAGTATAGAGGTGTCAAATTTATTAAAAAAAATTTGCTTTGAAGAAATGCACCACTACAAGAACACTAGTCAACAGTACACAAATAATTGTAGAAATGTGTTTACAATTAGTCAGCAAGAAGTAAAGAAGTATAAAGGTCATACAGCCAGCACAAGTTGTTGGAGTAAAGTGGTACTATCTCCACAGAGCATCAAACCTCAGTGATTCAGTTCATAAAAAAGGGAGAAACTTTCCATCCACCCGTAATAGTCTTGCCAGCCTGGAACCCACCATCCCATTCTTTTTAAGATATTGGATCAATTGCAATAAAAATGAGAGGTTTAGGACATTTTGCAAAGTCTGGAATCTGCTGTCCCACACTTTTTAAGACCTTTCCTTTATACGTAAATCATTGTGAAACGAGAGTTCCAGCTTGTTCCTATTGTGCATGCAGAAAAGAAACTGTCATTCACCTTTGTAGCATAGGAGCTAGTGAATCTGCTGCACATTCAAGAGGTGCCAAAATTGAATCTCTGTCAGGGTGAGTTATCTAACCAAATAAAGAAAATGCTCACAACCACTGACTGAGAATAAAATGCTGAAATCAGATGATGAGTACTCCAATATAAATGACTTCCCTTTAGACAGTGAACTAGGAGTAACTGAAAATAACAGGCCTGAAGGAAGTAATTGATGGTGATGAGTGTAGCAGTGTTTCCTGTATTTCCTTTAGGGCATGTAAATTTTGCCATACCTACAGTGTTGAGTAGCACTCATAGATGGCTGCTATACATATTCTGTGGGATGGTGAAGGTCATTGTAATCAATTCTATGATACTTCTATTGAGTTTTGATTCACAATCTAAGGAATCCATGCCAAATTAATAAAAATATTTTAAAAAGTTAGCTACTGATTTGATAAGGCCACATCTTGAGGCAAGAATGAAGATCTCAGGTTTGCATTGTTATCTCCAAGAAAAAATTACAGGAATTCTGGGCATACCAGTACAGCAGCAATTGTACTGGAAGCAACGACTGTAGAAGTAAAACTTCCTTCAAGATATGCCAAAATTCATATGTGCAGAACATATAGTGAAAATATGTCCAAAATGTGCAAATGAATAACAATAAACAAAGGAAAGTATTCTTTGACGTATAATTCATTCAGCTATATTGTGGAAAATAAAATTATTTAATTTTGAATGTCTTATTTATTGAGTTTTATGGGGTCTCCAGTGTCTTGGCTAGGATTAATGTAATATATCTGGGATGGGCAGTATTTGAGAATTATAAAATGGTCATTCCTATTGTCATGTGGTAGCACTAGCAGTAATATGTTAAGTTGGAAGCATAAGTATATTAATTACTCAAAGATTAATTGAAAAAACTATTTGTAGTCAGATTTTTTGACACTTTGTCACTTACATTTTTATGTTATTGAGGGACTAGTTTTGGGAGCCGTCGCCTCCATTATCAACTTCTTTCCAACAGCTTCCAAAACTAGTTCCTCAATAATATAAAAATGTAAGTGACAAAGTGTCAAAAAACTGACTACAAATAGTTTTTTCAATTAAATTTGACATCACTGTTACTAAATTCCTCCTATCATGCATAATATTCAAAGATTAATAAAGTGTTTATCACTAATGTAAAAATTCACATTGATTCAAGTGTGTTTTTTTATTGTAATTTACGTCCTCCAATGTTGTCATATCAGACAATGAATGGGATGGGTGAAATGATGCTCAAATGAGCCAAGGGTCCATAGAACTTAGTTACCTGACATTCGTCATACAGGATAAGGGAAAACTCTGGAAAAAACCTTATCCAGGTAACTCACCCTGACCGATATTCGAACTCGGGACCTCATGTTATCATCTATGCTACCGAGGTGGGCATTGATTCTGGTTGGCTTCAAATTATATTTATTACTATGGCTTGCCTGCCTTGGTAGCGTGTCTGCCTCAAGTTCAAGAGGTCCCGAGTTCGAATCTCGGTCATGGTGAGCTATCTGGATAAGGTTTTTTCTGGGGTTTTCCCTTATCTTTAAAGACAAATGTCAGGTAGCTCTAAGCTTCATGGGCCCTGGACACATTTGAGCATAATTTCACCCATATCATTCACCGTCCGATATGACTTAACGTTGGAGGGCGTAAAATTGAAAAAACGATTACTATGGCAAATTCATCATGATATAATTATTTATTAGAAGTAATTCAAGAGAGCAAAAACAAAAAGAGCTTGAAAAGTTAGCTATTAGAAAGTAATAATTTGAAAATTAATTTTTTCAGTTCCCTTCAATATTACATTGTGTGACTTTAAATGTACAGATAATTAGTTTAATGAATATACACTTAGTGTATAATCTGAATCAATATCTATAATATTAATCAAGTGAAAGATTTTGAATAGATAAAGTAGAGGTAAAAGGGCATAACTTCAATAGTTGGGGTATTTGAGAATGAAATTGAAATAAAATAATTGGAATGCTTCAAAATACCTGTGTAAGCTTAGTAGTTAAACATTGATATATTTAGGTAAATAGCCCCTTAAATTAACTATATTTAAAATATTAGCCAATATTATTTCAATTGGTTCTTTTGTTTTATTGCTACTGAGATGCCTGATCTTCCAAATAGCTAAAATGCATCATCAGGGCAGAAGAAAAAGTTTCTGCTTGTAAACTGCCATATATGTATTTGCAAATTTATCTTGCAAACATAGTTCAGGTTCTGCGAAACATTAATTTTCAGTTTTAACATATTTCATTACAATGCAATATATAGTGTGTGATACTTTATCTGTCTTAAAATATAAACTGAAATGCAAACTAACATGTTTTGTAATTAATTTCATCTTCAGGTTCTTTTTGCTGGACCTTATTTGCATTGTTATGGTTAACACTAGATAATGAATTATTTGCCGTCAATTATTAGAAATGAAACAATTTGACAGAATCAATTTATATTTCAAAATTCTTTACATATTTTATTTCCTCAAAAATGGATCTAAAAATTGTAATTAAATATCTTGTCTGTGATATGTTTTAATGAAAATGAAATGCAGTTTTTAAATTTTCTGCCAAAGGCCTTTGAAAATCCTCATTATTTGGAATGACTTTTGTATAATTGGTCAATTATATTGACAAAATGTTACTCTCAAAAATTTGTTGGTACCATGTTAAACACACAAATTTGTGTGCTTATGTCAAAAATTTTTATGGTATTAATCATTTGCAAGGTATTCTTTGTTATGTTAAAAGTTGAGCTATTTATATTTTTTTAATTAGTCACTATTGGTTTTTCTTGTGATCCTCAAAAGGCAAGAAATTTCGGTCTCTATTTGGTGACATTGTTTTAAATCTATAGTATATATTATTTAGCCCACTTATAATGCACGTATGTACATGTATATAATGGTTTTAACAAGAAGAAGATAGAAGAATAAGCTTTTGTAAGAATATTTTGTAGAACAACTATAATAAGTCCTGTGCATGTAAACACATCAGATTATTTTTCTATATTGCAGGAAAAAGATCCTTTAAAAGCAAAGGTTGCCAAGGTGGTTCCTACTGCTAACAATGGGTCCTCAGAGCTGGTTTCCCTTCATCATCACCAGGTAATTTTAATAAATATAAACTCTTGAAATAATGCAGAATAAAAACTTGAGTTGATTAATGGTACAAAATGTTCACTTTCGAAATCTCCTGTTTGATACTTTGCCCTACATTATGAAGCGGACATTAGCTGATCTTGGGTGGTGAAGCTGATCTTTCTGTGGGCTGCTCTGGCAAACTTATGCCAGGAACTTACACAACAATTTGCTCTGAGGAATTTTAAATTGAAGACTCTATTTTTATTCCTTGAGAACAAAGGTGTGTTCCCATGTTGATAATTCTTACTTTTTTCTGAAGTGTTTCAATAGTTTTAGTTATGGATTTATGTTGGGATTTTTTTTTTGTCTGAAAATGCTTGGCAAACTCAGGGCTCCTTCCTTGGTCTCCACCATCGCTGGTCCGCCATCTACTTTGCCCTTGCCAAACAATGAAGTTAAGATTTCTAGAGTTTGCACGGTGAAAATTTCACTATTTTGTTCCTCCAAAGTCAGGCCCTTTTTATATCGTTCATGTCACTCACCTTTAAGTTTCATCTTCACATAATTACTTAAGTACCTATTATTTGAAGCAAAAGATTAGAAACAGTGATGTATTTAACATTTGAAAGTAATGAGTCGGTAATTCAAACACAAACATCACTTAAATTATCCGTACTTGGACATGTTTCGGAGAACTTTTGTCCCCATCCTCAGCAGTTATCCAACTGGTTGGATCCGTGGTTTCTTGAAGTAAGCTGGTTGTCTGTGGCGGCATCTGTTGTCTGTGAGATGAACTTCCAAAGAGTTTTCAGGCGGCAATTCGAAATTTAAAGTAAACTGTTTGTTTTTTATAATTAGCAACTTTCCCCAAGCATCGAGTTCGGCTGCATTACTGGCTGATTTTAATAGCTTTATATTTGGTACAATTTCATGATTGGTAGACCAGAAATGGTGAGCTATTACTGATTTTTCTATTTGTTTGTATTTCATGCATCTCATATGTTCCTGTAACCTAATATGTAAACTTCTCTTGGTTTTTCCTATGTAGAACTCATTGCAATCTGAGCAGTTGATATTTTTTATATACCTGATTTCTTGTTTACAGGTACTGGGTCTTTCAGGTTGTTGCATAATAAGTTTTTTTAAACTGAATTTATTTATTGGGGATAGGGTGATGTTGTACTTCTTGAATATCTTGTTGAATTTATGATGCATTCTGGGATGATATGTGAATTTCCTGAACTGTGTCTTGGTTTTTGATTGTTAATTTTGTGGTATCCAATATGTGTTTCTGTTTCTTGAATTTCCAAATTTTCTTATCTATTAATTGTTTACTATATCCATTAATTGCAGCTATGTTAATCATGTGGTTATATTCTTTGTTGTATTGATTCTTTTTCAATGGGATGTTGACTAGTCTATATGCTAAGCTGTCCAAAAATGCATGTTTGTGGGGTGTAGGGTTGTAGCTATCATTCTTGATGTAATCATCTGTTTGTGTTGGCTTCCTGTAGATGCCAAAAGATGTGTTATTTAATTCATGGATTATCTTCAAATCTAAGAAAGGTAAGTACCACAAAATTAACAGAATCAAAAACCAAGACATAGTTCAGGAAATTCACATATCATCCCAGAATGCATCATAAATTCAACAAGATATTCAAGAAGTACAACATCACCCTAGCCCCAATAAATAAATTCAGTTTAAAAAACTTATTATGCAACAACCTGAAAGACCCAGTACCTGAAAACAAAGAAATCAAGTATATACAAAATCAACTGCTCAGATTGCAATAAGTTCTACATAGGAAAAACCAAAAGAAGTTTACATATTAGGTTACAGGAACATATGAGATGCATGAAATACAAACAAATAGAAAAATCAGTAATAGCTCACCATTTCTGGTCTACCAATCATGAAATTGTACCAAATATAAAGCTATTAAAATCAGCCAGTAATGCAGCCAAACTCGATGCTTGGGGAAAGTTGCTAATTATAAAAAACAAACAGTTTACTTTAAATTTCGAATTGCTGTCTGAAAACTCTCTTTGGAAGTTCAACTCACAGACAACAGATGCCGCCACAGACAACCAGCTCACTTCAAGAAACCACGGATCTAACCAGTCGGATAACTGCTGAGGATGGGGACAAAACGTTCTCCAAAACATGTCCAAGTAAGGATAATTTAAGTGATGTTTGTGTTTGAATTACCGACTCATTACTTTCAAAAAAAAAAAAAAACTTAAGTACCTGTTCATTCCTTGTTCAGGTAGCTGAAACTCAATACTGTCAACTTTACCATCTACAGTACCAGACAGAATTTTTTTTAGGTCAATTGCCTTATTGTAATCACAAAGTTCACTGCCCTTCAGTTGGGTCCTTTAGTATTTAATTCATTTTCTCACTCTTTAAGATTTGATCTTCCTTGTGCCTAATTATTTTTTTATGATTTCTTTTTTACAGTAATCTATTTCTTATCCTTAATAATAACCAAGTTTATAACATTACTATTTACATTTTTTAATAAGTGGTTTGTTGCACACAATCACATACATCACACAGAAAATGAAGCTAGTCACAGTGAAGCAACAACAGCCTTTGCCCTCATTCTGTCACCGGCTATCTTTAATATTTAAGCTTCACACAAAGCTTTGGTGCCTTCTTGTGTTGTCTCTGGAATATTACTGTCCATAGTTTTGACATCTTTTCCCTCCATAAGTTCTATAGGTTTAAACCCAGTAACCTGATTCACCGACTCATTTAAAATTTTCTCTATTTTCGGGCACATCTCTACCCAGCCCGTATGACATTTACCCGATAAAATTCTAAGAAATAATGTCACATCCCAAACGGTTCTTTCTGGTGGGTTACTATTAGGTCAATATTCAGAACAGTGATATAATTTATAATTTTATGCCATTTTCTTGCATTTGCATTGGTGAATTTTTTCCCATGAACATTGTTGCATTATCTGACAATAGTGCATGCATATTTCCCAATTGTGGTATGTAGTATTTCAATATTTTGTTTAGGCATATGACACTGTTGATTTTCTTCACTGGAAAAATTTTCACATACTTACAAAATACATTCTTAAAAACAATTATGTATCGGTTCCTGAATGTGCCCTTAGGGAGCTCTCCATGACAATCTACCGTTTCTTATGACCAGGGCCTGTCCCTCAAAATTGCATTAGTTTCCAAATTGTATCTAACTTGGAGCAGATTTGCTCTCTGACAGGTATCGCAGGCGGTGTAGTCTCTGGACCTTTTGTCTTAGCTTAGGGACGTAAAGGTTTTCCAAAATGGAGGTGGTCCGGTCTGTTCTGGAATGACACAAAGCTCTGTGGAACGTTAGGATAATCCTTTTCTATACTTTGGGGTACGTACGTTTTCCACACTTGGGTTATTGCCCCATGCTGCTCATATAATATGCCGTCTTTCTTTCCTAGGCTGCCTCCTACCTGTTCATCTATTTCAGGCAAGCTTTCTAACAATTTCGCTAACTTTCCTTCTTGTCTTTGCCAGTCTTTTCCTTCGACTCCCTCCCTATCCATGGGTATACAATTTTCAAAACCATCAGCTCCCTTTGTGGCCACCCATACAGTCAGGTATTTAAGTATTGTATGTTAACCGGGAGAGCAAGTTGCTAAACGTGATTAATTTGCCAGGGATATGAATGATTTCTACATCATACTTCATTATTTCAGGAGCGTATCTACACGTCTTAGAACTTGTATATTTGCATTTTTTAAGAAAAGATAAACTAAGGTGCTCTAAAAATATTTTTACCTTTTTCTGATATATGTAAGTCCTGAATCTTTGGATCGCGAATTACATTGCACAAACTTCAATATCTGTTACAAAAGAATTTCTTTCTACCTTGCTTAATGCAGTAGCTTAATCCAGGAGCAGTACTAATTGGCCCAGTATAACCCCAAAACCTTGGCATGAAGCCATCCAAGTGAATTTTGAAAGGAATGCCTTCCCTTGGTCTTTTGAGTAATTGAGACTCGCAAAACAATCTTTTAACTCCATCAAATGCCTTTTGTCGTCGCTCACCCCAATGCCATTTAACTCCCTTCTTTAGCAATTCTCTCAATGGTTCCATTGTAGTAGCATACCCAGGAATGAACTTAGCTTGATAATTCAGAATGCCTTCAAATTTTGTATCTAACAGTCCTTGGCGGTGGTATATTCATCACGGTGTCTACCCGTTTCCGGTTTGGCTGTAGACCATTTTCATTTATTAAGTAACCTAAGAACTCCACCTCTTTTATGCAGAATTGTGATTTTTCGAGGTTTACTGTCATCCCATTTTCTCTTAATTTATTTAGAACGTAATTTATATGTTCTAAATGTTCTTCAAAACTGCTATCAATAATGGGGAAATCAACTTAATGAAGCAAATATGTTTTCATGGCATCTCCCAGGATCTTATTTATTGCTTCTTTTTTGTTTTTTGTTTGTTTTTGTTTTTGTAATTTTACATCCTCCAACGTTAAGTCATATCGGACGGTGAATGAAGTGGGTGAAATGGTGCTCAAATGTGTCCAGGGTCCATGGAACTTAGAGTTACCTGACATTCATCTATCAGGATAAGGGAAAACCCCGGAAAAAACCTTATCCAGGTAACTCATCCTGACCGAGATTCGAACTCGGGACCTCTTGAATGTGAGGCAGACATGCTACCATCTACGCTACCGAGGCGGGCTTGTTTATTGCTGTTAACCCGTTTTCTGATGCATGCATTCCAAAGGCGCTTGAGTATATTAATACTGGATACCTTCAAAAACGAACAACATATGTTTTCTTACCTCTTCCTTCAATTCAATTTGCAAATATGAAGCGGTTAGGTCTATAACTATCGTCCTCTAGACATCTTAGCTATTACCTGTTCTACCGATTCGCTTCTAAAATAGTCTGGAAGTGTACATTTATTTATGTTGTGTCCATGCAGAGTCTTACACAGAGCTCCCCCTTTTTTTGTACTCATATTATGGGATTTATGAACTCAAATTGAGAAATATTAATGTCTTGTTCTAACATTTGCATTATGACTGCACATGCCTTCCCTTGTAAAGCTAATGGCAGCTCTCTATACCAATGATTTAGATGTTTCACATCCTTAACTACGAAATTATGTTGATATGCGGTGCATTTACGTGGAACATTACTGAAAGTATGCACTTTCGCGTATAACGTTTTTAAGTGTTCCCTTTGTTCTCCCATTAACAAATATGCACCTTCAGCTTTTCTAATTATTGCTTCTCCCCTTAACTTGTCATCTTGTACTTGAACATTATCTGTCTCTCTCGCTCTGAGCAAGCATACCTCACGTCAGCTGTCTTTGCTTTCTTGCCTGGCCCTTAGGTAGTCACCTTCAAAATCTGTGAATCTGCTCCTATGTCACAGCACTGTACAAAAATTTCTTCCTCATCTATGGTAACCTCTGCCAGTGTTTTAAATATGTCATTCTCCCTAGCAACGTTTGCAAATGGCACGAATATTTCTTTCCCATTCTTTTTTATTTTGACCTCCGCAAAATCTATCACTACCTTCAGGTCATATAACATATCACAACCAATGATGGCATCACAAATTAAGTTGTTGATAACTAAGAATATGGATTCAAAAATTTCCACTTCTATATGAAAGCTTAACATGGTTTGAAATCTAATCCTTTGCACATGTTTACCGACTGCAACCTTACGGACTAAATTGGAAGTAGGTAATGTCATCAACTTAACATTTTTATTTATTAATTTCTGACAAAAATTCATACTGCATACGCTCATGTTTGCCCCAATATCCACTGTAAACAGTATTAATTTCCCTGCAATTTCAACTTCGATCATTGGGGATTCCATTACATTTTCATTTGAATATTCCCTAAGCATGACTAATTGCTCACTGTGATCTTTCAAATTGAAATTGGACCTTAACTGTATGCAATGTACTACCCGAGAATAATGTGCAATCTCTTCCCTGTTCCACTAAAAGATTGCTAGTTAGTTTTCCTACCGTGATTCTGTTACTTGAACATTTAGCAGAGGCGCATTACGGACCTTCTCACCTGGTGGTATCTCTCTCCTCTCGAAAGTACCTCTGCAGACTTCTCCTATCGTGAGACTGGTTCTCCTCTCGTTGGTAATATTCATCATTGAAAAAATTATTTCCTCTATGCATTTTTTGATTAAGCCCATTTTGATTTCCCCTGATGTATGGCCTGCGATGGGAACCCCTCTCACTTCTTAATAAGTTAATCTGATGCTCACGTCTATTGTCTGTCTCCCATCCAACCATGTCAGATTGTTCCACATCCGTCCTGTTTGCCGTAAGGCAGACGGGGGGGGGGGCAGTTTATAAAATAGGTACTGTCCTAATGGAAATAACAGATGAGGCCCGGGTTCCCGGTCCTACGGGGCTGGGGCTTATGGGAAGTAGACCTCGGTGATCAATTTGTTCCTACCCCTATCTCTCCGTTCGCAATCCTGTCTGCAGATTTTATTATAGTTTCTTGCTCTACGATACATGTATTGATGGCGGTGTCCATCTCTCGGTTCATTTCCTTGGAGTCTGTACTCAAATTCCCTTTCCCAATTAGTGTTCTCAAAAGCTGAACAAAAGCCGGGACATCCAATTCATTTAATAACTGACCATATTGACTATAATTATCAGTACTAGACATGGCTAGATGCGAAGAACCAGATGACTGACAAGCTTCTGTGTTTGGAACTGCAGTTCCGGATACATCACTAGTTTGATTGCTTAAACTATTTACAATTGAACTTTCACTTATATTGCCTTCAACTGTGCTTGCAGTACTCATGAACATTTCTTAATTCAATTTCTACTCTTTTTAGAGATCCCCTAAGCTCTCCTACCCACTTTTCATTTTTCTTCAAACTTTTATTTACTTCAAATAAAAGATGAGCTGAAAGCGGTTTCTCTACCTTTTCTTTTATTTCAATTATTTCTCTGCCCTCAGCTTCAAGTTCAGCTTGTACTAACTTTCAACTCTCATCTACTTTTTTTAACAGCTACACTGTTAAAAAAAGGAGATGAGAGTTGAAAGTTAGTACACTGTTTTTTAAATATACTGCATTTTTAACAGCTACACTGTTTTTTAAATACACTGCATTTTTAACAGCTCTTAGCTCATCCGTAAGCAGTTTTCTAGTGTCTACATTCTGTCTTTCACAACTTCCCTTTGCATTTTCAAGCTTTTTATCTAAATTACCTCTAAAAGTGCCTAATCCTTCCTGAAGTTGAGCTATGTTCACTTGTTGGACACTTATAATTTCCTTTACTTTCCCCTCGAATTCCTGTTTGCCAGAGTTCTAAATATTCCCTCAATTTTGCATCCTGGCTCCTAAATCCTTCCTTCAATTTATTGTCCAGCTCTTTACTTAAGCCCTTGTTTCTCTCACCTGACTGCTAATTTTATTCTCTAAATCACTGCCCATTTCATTTATTCTCTCTGATAACATCCTAAAACTATCTCCCGTAAAATTTACCATTCTGCCACTGCTTCCTGTAGGCATACCTGGATCTCTCTCCCCTAAATTGTCCTCCCTGGATCCAATTTCACTATTTATAAAGGCGCCCATTTCTGTTTTTTTTTTAACTGCATGCCTTTTTTCTTATCTTGACCTAAAATCTCCAAAAAATAATTTGTACTTAATTTCGTATGTGAAGAAACATCTATCTGGCCTTTGTCTACTGATATGCTACAATTCTCTACTCATGCATACATAACAATATCAAACATTTTGTTTTTTGTTTTTTTACAATTACGTAATTTTTTAAAATACATTTTCAGAGCCTGACTTTTTTTTATCCTTCAGTGGCTGGTTGAGATTTCTCCTATGCTGCAGTTGCTTGTCGCTCTTGTAGAATTTTGGTAGGCCTTCATGTGCCCCGTTCCTCCAAAGTGTTAATTTTCCATTGTTTTGCATTGTCCTCCTTTGTCGTGTCCCCTGTTGTTTATGGTGTCTCATTCGAGCACCTCGGTGTCCTTTGTCTCATGGCATGTGCAGTCTCTATTGAGCCCTGCGGTGGGAAGCCATCTTCCGGCAGTAACCTCGCTCACCACCTCATGCTGCTGTACCTGGACTTGAAGTTGGTACTCCTTCCTTGGTCTCCACTGTCGCTAGTCCGCCGTCTACTTTGTCCTTGCCTCTGGCTGCTGTTCTCAGTGTTACCTGCATGGACTCTTTGGGTTCTGAGGTTGTAAGGTCGAGATAACAACAGAACATCCAATATTTTCTGAACACTTTAATACAATCATTTATCTACACTTAGTGGAACCCAAGCACTTTCAGATATTAGCACTTTCAAATAGATTGACACGGTGCAAGGTGAAAGAATTAAATCAGCCAGTGGACACACCAGGCGAAATGAACAGAATAGACTCCAATGGAATGGGGCTGAATGGTCCATCTACCCCCTTATATACTGAAACATGGTGTCACGAGGAAAAACTAGCAGTGTATTGACCTGTCTTAATGGTATATCTCAATAGCTGACATACCAATCCATTGTCCTGATTTCTGATCTTTCTGGGCTCTTGCCCAAGTGCAAGGTTATTAAATTGAATTATTAATCTATAGGACCAAAAGTTCCTGATTCACAATTGAGATTTATTTATTTACTTTTTTTTCCTATTTATTCGTGTTTTATTAACTTTTAAATGTTTCTTGACCCTTGTTTCCTAGTTCTTTGTTGTTTCCATATTAAGTTTGGACCATTAGGAACAGCAATTGTTAACTGATTAATAAAATACTAAATATTCATAAAATGTTCAATATTTCTACTTCAATACAAAGGATATATGCTATCTTTATGTATGAAAAATTACATCTCGCATATTTTTTAAAATTTACATCCTCCAACGGTTAGAGTGGCTGGACGGAGACCAGAAGATCCGTGGTTCAAATCCCGGCTATGACATTGAATTTTTCAGTCTGACTCTACCTTTCCATACTTTAGCCTACACACAGGCAGTGTAAAAGAACAATTAATTTCCTTTATTGCTAAGTCTTTGTATTTCCATATTAAGATGCTCTCCCAAGTTTCATTTTGTTATGCTTTATCACACATTTTAATAATTTTGGATTTTGCTCAGATTATGGTTTTCATTCCAAAAGTGAAGTGTTACTGCTGACTTGTCTTCCTGTTTCAATTTAATGTTTCTAAAATGTTCTTTGACTGCAGTTTTTGTTTCTTTTATTTTCCCTATGTAGAATATTTCACAATTCTTATAACTTATTTGTATATTTCAGATCTATTGCTTGGTGGAATTTCATCATTTGTTTTTGAATTTAACAGTTAATACTTTTGCAGGTGCCAAAATGATATTTTGTTCTTTAAAGATATTTTTAAATTTATTAAATATTTTTGGATGGTGCATGTATCCAGTGAATATGCTGTAGGTTTCTTTTCCTTTGGTGAATCTGCTTGCTTCCTTAATGTCTTTCTTAAATACCAGAGTTTTCTTATATCCATTTTCTGCTATGTAAAGTATGACTTTTGTGGACCTTGTCCATTGTTGCATGTCTATGCTACAAAGGAGTGAGGCAAGGATAGATACCCAATGGTTGATATAGTGCTCTCTCCCAAGCGCTTCCTCTGGAGAGCTGACTGCGAAGAATCAAGCCAGATTCATTGCATCAGTCCGAAAGGGTGTCAGAGAAGTAGCTAAGACCAGTAAAGCTCCTGGTTAATGGTACAAGGCACACTGGCGAAAAGATCTGCTGAGCTCAAGCACCACCAGGGATCATCAAACGAGTGAAGCTAGACCTCACCAGAAGGAGTGGAATAGCGAGGATTTTAAGTTTGTTGCATTAGAAAATAGTCTATGGTTCAGGAGTACTTATGCCAGTGCCACAATAGCATGTGCTGGAAACTGTGCGAGGCTAGGATCCAGTTGAGAATGCCTGCTAGCTGCTTGTCTATTTTATTTTAACTGGTGTTTGTTGACTACTAATCCGGTGTGCAGTGCAGGTTATAATGGTGCCATCTTGTCTTATATTTGAACTATGTACACTAGCGCTGCAGTAGCACATGCTTAAACTTGCATACTATTAATAGTTTATGTAATACGTAAAGTTGTCTGTTCTCACGTGGTGAACTTAGTTATTTGTAGTGAGATTGCCACTGTAGTGGCTTTTTGTCCCTTGCAGTACTCTGCTTTATCCGTGGGTATGTTGACTATACTAGCGTCTTCCTTAGTTTATATGGCAATATAAATATAGTGTGAAAATGTATTACTCTGCCGGCAACTGTCATTGGAGGGAATATTCATGCTATTTTATCCCTACTTGTCAAACTTACACACTATCAGTGCAAAGTTTTGCTTTGCCGTTTTCAATGTGTGAGTAGCTTACAATAGCACTTTTATGTTAACATTAAATGCAAAGGTGTGTGTGCAGTATAATATATTTTTCCTTTTGTACAATAAATATACATAAATAACAATATATCTTCATGCTCAGCAATTATATTTTTTCAGTTTCTGTTCATTAATTCAAAACCTATGTCCTGAAGAATGGTGTAGAAGCTCGTTTTTGTAAAGCTAGGCAATTTGGAATTGTTGACTGCTTGAAGTACTTTTGTAATTGTTGGTGACTTGTTTCTTTCAAAGAAGCTATGCATCTTGCACGAACAGCACTTCTGACAAATTCATCACATTCACCTTTCACAACTGGCTTCTTTTTTTTATGTTTACCTGGGGTAGAAAGCTGGCCCGTTTGCACAACTTTGTGTAGAGCAGCATTAATACGTATTTGGTGCTGAAACACTGGTTTATTCTGCTGACAAATTAAGTCCTCCATTGCCAGTCAGGTATTTTTCACACAACTTGCAAAACACTTTCAAAATTGAAAGAAGCGTAGAGACAGTGAAGCACAATTTAACACAAAACTTGAGTCTGTTAACTGTTTTGTCCACCGAATTTGGCTCAACAAGGCTAAGAAAATAAGAAACCACCCTAGAACCTACAGAAGCAAAAGAGAGAGAAAAAAAAATTAAAATTTACCTTCCATCCATCAGCCCATAATAAATTCCAAAAAAATCTTCTCAACACTAAACATAATTCTTGCACCTCAAAATAGAATTAATATCAGAAGTTTGTTAAAAGGCCCTCCCCCCCCCCCCCCAAAAAAAAATTCAATTACTACCAAAGAAAAACCAGGAATCTATGAAATCAAATGTGAAACTTGCCCTAAAATTTATATAGGGAAAACAAAAATAAATATTGACATCAGAACTAAAGAACATATAAGAAACATTAAAAATGATGAAACAGAAAAATTGGCAGTGGTTTTTCATTTTTTGAATACTAGGCATGACATCAACTTGGAAACATCTTTAATGAAATACGTTAATCACCTCATAGACCTTTCCGTATGGGAAAAAATCTTCATTAACAAAAATCGTCAGAGTCATGAATTTAGAAACTCCACCACCGGACATCTTTGACAAGTACATCATGCCATCTATCGACGATATGGAGAAAGAGGAAACTACTACAATTTGCGCTAGTCAAGTTCCAGCTGATGATAAAGAGCAAAAGCTCTTGAAACATGTCCTGTGAAAAAACACTGAGGGAGGCAGTGTGTCAATATCTTTTCGTTTCACTTTTGTACTTTCAAATAATTCCAACACTTTTTAATGATTTCCCTCTGTGATGTATACATATTACATGGAAGCAGCCATTTTGTGAAACTAATCTCCAAATTCCTCTTGCTTTCAAACTGCGCAAGTACAGCGTGCACTCTGATTAATACATACAAATTACGCTTATACCAAATAAAATACTAATTACTATTTGTTGCACTTGTAATAATGTGAAGTTGTTAATATATTTTGCATTAGATTTAAGCTCTTTAAAAATATGTGCAAACTATATTTTTCATCTGCAGAGAGATACAAGGCTAAACAGCCAATGAGGCCACACATGTGCAAGTGCTTACATTTGCATAGCCATATAAACCAAGGATGGTCATGTTTGTGCAATCAGATTATGGCACTGATTCTTTATCTTAATTTTATGACTGTGTTGACTTCCTTGGTTGTCCATTGACTTTTCTATTATGAATTGGATACATATTTTCCTGCAGATTGAGTAGTTCTAATGCATTGTCTAAGTGTCATTTTGGAACTGTTGCAAAGATGTCATCAACTTATCAGTACCAAACCTTAGAGATCCATGATAAATACATTTTTGTGTGTGTTTCAAATTAACTCTAAATAAATTGGCCAAAAATGTTAAAAGTAGGTTTCCCATAGATTTCATGTAATATCTGGAAATATTATGCACATTGTTTACTAGGTGTATATGCACTTTATGGGCATGATGTTTTCTCCAACAGAATGTGATGAAGTTTTGTTCAGTGCATAGGTTAGTTAATGGGATGTATTCATCTGCTACTACTGGTTCCATTTTTATTGTAGTTGTCACTTTTAAGGTGTCTAAATTTTTTGTGGTATGCCTGGGAGTAATGATGTAACATCAAATGAAAGCAGTCTGTTGTTTTTGTCTAACTTTATATGTATAATTTTTTCTACTAAGTCTAAAGAATTTTTTAAATTTGGGAAGCTGTAGGATTTATTTAGTAACCATTTGACCAAATTATATATGAGGGCATTTATGCTACTAGTAATAGGTCTCATGGCTTTTCCTGTTTTATATGGTTTTGGTAATCCGTATATTCCTGGAAACCCATATATTCTCGGTAGTGAAATTAATGAAATTTCGATCATCATTCAAAAAAGTAACACATGGAGTGCCCCAAGGATCAAAATTAGGACCATATTCATTCCTACTGTACATAAAAGCTTATTTCAGATAGTAAAAGAAGCAGGGGGAATAGTGATAGGCTATGGGGAAGCCACAATTTTAGTAACAGGAAAAACAGAAATAGAAGTACAAAATAGGGCAAATACTCTACTAGTAAAAGTAAACAGACATTTAGAAAACTTAGGCATGATATTAAACACAAACAAAACAGAGTAGATGCAAATCAGTCTTAACAAAAAACAGACAAATATAAATTTAACAATAGGAAACAAAGAAATTCAACTGGTAAATGAAACAAACTTCTTAGGATTAGTAATAGACTAGAGATTGAAATTGAATGGACATGTTCAAAAAGTAATAAAAAAAAGTTAATTCAGGTATATGCAAATAATAGATAAAAAAGGTATTAAACAAACATACTATGCATTCATTCACTCACACTTGAGCTATGGGATTGTATTATGGGGCACAGTACAAAAAACATTAGCTTTAAGACTATTAAGGCTGCAAAAAATAGCAATACGTTTGATGGCAGGAATACAGAAGAGAGACACATGTAGAAATGCATTTAAAAAACTAAACATTTTAACATTACCTTCATTATATATATGAATGTATCAAACTTACATTAAAAAGTTATGATCAAAACAAAAATAGTAACATCCACAAACATAACACCAGAACAAAAGATAATTATTTTAGAAACAGACTTACTGGTATCCTAAATAAACAATGCATAAAAAATAGCATCAAAGATTTGTATAACCACCTACTGGTTGAAATCAGACAACAAACGGGAAAACAAAACTAAAGGCTGTTAAAACTTATTTATTACAAAAAATATTTTACTCCATGGAAGAATATAAACAGGTTATGTAGAATATGCTATTTACTCTTCTCATCAACTTTGTAAACATGTTTGTAAATATTATTGTGTTAATTTTATGTATATACAAATTGACGATCCATGTAAAAAGCTTTACAGTTGGAAATAAACATCAATCAATGTTGAATGTATTCCAATCTCTTGGTTCAGTCTCTTGTAATTTTGGGGTAAATTCTTCATTGCACAATATTCCCTCATTTGAGGTCCAACAAAGACGCCTTTCTTAAGTTTTGTAGCTGATATAAAACTAAATTTCTCTGTCAGGTACTAAAATCCAATTGAATTGCCTTTCCAAAATTTTTTGTTTCTTCTCCCATAGGTCAAGGTTTATGTGAAGAGGGGAAAATAATACATTTTCGGGATCAGCCAATGGGATATACTTGACTCTCCTTCTCTGAGTTGAAAGTGCTTCTTTGCTTCTAGTTGTGTTTGAAATAATTTTCTTGTTTTGCAACTGTCTCGTAGGCACAGCTAACTTATGTGGAAAAAGCGGAGGGGAAAGAAAAAAAAAACTGCATTCCGAATAGCATGCCAAATCACTGGGGATGTTCCACTGGTGGAAGTTATGCTGTTTTAACTACGTCCTGCATTTTTTCTAAGTCCAACAACAGACAAGCTGAAACGAGTGCTGATGTAATCTGCTGAAGTTGCCATGAATGACATCAATAGTGGCAGTTAACCTCAATAGTTGCTGAGCCATTCACTGCTAACTTTGGCACCAGTGCACCAGATGTGTGTTGCACATGTTATTAAAACTGCACATGTGCCATTGTTAGAAGTACGCTACCTTAAACGTTTATTGTGAAAATTAATATCTTGTTTGGTCTCCACCATTCAGTAAATAAACTTTGTAAGTTATCGAGATTTAACTGTATTGGAACACCACAGTGAAGCGAAATAATTATTAATATTGTCACGCAGACGGCGAACTCGCGTTGCCGATCGATAATGCGGACTGGCGGTGGCGGGGGGACGCAAGGGGTGGCACCTCCTCCTACCGCGCGAAGGTGCACAAAGGCTCCAGAATGATTTCCCCCTCCATAATGGAAGAATCGAGAGGTTTCGGGGCGATCGATACAAGCAAGGCGACGGTTAGTTGAGTGAAGGACGTCACGGCGGGCGGACGTGTAGCAGAGTTGAGTGAGTGACCGTGAGCCGGGCGGACGTGTAGTTGAGTTGAGCGGACGTGTAAAGACGAACTGGCAAGGTTGAATGGTGTAAATTAAATTGTAATTGTGTACATTAAACTGTAATTGGAATAAGGTGGAAATAAAGAACATTTGGAGTGGTGTAATTGAACTCTCTTTAATTTTACGAACCCACCAAAGTCACAATATCGAGATTTGACTGTATTGGAACACCACAGCGAAGCGAAGATGCAAACGATGATTTGCGAAACATGTCCTCAAAATAGGTACGAAAGTGAAGCAGATGTGTAATAAATATGACTCATCTAAAAATTAATAATTTGTAAGTTATGTTTCACTGCTATGGCTAGATTGTGTCATGATGAGGAACAATGTGTAGCAGGATTCCATTGGTAATGAAGCGATGATGATGTGATTCTGTACCACGTTGAGGCATTATTTGTAGTGGTCGTTTCTCAATGTTTACAATCAGTGATGTGTTGTCGCATCAAACGTTTCTTCATATTGTAGCTCCGGTTCGCATGAGATCTTATCTTGTTTGTGGTATCAGATAATTGGAATTATGGGAATTTAATGTGAGGGAAATCAAAAAAGGTTGAAAAAATTCCCTTAAAGTTAAATCCGAAACTCAATTTCAATATGATTGTATTTTAAATCAATACAATTAAACAATTTAAAGCAATACATTTCTCCCGTTGATGAATAACTAAAACAGTTCAATACAGTTCACAAGGTTACTTTGGCCCCACAGAACAAATTCAGTGTACAACACCTTTTGAAATTACAGAATACAAAGGAGATACCTACAGACAAAAAAATCAGGTGTATACCGGATAAACTGCAAAGGCTGTGACAACTTTTAAATTGTAAAAACTGAAAGCAATTTGAACATTAGTCTTAAAGAGCATTTTAGGAACATCAGGAACAAAGAAATAGATAAATCGGCGGTAGTATACCATTTTTGGAAGGAGAATCACAATATAGAACGAGAAATCCACTTATTAAACAGTGTCCAAGGTCCAGCTGCATTAACCATATGGGAAAAAGTTTTCATAAAGAAATATGAAAGAAAATTGTTCAATTTCGACACTACCTTTGAAGATAACCCAAACTTCAAGTTCATCAAGATACCAACAGAGATGCCCCTATCACCTCCAAGGAGTTCACCAAACCAGCATCCATTAGTCGACAACAGCTGATGATGTCAGGAAGATCCTAACGAAACACATTGTAGGTAAATACTAGCAATAAGTGGAGCATTGAGTACTAGTTTGACTCAAAATTATACTACATTTTTGTTTAGTCCAATGGATCTAAAAGCTGCAACAGTGTTGGATGTCCTTGTGTCGATGTAACAAAGCCACATGCGTTCAATTTTCATAATAGCAGTTACATTTATAATGCAGAGCTCCATACTATATACCAAACTATTTTGTATACATGCTGTTGAAAGTTGGGTTACTGCCTAATGTTGAGTGATTCCCTTAGTGTATTTTAGAGCCTTTATGAATTGAACAATTGTCATCCTATTGTGTAACACGTCCGCCTTCCACGTTTTGCTTGTCTCTAGCATCAACATGCATTGTTAGCTTTAGAGTGATGCCTTATTGCTGCATTGCATACTTATACCAGTGACAAATCAAGTGACGACAGTTACAATGATGGCATATTATTGTGAATACCTGTCGCAATGCTGTAATATTTTTACATTAAGCTTCGTTTATATTTTTGTTTTTATTTTGTTAATTTTAGGTGATGTTGCATAATTTCGCACTGAAATACTATTAAACTCAGATGTTATTTTCATAATATGCGCACTGCATGCCACAAGTTTTTCTTTAATAGTAAGTTAAACACATTAAGCATTGAAAAAACTATGTGTAGTTGGTTTTAAACACTTCATCAGCTACATTTTAATATTATTGAGGGACAGTTTCGGAAGATGTTGTGTCCATTATCAAACTTAGTCCAACTCATGGACACAACGGCTTCTGATATAAAAATGTAAGTGATGAAGTGTTGAAACTGACTACAAATAGTTTTTTCAATTTTGATGTCACTGTTACTAAATTCCTCCAAGCACACTTAACATTAAGCATTGTGTTTTCCCCACTTGTTAACATTTCCTGTTTTTTTGTTTGAACAGTTGACACACACCTTCTATCATTATAACTCAAGCACAAAACTGATTAAAACACAAGATTTAATCTGATATTATATATAGAAACAGAAGTCATTGCTGTATTTCTCATATGCAAAAAAATGGTACAGTTATGCTTAAAGTTGGTGATTCACTAACAAGATGCTCTCAGTATTAGTGCAATAACAGATAAAATTGACAAAATTGTGTAATATTTTGACAGATAGGTACACCCATTACCTTTAGCAAGTAGTTCTTATGATAATCACAATAAAATATACACTTCTATACCTTTATTACCCCAATATTTTATGATACAATACATTTATGAGGGAACTATTTACACAGGTGTAAGAACGTTTGCTTAGGTTTGTGAAAGGCAAAAACATGTGCTTTTGTTAACATCATTGGGAACTCTGGTTTGGAATGGAAGCAGTGGACTGCTGCTTCTGCTGTGGACAGAACTTCTTAGGTGCTTCTAGGTTTTATTATGAAAGAAACTGGCTCACCTCGGAGCAAAGCGATGTTAGTGCTGTGTAGTTTACTCCGCAATTTCTGCAAGATGAACCACTGTTTGACATGCCAATAAGTAAGAATCTGCGTTGGAAAGGGGAGAAGAAACTTCAAGAGGAGACTAGTGCATCCAAGTTACTTTTTTCCCTACTTTTCTGCTGTACATGCATTGTTTTAGTATATTATTTTCGTTTAATAGATTTATTTTGAACTAGTATTTGACTCTCTTTCTACTATTTTACCTTTTACTTCCACTCTCCCTAGTTCTGTTTGTTACTCCATTGGCAAAAATTTTTTGGTAACCCTGGACTTTGCAAATTATCGTGTGCATTACATCTGCTTTTTCTAGCCTCCATATTTCTGTTGCATTAACTCCTTGCTTCTGCCATAAGGCTGTATATCCTTTCTAACCACGTAATATATATTTGGTATTTTGTTCGCACTACTGTAATTGCATTTGTATTAATGTTTCCTCGTTAATATTTCTTTCTTCTATACATCCCACTCCCCTATACTATTGAGCCTTGCCTTTAGATAGTCAATTTTTCTCACTACTTTTCTCTTTCTTCCTTCTCATTACTATTTTCTGGTCTTAGTTATATTCTTTCATAAATATTTATTTTTTATTTCTGATTATTTCAGTCTTCAGTCCTTGCAGTATTTGCCAGTTGCTTCAATAGATTCACTTAGCCCCAAAATAGAAACCTCCCATAGATCCTCTGTAAACAGTAACTCTGGCACTTAACATTAATGGCTGGTGAATGCTTATTAAATTTTCGTATCTCTTCTACATTATCATCTGTAAATAAGTTAATTAGCATTGGACTAATTTTTATCCCTGTCTAAGCCTTGAATTATTCATGTTCTCTTCAGTAATTCTTCTCTTAGCTGTTTTCACACAGCTTTCATTTGCATATAAGTCCAACAACCTTAGAAATGTTCCATTCACCTTTCTTAATTAGTTTGAAAAATATTGCTTTCCTGTTAATAATATCAAATACCTTTTCTAGATCATTGAAAATCATATATTATTGTGAGGTTGGATTTAGCAAGAAAGTTCTAGTGCTTTGTTCCCTGTTTAATTCTATAAAATGTGCTAAAGTGTCAGTATTTCCATCTGGTATCAAAGCAATATAGTGTCGCCGACCGCATTTGTTGCGAGGAAGCACAGCCAATGTACACAGACAGATTGTGCCATGCGGAGATAAGGGACAGATAGTGCAACGCGGAGATAAAGAGGCCGAAACAGATAAAGATAGTACAGAGATAAAAGGCTTGCCAAAACAGATAACTAGAAGATTCTAGTGCCGTCTTTTTCATTCTAGAAATATGAGTAGAGGTATATATAAGAAATCACGACACGCCAGGGCAGAGTCAAAATGGAACTTCATTCGTGAGCATACAGCTGTGTTTTGAAAGTGAACTCTTTTGTTTGTGGGTGTGGCAGACAACCTTGGAGGCTGTATTTGTGTATGTTATGTAATTCTGCTACTGTAAGGGTTGACCAAAGTATGTTTCTAGGGAAATAAAGAGCATATTTGAATTTCTGCAACTGGACTTTTAATTCTACGAACCCACACTAATGATACTAATTCTACATAGATATCATGGAATATTAAACTGGTGTTCACTAAATTAAAAAGATATGCAATACTGGGCTATATGGGATAAAACACAGATAATTAAGATGCAAATATTTACGAGAAAGTTTTCAAAATCATTACACAATTTCTTATTTGTGAATATTCTTTGAATAACAAATGAAGTGGTTAGTATCAATACTGGGCGTAGAATGTATTGAAAAGATACTAAATTGTCATGTTTAGTATGCATACTCTAGATTCACTGTCCTGTTTGGGTGTTTTAGCCACATTGTAGCACAGCATTCATGAGAGCAAAAGCGAGCTTAAGATCGAATTTGTGATTAAGACATGGGAGAGAAGGCTTAGATATATCTTCATGAATTTGATATTGAGCATAAGCCTATTAAAATAATCTATTAAGGTAGATTTTGGTCTTTGTTTCAGATATCTGTTTTTCAGTACTTCTATTCACATGATCTATATTGTTTACCATTGCATTTTGTTATTTGTAATTTTTTTCCCCAGGATGATAGTAAGCAATCTAGGAGCATATGGTTTATATTTCAAAAAACAAAATATGTCTGGGATGAGGAAAAAAAGCAGTTTTGTGGACTGCAGTTTCCAGTGGATCTCTCTTTTGGTGAATACATGGACTGGAAAGGGTACCAAGAGGATCTTGACGTTACAGATGCAGATCTCAAATATGGTAGAAACCAGTAAGTTAACAAATGGATTAATGACTATGAAGGCTTTAAGCCACAATTTAATTTGTGATTATAACTTTCAATTAAATGCACTGTATCTTGTTAAGAGTGAAGGTTAGTTAATTTGAAGATGTTGAGAAGGGGGAAAACTAAAGATACTTAAATTTAGCATTTAGTGGTGATTACCATTCTATTTATGTGTTGGAAATACTGGTTATCAATTTGAAATTTAATTTCTTCAGGTTTTATAAATGGCTGGGTGCTTTAAAATTTATATTGAACAATAATAATGAAATATAACGAGTTATGAGTTATAATGAATTTTATTCAAATTAGTAAACTTAATCAGATTATAGCTTTTGGCTCTTTTTTCTAATATGCAACGCGGCGATTTTTTTTAATTCCTTCACACTTTTTTATGTTTTTATATACATCCATGATTTGTAATATAATGTCTTTACTTTTTAGTGCAATTTCGTGTTGGATGGCATTCTTTTAACGTTATTAATTGTTTATTTTCTTACTGCGTAATGTAGCCATATTGAAGAATTAAGTGCAGCCAAACTACAAAAATTGCACCACATAGCTAACTAAACACTAACATAGTTTGAGCAGACTAAGTTATCGCCCGGTCACATTTTGTTACTCATGCACTGCTTTGCACACAAACCAACCTACGACACGACAATAATGGAGTGCTACATGTATGAGTTCGCTGATTGTATCGGACTGGTTTGGCTACTGCCGCGAAGTGTGCATGATGTCAAATGACACCAAGTACAAGGTGAAAAATTGGCGGTCCCGGTCATGTCGTTCAAATCGACGAATGCAGAATGGGATGACGCAAGTTTCATTGTGGGTGCAGCAATTAAGACTGTAGAGCGCATTTGCATCCCTCGTGTTGTTGGGGCATATCATCATCTGCACCTCATTCGTTTCCACATCGATCATTCCCAAGATCCATTACGACATGCCCACGATGAAACTTGCATCCTATTTTGCATTCATCGATTTGAAAGACGTGGCCGGGGCTGCCAATTTTCCCCCTTGCGGTATACTTGGTGTCACTTGACATGCATACTTCGCGGCAGTAGCCGAACCAGTCCGATAGCTACAGTCCGCGAACTCATACATGTATTTCCTACGGAGCACTCCATTATTGTCGTGTCGTAGGATTGTTTATGTGCAAAGCTGTGATGAGTAACAAAATTTGACCGGCTGATAACAGCCTGCTCAAACCATGTTCCTTTGCACACGGACTGCGTCACCTATGTCTGGGGCATTTTTGCAGAGGTTGGCTACAAGTTTTACATATCTTTCTCATATTGGCTGCAATGCCAGAAGCGGCTGGTCATCTGCTTGCGCATGCATATACATGCACCTTTGGACTTAAAAAATATTCTCGCGTCTTACAAAAGAAAGTTTCTCCTAGCTTTCTAGCCTTGACCTACACAGGGCCTAGTGTGAAGAAACAATTAATTTCCAATGATTTACCTAATAATTGGTTAACATTAAGCCCAGTACCTAAAGTAGTTACAGCAGTATAAGTTGTCATGGGACTGTGCTCTCAAAATGAATTTAAAATCTCCTGGGAGATTAACTGGGAAAAATGCGCAGTTGGAGAATATATTGTCAAGCTGACTTGTCTTGGCAGCTTACTTGGTTAGAACAACTGAATGGAAGCTGGAAGAGCCATGTTCAAATTCCAGCTATTACATTAAATTTTTCAATCTGATTTTACCTTTCCAACCTTGTTCTACACAAGACTAGTGTGAAATAACTATTAATTACTTTTGATTGACCTGACTAATTACTTTCCTAAATTCACCATTTCCTCTCTTTCATATTATAAACGATGAGCATCCCAGATTAGTATGTACTTACTTTTGCCATGAACATCTGCCCAAGATAAAAGGAGTTAATGAGAGATTAACAGTGTCATGTATGTATAATTTTGCATTGTATGTATTGTAATGATCTGCCAATATAAAACCACACTTCTTAAAATTAATATATTAATTTTTCCATAATAATGTATAATTAAAACAATGAAAAGTATTAAATAATGTTGATCGCCTCACATGATTACTGAAACTTATTATGCTCTAAAAATCTCCAAAAATAATCCGAGATTGAAAAGTATAATTTAATATGAGAGGTGTGTAATTATATGTGAATCAACAGGATGAATAGCAGTTACCTAAGATCATGTTATGACAGAATTAAGACATCTCCTGTAATTGACCAAAGAAAAGAAGGCGAAAAAATAATTTAAGTATTATTTCAAAATAGCAAACACTAAATGTGAGTTATATGAAGTATTTATTTTTAGGAACTTGCTTCTTTATTCCTGTATTTTACGGTAACTTAAGTTTGCTTTATTTATGTTAGAAATACTGTGACGTAATGTCACATACATAACTGGTGCTTACCATCATAACATGTCGCTCCTGTTTAACACTCACAGTGGCACCAATCACATAGGGATAACTTAAGTTTCATGGTAGAGAGTTAAGTTTGACAGAGAGAGTTAGGGGAGATACTGGTAAAAGATGGAAAAGAGGCAACCTTACTGTATTGTTTCAAAATTTACTTTAAAGATCTCTGGTAGTATTCTACATTACAACACAATGTCAACAAAATGGTAGTGTGTGCGAGACAGCTGATTTACCTGTGCGGCAGTGAAGGAGGTACAATATTCCATGTCTCAGCATATCTAGTTCATTGCTGAAGTTTAAACTAAAGATTAAAGTGTATTTTGTAAAAAACTGAAGCTACTGATAGTGAAGCAATACAAATATAAATAAACTAGAACACTTTGTAACCAATTACACTTGTCTTTTTTAAATTGTCAGATCCTCTTGGATCAGTTTTGTGATGTTTTCATCACAGCCTCAATCAGTGAAAGATTAAAGGCCTATATGTTCAGTGGTGACACATGCAGTATATGAATGATTTGCATATTTCACTCATTCATAACATTTCAGTAATTCCTCCTGGATTCCTAACCATGTTAAAATGCAGATATATGTGAACATTTCCAGACCTATTGTAACCCTGTTCTGACCAGTAATAGGAAATGCAGGTTTTTTGTAATAGCATCCTCCAACATAGTCATATCGGACGATGAATAGAATGGTGAAATGATGCCCAAATGGGCCCAGGGTCCATTGAGCTTAGAGCAACCTGACATTCATCTTTCAGGATAAGGGAAAACCCTGGAAAAACCTTATCCAGGTAACTCACCCTGACCGAGATTCAAACTCGGGACCCTTTGAACGTGAGGCAGACCGCTACCACCATGCTACCAAGGCGGGCAGGAAATGCAGGATGATTAACGTTTCAGATAGACAGTTGTTCACAGCAGAATAATGTAATTTTGAACAAATAAGTGAACTGCTATGATGCCTAATGTAGTTTCAACCATAAATTATTATAATTGTAGGTTCAAAATCTAACATTGGTCATTTCCATTGTAAGTTTCAAAAGTAATACATAATTAGCTGTGATTTATGTAAGTGATCATCATACTGTTGTCAAGGCTAGTGTCCTCATATAAGGATTGCTGTAATCACTGTTTACTAATAGTATCTGCTCCATTTTCCTGAAAGACAATACAATGAAAATAGGAATATATAGATAATCTAATTGCACATACTTGATTTTTCCATATAAAGCCAAAATTAATTATATATACCTAAAAACAAATTTATCATTCTCCGCACCTCTGGGTTTGAATACACAACCTCAAGAATTAGAAGTTAGCATGATAACCACCATGGTATGAATTATGACTGTAGGTCAAGAGTATTTTGCTATTAATGCTTCTTGAAAGGAAGAAAAGAGATGCCAAGGGCTGTGTGGTGATGGAAAAATAATAAGCACAGGAGGTCCAACAATTTAGTTTCTAAAGTATATCAAAATCTTTATTAATCCAGAGGTCATGAAAACATTGATAATGTGAATTGATTTTTGAAGCTCATGAAACAACTTATTGTTTTGCAACACATAGTTGCTGCATTTAGCGCGTCTTTAGTTCTGTTACCAGTGTGACTTTTTTTTAAGCTGTATTACTCTTTAGACTTTTATCCCACTATAGGATATGCCAAAAAGTGTATTCACTCTTTGTATGAGCATATTCATACTATCAATTGATTTGAATTATACATTTTCATCATGATAATTCTCTAGATACCTTGATGATATTGAGAAAAAATGGCTGGAGCATGTACAACGTTTAATTAACAAAACTGCTTTCTGAAGTGCTTTAGTTAATGTTGAGGTGGGTGTTTGAAAAGAATCTCCAACACACCCAATAATTAAACATATTATTGACAAGTTTGAGCTGTGTGAACAATTTGTGATATTCACAAAAGAAGATCGGGAAGACTGCATACAGCTACAAGTGTGTTGGAAAATTGTTACTTTTCCAGAGAGTCTGGTAAGCAGTGTAACATTAAGTGGGAATTAATAGTACTAATGCAGGACAAATTCTGAAGGTTTCTTAGTGGAAAGTGTACAGCCTACTATTACTGCACATGATTAATAAAAATGATCCTATTGTCTAATGCAGCATTGCTCAAAATTGGTAATGTGGAAAGTCTTATTGTGCTCTGTAGCACATCTCTTGATTTGTACCCAGATTAGTTCAATAGGATTGAAAGACCAACTGTATAGTGGAAGTATGATGACAACATGCCCTTGAGCAGGGGTGATGGTGGATATCTCTGGTATAACAATAGAGTATATTCTTTTTTCCTTTCTCTTCTTCCCCATTAATGGTGTTTATGCATACATCTCTCTGCATAGCGACAGACCTTCTGTCTGTGCTCAAGGCTGGCTTTGGCACCCTATTTGAAAGTCTGCCAGTCATGCCAAAAATGTTCTGGAAATTTTTCAAATTGAAGGAATGGAACATTTTTGAAGTCAAACGTTCTAGATGTGCAAAATCAAACAGCCTGGAACATATCCAGCGCAGTACAGAAATGCGCCACTACTTCCTCCTCGTGATGACGCCAGTGGCTGTCCTTTGATGTTCCATTTTAAGTTCCTCTTGCGACAAACAACAAAGGTTGTGAAATGGGGTGACACTTAATCCCTTTAGGGAAAACTGCTGCCATGACGACACTACCCCTCTGTCCCAAAGCTTGTATTTCGGAGCACTGTCCTGACAGATGACATTCAATATGAATTGTGCTATTAGATTCTATCGATCCTATGGGAATTGGGCACAGTTGTAAATACCAAGATAACAGTTCAATTGCCTCTATTATGTAGCTGTTTCCTCTTGTGAATCTCAGGAACGGCCTTAGTATATTGATCAAAAATCTTTCCCCTAAGTGATTAACTGGAATAAGTTGCATTATATCTATAGCTTTCTGATTCACTGGTTCCTTATGCTGTTGGCATAAGATGCAGTGCCTTACATATTGTTTTGTGTTTTTCTTGATTCTATTCCATTAATATGTGAATGAATTTTTTCAATGTTTGTCATGGCTTATTGTACATCATTCAGTATTTTAAACTTCCTGGCACAACTACTAGGTGCATGTCACATATTCCTCCCAAATGTTTTGTATAAAGGATATTGTTTTTTAATGTATAGATTGCCTCTGATAAAGCTACCTTGGGGTCCATCTTGCTAGGTTGCTGTAATGCCTGAATCACCAGTTTTAAGCAAGGAGCCAGCCTTCCGTCCTGTGAAATCCTATTGTTTTGCCATGGTCTGCTGGCATAAGATCGTCCATACATTTCGTCCACAACTGTGGTGGGCATCTTCGAAGTTTCATCAGAGAAGGTTTCGCTTCTTCTCTGAAGAAACATCGACCACGCCACTGAAGATGTCCACCACAGTTGTGGACGAAATGTTTGGACGATCTTATGCCAGCAGTCCATGGCAAAACAGCCCAGAAATAATTCTTTGTAGTGTTAACTCTGGCCATGAAAGCTTACGATACGGAGCTGGGCAATCGGATGGGCCAAGTGGACGATCGCTTCAAAGACATGGCGAACCACTTCAATGACCTAGAGGGAAAGGCCAATAGTAACGCTAAGTCCCTTAATGCTGTGGTGGAAGATGTTGAAGACCTGGCGAACCGCGCTAACAACCTAGAGGGAAAGGCCGACAGCAACACCAAGTCCCTGAACGCCATGGTAGAGGACATCGTCGGCAGGAGGTTGAAGGACTTGAAGACTGACGCGACACAACATCTGCGCGTGTCAAACCGCTGAAGTACGACGGCACTTCCACATTCAAGGTCTTCTGCTGCCAATTCGACACAGGGGCCAAGCACAACAAGTGGTCACCGGAGGAGGCCGCACAGCTAATAGCCAGCCTCCAGGGACGGGCCACAGAAGTCCTGAACGTGGTGCAGACAGCGGCGGCGCCCAAGGACATCTGGGAGGCCCTGGAGAACCGCTTCTGGAACCAACGCTTAGCCGCAGCCAACTGAAGGCAAGGATGCAGCATCCAGGGGAGACGCTGTAGGAGTTTGCCATGGCAATTGAACAGCTGGCCAACAAAGCTTTGTTCGACCTTCCACCTGAATTCATATCCCGGGAAGCTGCCTACACCTTCGTTGACGGTACGAGACGTTGAGATACGTCAGCGCCTAATGCTCAGCGACTACAAAACCATCCACGAGGCGCGAACGGCAGCACTGAGGATGGAGGCAACCAAGGTGATGGCTACTCCGGCGTTGAGAACAAGGAGTATCTGCTACACTGGAGACCGAAGACCAGCCGAGGGACACCGGCGAAGACCTAGTGGCGTGATGATTATTGGGATTTAGGGCGCTCAACAGCGCGGTCATCAGCGCCCTGAAAGATCTAAGCGTTCTAAAATCTATATAAAGGAAAACTAAAAACACAAAATGCAAATGAAAACTAGCATACCCCATACGTCAAAGTCTAAAAGACGCGTAAATTCATACAACAGTTAAAAATGGATAAAAACAGTAACACTAGATTCTAAATCCGATGTCACCGTTGGTATAGTAACCGGCTGTGAAGTCCCAGTCTTCGCTGCTGAATCCGCTAGCTCATTCCCTGCAAGGCCCATGTGACTAGGGACCCAAGCGCACATCACGCTAACACCGGAATAGTGGCATGTGTTGGGGTTGTGTCCAGCTGGGACACTTGGAGAAAGGCTGCCCACACCAGGTAGTGCAGCCGGAGAAACGAGAAAGGGCCGGCGTGGCAAGGAGCAGTCGATGCCATCAACACCATCCCCTAGAGTGACACTGCGCGCCGTCAGACGATGGATGGATGGCAGCCTCATCGTGGACGGTTGGGTGAGGGAAGCGGTGCCGCATGCTCGTAGACACCGGGGCAGCCGTGACCGTCATCAGACCCGGCGTAGCCAGGGGTTTGCTGTCGAGGAAACCAAGCTGACGACACCTTGCCTGTGGAGGAGGCTCTGCTGAAGTTTACCTTGGGACGGAGTGCCATGTGTCAGTGGGTATTCGTCGTGAAGGTGGTTGAGGTGAAGTTTACCTTGGGACGGAGTGCCATGCATCAGTGGGTATTCGTTGTGAAGGTGGCTGAGGTGATACTGGGACTGGATGCCCTCAGGAGCCACGAGGCGACGGTCGACGTCAGCAGGAAGGTCAATGGAGAAGAGGTGATACTCCGGCAACCCGAAGAACCCCTGGGAATTTGCAGGATCATCCTGAGGGAAGACGTGGTTGTTCCCGCGAGAAGCGAGGTGGTGGTGACGGCGCGACTGGAAGGCCAGCGAACAAGGAACTTGATTCTACTATGTGTTTCAAATGGGAAGGTCTCTGTCCTAGAGCGCTACTAGGTGAGCAGCCAGTGGGAGTCCTGCGGTGTTGTATATCATTCCCGCTAAGTGGTGCATGAGGAGCGTCAACCTAATCAATCTGTATGAAATACTATTCACGCTAAGAAAAAAATTCAGATTTTGCAAAAACTGATCCATGAGGAAGGAGAGAGTAATGTATTTAACATAACCGTAAAAACCCCATATTTTAGCTCAAATAGTTTTCCTAATTCAAATTAATAAAATAGATATAATGCATTGCAACGTGAGCACTATAATGAATATCATTATTGGTTGGCATGTATGCATGAACGTATATTTGAAATTACTCAGAACTGAAACGTAAACATTTGACATGACGTGGTTAAAAAAATATGTACTTTGAATAAGCCAAGGTGTTTGTTATATTCAATAAGAGGAAACGATACACTTCATGCTAGTCTGGTAGAACGTATCTGGTCATATATCTTTGTTTATGAATGGTTCGTAATCTCAAAGCAGCACTATCCAGTTACTCTTCCATGAAAATGTGTATCAGCTGGATCAATGAGACGCGATCCACCTCCCCCCACTCTTACTACTGCTAGAACAATCCAATAGAGTTAATGTGGGCTCAAATGGTGTTGCAAACAGAAATAATATTTGTAAACTGACTGACGTTGAACGACTTATTCACGAAGAAATTGACAAGGAACACAACGAGACTGGGAAACTGCGTGAGACATAAGATAAACTACAAGAAAACGACTTTTGGAATGAAATAGCACGTAACGAGATTTTGGAACCTATCATCATAAATTTGCAGTACTCAGATGCTGAAGACAATGACAATGACGAGTCATCTCAGACCAGAAGATGCCTGTGCACAGACTTTGTGTAGCCAGGACATTGTTGTCATGCCGAGAGGAGGTGCCGGTGAGGCTTCGCAACCCAACGGACATCGATTATGACGTCTAGGCAGGGACGGAGTTGGTGACGTGCGAGCCCGTGGTCAGCGTAACACCAGTCGATAAGACCCAGGAGCCGGTGCCGACGCAACACCTGGGGCCCTGGCTGGAAGGTTTAGTGGAGAGGGTGGCCGACCACCTGACTGCAGAACAGCTCGAGAAGGTTCGACAACTTCTGAGATGATACTAGCACGTCTTCAGCCAAGGCGACAGCGACTACGGCTGCACGGACCGAGTGCTCCACCACATCGACACCGGAGACGCCCGGCCTATTCCGCAACCACCTAGATGCGTTCCGCTAGCGAAACAAACGTGGTACGGAACATGCTGGAAAACATGAGATCCAGGGGAGAGATTGCAGAGTCTGACAGCCCTTGGTGTTCCCCTGTAGTTCTGGTGACGAAGAACGGCAAGCTACACTTCTGCGTGGACTACAGGAAGCTGAACGCTGTCACCAGGAAGGACTGATTCCCCTTACCTCGGATTGACGACACCCTGGACACGCTTGCTGGTGTGCAGTGGTTCTCGACCCTGGACCTGAAGTCTGGTTACTAGCAGTTGGCTCTAGACCCCAGAGACAAGGAAAAGACCGCATTTTCGACAGGCCAAGGGCTTTGGCAGTTGACAGTTATGCCCTTTGGCCTCTGCAACGCACCAACTACCTTCCAAAGCCTCATGGTATCAGTGATGAGGGGGCTGACTTATGATGCCTGCCTGCTATACCTGGACATCATCGTCGGCAAAACATTCGAGGACCATCTCGAAAACCAGAGCAAGGTGCTACAGAGACTGCAGGCGACTAACCTTAAGCTAAAATCAAAGAAGTGCCAGCTCTTCCGCAAGGAAGTCAACTACTTGGGTCACATAGTCTCACCAACTGGAGTGGCCACAGACGCAGAGAAGACACAGGCCGTGAGAGATTGGCTTCGGCCAAAGAATAAGAGAGAATTGTGCAGTTTCCTGGGGCTGTGCAGTTACTACCGCCGTTTCATAAAGGGCTTCTCCAACATCGCCAAGCCCATCACCCGCCTGACAGAAGAACACCAGCCATATGTGTGGACGGAGGATGCCAAAGTCGCTTTCCAGAAGCTGAAGAAGACTGCAGTACTCCTATTTTGGGATTCCCACAACCAGGTGGTGCCTTCATTATGGACACCGATGCCAGTGACCATTGCATTGGAGGTGTCCTATCCCAAGTCCAGGACGGCTATGAGTGGGTGATAGCGTACTACAGCAAGACGCTGTCCAAGGCAGAGAAGAACTACTGCATCACACGGCGAGAATTACTGGCGGTAGTAAAGACCTTGGAACACTTTCACAAGTACCTGTACGGTCAGCCATTCCACCTGAGGACTGACCATTCCACCCTAACCTGGCTACTTAGCTTTAGGAACCTGGAAGGCCAGACAGCCCTTTGGGTCCAGAGGTTGGAGTACGACTTCACCTCTGAACATCGTAGAGGGAAGAGCCACGGCAACGCAGATGCCATGTCCCGAAGATCCTGCCCGGAAGAGTGCGGCCAATGCACATGAGTGGTTGAGAAGGGGCATGCCGTAGCTGTCAGAGTGGTCACGGCAGTGCCTGCAGATGGCGGGATAGCGCAGGCCTGAGGAGGGAGCAGCTGGCAGATGCCGACTTGGGACCACTTTTGAGGGAAGTGGAGGCAGGGACGAGACCGACCTGGGAGTACATCGCACCCAGAAGCGCTGCGTACAAGTCGTACTGGGCCCAGTGACAGTCGTTGAAGACCAAAGAGGGTGTGCTGTTCCGGGTATGGGAATCTCCCAATGGGAAGACGCAGAGAGAGCAGTTGGTACTTCCCCGGAGTAAGGTCCCAGAAGTTTCTGAGGAAGTGCACGCTGGTACTTCAGGAGGACACCTGGGAGCAAACCGAACGATCGACAAACTTCGGCAGCGCTACTACTGGCTCAGGCTCCGAGCGGATGCTTTGACATGGTGCCATCAATGTCACGTGTGTGCAGCGAGTCGCGGCCCATAGACTAGGAGCCGGGGTCGCATGCAGCAGTAAAACATCGGAGCACCTTTCGAACACATCGCTGTCGACATAGCTGGGCCATTCCCAGTGTCCGACTGAGGTAAAAAGTACCTGATGGTGGCCGAGGACTATTTCACCAAGTGGCCGGAGGTGTATGCTATCCCGAACCAGGAGGCGAAGACAATCACAGACTGTCTTGTGAAGCAACTGTTCTGCCGTTTTGGGGTACCTTTAGAGCTCCACAGTGACCAGGGCACCAATTTTGAGTAACCTGATGAAGGAGGCACTGGAAAGACTTGGGGTGAACAAGACTCGCACAACACCCCTATACCCGCAGTTGGACGGCATGGTTGAGAGGTACATCACCCTGGAGGAACATCTGACGAAGGTCGTGGCCAGCCATCAGCAAGACTGGGACGTTAAGGTGCCACTGTTCCTGCTGGCATACCGCTCGTTGACACACGATACCACAGGGATGACGCCAGCCAGCTTAATGTTCAGCCGAGAGTTACGCCTCCATTGTGACCTGGCTTTTGGCAGCCCCCCGGAAGCGAAACAGCCAGCAACCGAGTATGTGGAGAACTTGGTGGTCGTCTCCACGACATGCACGAGATGACTCGTAAGAACATCCAGATGGCGAGTAACCGCATGAAGACCAATACGACATGCAAGCCAACAGCCAAGAATTCCAGCAAGGTGACTTGGTCTGGTTGTACCGCCCTACCCGGACCAAGGGACGCTGCCCGAAGCTTCAGCAGCCATGGCAAGGACCGTACTGGGTGGTAAAGAGGGTTAACGACGTGGTCTACTGCATCCAGAAGGTGCCCCAAGGAAAGACGGTGGTACACCTGGATCATCTGGCCTGTTACGATGGTGCTGTTCGGGACGACCAGCCTTGAGGAGGGAGCAGTGTCTCGAGCGCATTGTTGATTCGAGGCGGCGCAGGTAACGAGTTCAAAGAGACGTGCAGTGCGGAGATAAAAGATCGCTGAAACAGTCTGTCTTCTGGCACCGTCTTAATAATTAATAAAGTATTGTGACTGTTGTGATCCCTTGATTTAGTCATATCTATTTGATAGGCAAACTGCAGCAAACCCCAATTCCTTCAAAGAATTAAAAGAAAATAACAGGCAAAAAATTCAACCAGTTTTGGATGTTGAACTTTCAAGCAAGTTTCCTAAGAAGATTCCAGAGAATGAATAAAGAAGGAAAGCATTTTCAGCATTTCTTATGATAAGGTATGTGCAGATTATAATTCTAATTGTAAATATAAGAATAGAAGAAAAAAAAGTCTTAGTAAATATGACAATAGGTATCAATAAGGCATGTTGTATCTTTACTTTTGGGATGCCTCTTAAATGTGTAGTGTAAGTGTTTGTTCTATTTTCTCTTCCAATTTAGGTGATGCACCTCCAAGGCCAAACCATAGGAATGACCTAATGTATACAGAGTACAAGTCGTGATAAAGGAATTAGGCAATCTCAGGTTTGTATATATTTGCATTAAATATTCCTACCACAACAGCTCAAAATATTATAGAGATAAAATTTGAAAGTTATCTCATATTTTTTCCCTCTAAATCATATGTGCTCCATTATATGATTTTCACTTTACATTAATTTCAGAAAAGATTATATTTCATAGCCCTTAAATTATATGAACAGTATGAAGCTTGTTTTACTTTTGTTAATTCAGTTTTCTTTGTAGTAAAAGGGTTTCACGGTTTACATTTCATTATTGAATACCTTTCGTATTACCTGTTTATCTTGTGTATAAAGTTTGTGAAGTAGAAGAAAGTATAAACTATATTTTCTAAAAATTTCCATTACTGTGGACATCACCTCACATAGGATTTGTGATTATTATTTGTGATTATCTATTAATGCATTCTCATAAGCCAGCATAGTTTAGGTTAACCAGATTTCCACAACCAAAAAAGACAGAATATTTCAACTCTTTAAATTTTTTTTTCTTGAAAACGTTGCTTTCAAAGTCTTTATGTTTAAACAATTCTTGTCTTGTGACCATGAAACGTTTACTAGAGAAAAAATTCCCTCTGCAGCTCCATTTGCCTCAGAATTTCCAGACCCAACAAATTTTGAACTTCAACCCAAGCTGTTGGAGTTTGCCACTTACTCAAACGGAATGCTTCTAATTGTTTGAAATGGCAGGTCAATTAAATATTCAGGGAAAGTATAAAATAAATTTGTAGTGGTTAAAAATTCATTTTTTTTTATCAAGAATGTCCTTCAAAAACACTTTTTAAACCAATTCTCGAACTGTAAAAACACTTAAGTGTTTTTGATTGATGAAGCTCCACTGTTTATAAATACTTCTATTTATAGTTTTATTTAAGAATGTCCTTATCTTTCAGTTCTGAAATAACTGATATTTTAAAAGTGTGAAATTTCTAAGCTTGCTTACCCATGATTTTATGAATGAACAATATCTACTACTACAGATGCAAAAATGTTTTATTTTTTAATGGAAATTAATTGTTCTTTCACACTAGCCTTGTGTAGGACGCACTGTGAAAGGGTAGAGCCAGATTGAAAAATTCAATGCCATGGCCTGGATTTGGACCACGGATCTTCTGGTCTCCATCCAGCCGCTCCAAACCATTGAGCTATTATGGCCAATGTGCCAACATGACATTAAATTCTCCAAGTGACTTGTGTTTTTCCCGGTAACCAATAGGATTTCTCATAAACACAGACAACTACCTTAATGGCGACTTACTATGCTGTAAGTAAACTATGCTGAAAAATTTGAAGACGGGTGTCATGACATTGAATTTTTCAATGTGACTCTACCCTTTCATAGTGCGTCCTACACACGGCTAGTGTGAAAGAACAATTAATTTCCATTAATTGTACCTAATAGTGGTCCAAACTATAAAGCCCGGGCCTTAAAGTACTTACAGCATAGTAAGTCCCCATTAAGGTAGTTGTCTCATGTGTTTATGAGAACTCCTACTGGTTTACTGGGAAAAACACGAGTCAGTTGGAGAATTTAATGTCATGTTGGCACGTTGGCCATAGTAGCTCAATGGTTTAGAGTGGCCGGACGGAGACCAGAAGATCCGTGGCTCAAACCCCGGCTATGACATTGAATTTTTCAATCTGGCTCTACCCTTTTATTTTTTATTTTCATTTTTGTTGCTGAGAATAGTTTCAGCTGGCTTTTAATGAAGTGGAGTCAAAAGAGTGATTGTTGATCTTTAAATAATGATTTCAAGAGTATACAACATTTATCTTGTGACAAAAAGTAACCTTTACTGTGACTTTCAAATGGGGTAGTGGTGATGATGGGGGTCTGTTGTAAAAGTGCACTCTTATTAATTTCAAAGAATATTGTGCTGCTTGACATTGAATTAACCTTTCTTGCAGTGCAAGACATTCACTTCTATAGTTACTTTTCAATTTCATTTTGTGTAGGAGTTAATATTTTGACTTGAACTGGATACATGGCTACCAGTTTGATTTTACTTGTTCAAATGTTTCATATCAGAAGGCCTTTGTGTTCATACAAAAAAGTGAATAATAGATTGTACAGTTACTGTAAACAAGAATGACTGCACTCTTGAAAGATAGAATTTGACTAGATTCCACTTAAGATCAAGTTTCCTACAGGGGATGATGGAGTTTAGAGTATGAGTGAAACCACATGTTTTAATAAGGCTGTTTGAATCAATTGATCTGACTCCATAATATTCACTATATTTACTAACTCAACATATATATTCGTGATGGATTACACATTTTTCTTTCTCAAACAATATCCATGATACATAACTACCTAAAAACAAAACACACTCCACAAGACAAATAACACTTAAATTCTCAACATTACTCCCACCCTGAAATAGTGAGAATAATTTCAGTCATTTTAATTTCACCAATTACTTATGCCTGCAAATATCACAGCACAGTTCCATAGTCCATAATTTAAGAGGAGAATTTTGGATTGGGGACCACTCTGCGACCACTGCAGGTTCTGTACACTTGGAGAATGCTATCAGGTGAAGAGGCTTTGGAAACTATGGGGTCTTCACGAGTGTCTATCTCCAGTTCAGTCGTTTAATAGGCCGTATCAGTGTCACATCTTTCAACCTTAACTTGGCTACCCGAGATATACCATCCCTGCCGGGAAAGATTGACACTATTCTCGCCATGTTCCTTTTCGTTTGGGGCACTGGATCAGCTGGGACAGATATTCCTTCCTAAAGCATTGTTTCAGCCTTGCATCAGGTGTTGTCGGTAATGTAGGCGAGCCTGGAACTTCTCTTTCTCGAGATGATCAATATCTAGCACAAAACCCTCTCCAGCATCATGAAGAAACATTGATGGTGTCAAAGGATTTAAATCCTCAGGATCCTCTGATACATAAGTCAGAGGGCGTACATTAATTATGGCCTCAATGTCACAAAGCAAAGTCAGTAGTTCTTCATAAGTGAGTATGGATCTTCTGAGCATTCATCTCAACAATTCTTTAATGGAATGGACCAGTCGCTCCCACCATCCTCCCCACTAACTCGCAGTAGGTGGATTGAACTTCCACTCTATTTCTTGGAACCTAGACTGTTGTTGAAGTTCTTGGAGATCTAGGCTTTTGAATTCATTGGAAGCTCCAACAAAATTAGTACCATTGTCATAGTAGATAATGGGTGGATGGCCCCTTCTATACCTCGGCCGTTCTATCTCCGGCTCTGACATTTCTCGAGAGGGGGAAGCAGGCTGTTGCCAGTTCTTTAGCGGGAATTTCAAGCAGAGGAACAATGCGTATTTTAAATATTTCATGTATTTGCATATTTCACGAACCAGTAGCCATATTATTATGATAGCAATAATAATAGGACTTACGAACACTATAAATCGGAATTCACACACGAAAAATATACCAAAGAAAGTTCACCAGCGCAAGCCGCTATTAAGCCACGTGGCTCAAACAAATTTAAGCTGGCAACACGGTGTTGGGTTCGGGAGCCACGCCTACCAGCGACAATGCTGATTGGCGCTAGCAGACAGTTTTAACTTCCTGACCACGACACCGGATGTAGAGACTCCCAGTACTACCAACAGATGCAGTTAGTGTGTGTGTGAAAGGTGTGAATGAAATATTCGAATAGAGTGGTGTTGTAATAAATATCTTGCATTATGATGAAATTGTAAATTGTATTTCAGTGTTTTAAAGTTAATATAGTCCTATATTTACATTCTAAAGATAATTTTGAGGATATGTTTTCAATTGCTCATTACTCTATGTTGGTACTATTAGGTTTCCCCTTCCACCTTTTACAGTCGCAAAACGTCAGAGCCGGAGATACAACGGCCGGACAGTAGTGACAAATGTTGTTTTCAAATGCTAGGCTTTGGCAATGAAGCTATTAGTTCTCTTGCTCTCCAATATTACTGTGTAGCTGGTCCGGCAGGTAGGACTTCACAGGTTAAAAAATGTTCTTGAGTAATTTCCTTTTCTTTGTTGCACAGAGGACAATTTGGACTTGTATAAATTCCTATTCTGTGTAAGTGTTTGGCCAAATAATCATGTTCCATAAGTAATCTAAAATTTGCTACTGCAGCTTTACGTTGGATTTCTGGAATAATTTCTGGATTTTTAATTAAAATTAATTAAAATTAATCCATTTTTTATCTTTGGCTTTGTTAGATATTGATTGGTTTTGTTTGTTTTTATATTTGCTTTTGATTAATCTTTTTATGGATGTAAAGGGTAAGCTTTTACTTTTGTTCTGAATTAAATTTGCACCTTTTTTGGCAAGAAAATCAGCTGATTCATTTCCAGCAATTCCACAATGTGCAGGTATGCATTGTAATATAATTCTTTTGTGTAGTTTTTGAAGTTGTTGGATCATTTTGTGACATTCTTTAATTTGGATTGACCTCATTTTATATGAACTTATTGCACATAATGCTGCTTTAGAATCATAAAGTATGACAGCATCTTTGAATTTATCTATTCTGTATAGAAGGTGTTGGAGTGAAATATGAATAGCCGTTACTTCTGCATCAAAATTTGTTGTGTGGTATCCTGCTGGTTGATAAAATGAGAACAGTGCACACTTAATTCCTGCTCCTGAGTTGTTGTCCAAGTTTTATCCATCTGTGTAGATATGTAACCATTCTTCGGGTGGGTATCTATTGTTCACAGTTTCTAATGCTAGTGCTTTTACTAGTGATAAATGTTCTCATTGAAAGAATGAAAGCTTCGGTACTTAATGACAAAACTGGTTCCAAATGGATTGCTCGGAAGATGACATAAGTATAGAGAACAATCTATACCTTGGAATTACCTTTCAGTCCTGCCATGTCAATGCCAACCACTTCAGAAACATTAGCGTCCTTCACCCGATCCTTAGGTAGAGGAGCAGACTCTCTTTCGGCATTTTTCACTTTATGATGCTTACACTGTAGACAATTTGCTATCACCTTCTTTACAGTCCTCATGGTTTGTATTATCCAATACCTTTTTTTCAAATAGGCCATTAAAAACTACACTGGCATGACAATGCAATTGCTGTTACTCCATAGTCATTGCTTCAACTATTGCAAGTTTCATAGGCAGCAATAATGGATATCTGAAGTTCAAAGAATCTTCTCTCATCACAGTCTTGGTCTTCACTCAGATAAGACCTTTCTCGTCCCTGACAATATTTATCCCATTGATGTTGTCACCTTCAGCTGGGGATGAATTTAACTGAATTCCTTTAATGACAATCAGCTCTGCTACCTTCATTTCTGAGAAATATAGGGGACCTGCATGGGAGTTAGTCTTCCTTTCATTATTACAAAATCTAAGAACCCATGCCACAACCCCTACCCGTTGATAAAAGCTCAAGTTTCTTGTCATTTCTAGTCCTAGCATTGTTGTAGTGTAGTCCAATTTCTTCTTCCTTTCTGCTAGGATTGTTGTTTCATCTTCATTTCCTTCCAGCTAATTATGACCACTCTTATGGTCATTTTAACCATTCCGACCTTTCCACCATTCCAAGTCCTTCATTTGGGTCGGATAACATCCTCTTGATATGAGATCAGCTGGATTGTGTATTCCTGGAATATGTTTCCAGTCCTCTGGGCATGTTAAAACTCCTGATCTCTTACTCTGTTGCCAACAAATGTAGCCCATGGTTCGTCTCTTATCCAAGCTAATGCAGTTGAAGAGTGACTCCAGAAATATTCTCTAACATTTTGTAGATTTAGAGCTAACTTAACTGACAATGCGAGTCTACTTCCAATTAGGCAGCCTAATAATTTAAGCCTGGGAATAGTGATGGTTTTCAGAGGGACCACCCTGGCTTTAGCCATGAGCAGTTGCATTGAAACTTCTAGATCTCTCAGTTTCCAAAAAGATCACAGTGGCATAAGCGTGCTGGCTAGCATCTACGAAAGTATGAAGTGTCCATTGGCTCCTTTCTTTCACACCACCCATGATTAGTCAACTCAACTCAACTCAATGCTGGCGGGCTGTTTGGAACAGCCCGAAGGGTGGTCAAATTGTGTACCTGCTCTGGGAAGAGCTTAACCACGTAGTGGCGGGATGTGGTTGTTGCAGAATGACGGGTGTATTTTAAGTGGGGTTAGTGTAGGGAGGTAGCTTGTTGCTCCTCAGGGAATGATTAGTCGAGGAACTTACACTTTCTTTAAGCAGCTTATTTGCTGATAACGCCTTTGAAATTCATCAATGATACTGTCAGGTAATGGAGAGTCCCACTTCTGTTTGACCTTCTTGGTTTCACTTTCTATGCTTAATGCCTCCTGCAACAACTTGAATGGAAAAAGTGCTGGAGTGAGAAAGTCAGTGACATAAAAAATCTTCTGTATTAAGGAAAGTAGTATTCTCTTCATCAATAGTTCAGGGAGAGTTAAAAATTCTGTATTAAATTCAATGCTCCGATCTCCTATTCCACTGTAGTCTGAGAACCTTTGTAATGTATCCATTCTCAATTTCACTCTCCTCCCTCAGTGAGATACCTTCTGTCGAATATTCCCAGTTCCTAAATTCCATTTCTGCATCATTCAACAGTTTAATAATTTCAGTTCAAAATGCATCAAGTTCTTCCATCAAAGCAACCAGTGTCACACAGTTGTCAACATACATTGACTCCATCAGTTTCTGTGCTGTTAACTTGTCTTTTTCGAGGACATTAGTAAGATGGTATTCTATTACAGCGCCTAGAATAAGCGGACTGCAGGTAGTTCCAGAAACCACTCGTGTGTGCCTGTAAACTTTCACTTTCTTCATATTACTATTCTCCCACATAGGAAACGCAGAAAATCACGATCTTCCGTCACAACTTTTATCATTTGGAAGGCTTTCCGGATGTCTGAAGTAACTCCAGTAACATTCTCTTGAAATCTAATTAGTAACTCTGTAATTAACTGAACATTATTGGGCCCCTTCTCTAGGCAATCATTCAATGAAGCATCGTCAGTCTTACAGGATGCATAAAAAATGGGACGAACAGGAGTTTTCAAGCTTGTTAATTTAATTACTGGTCGATGAGGAAGATAATGGCAATGTTTTTCCATTCTTCATTCAGTACCTCTTCTATGAATCTTTGTTTCTTCCAATCGGTGAAGTCTAATCATAACAGGTGAACAAGTTTGCCTTCCTCAGCTTGTCAGTTGTAGACTCAAGTCTCTTCTGTAATACGCCTATTACACTTTATCTCGGGGTGAGCTTTTCTCCATGGGAGGTTTATTATATAATGACCATTGTCATCTCTTTTCAAAGTGCTGAGGAGATTCTGTTTGACGTCTTCAGTCGTTTTGTCTTCTACCTTATTACAGATACAGATACTAATAGTTTCCAAATTCCAAAGCTCAGTTACGGTTCACATATCGTCATATGCCATTGAGATAGTGAGGTTAGTCAGACTGACATTAACAGACTGGACTTGTCTTTTACCAGCCGAAGTCCATCCAAGTTTCATTTCCACAGCTGGAAGTCCATTCTTCAACTGAACCACCTTTCCTGTCAGAATCTTGACATATGCATTGATTCCTATGAGGAGCTCAATCTTGGGGAAATCACCACCCAGGTCACTGATCCATATCTTCATTTTCAATTCTTTCAGCAAGTTTGAAGACCTTGGCACTCGTGGAATTGATTGACAAATTCTAGGATGATCCCGTAACTCTATTTCACAGTCAAATTGTCCATAATTTCTTTTTACGTTGACCTTATATCTCCTGTGTTTAATGCTAAAAGTTTGAATTCCACCAAACAAAACATGGGATACTATTTCTTCTGCACAAGGTTCTAGCTTTAACTCTTCAACTGTACTCTGAAGGAGGTAGGTATATTGTGAGCCACAATCCAAGAATGCTCGTACTGTTTTCTGTTTACCATTCCCATATAGCGTAACCATAAGTGTTTGTAGAACAACTTGATTGTTACAGGTATAGTTAGCTAGGTTGGATGTGACTTGAGTTAGCTGTGTTTCCTTCTCAGTCTTCGATTCATTCTTCTCAGCTCATGATAGACCAGGACACTTCACTGTAATGTGCTTATTTCTGCAGAGTAAGCAGTAAACAGAAGACTTGCAGTTCTTAGCTAAATGTTTAGGTTTTGTACACAAACAGTGACCCTTTTGTTTCATTTTCGATCTCTGTTCTTCTATACTCATTTTCCTGGTAAAAGAAAATGTATCATGATTCTTACAACAGAAGTTGCATGACACTGAAGTGTTGTTGTGCAGCAACAGTAGGAATGGTTTTATCTATCTGTTCTTTATTGTGTTTCTTCTCCATCTTGGAGGAACCTAACCTCTTCTCATTCTTACATTTCACTGCCAAATTACTAAATGCTGATTGAGCTAATAGAATCCACTGTTCGGTTTGGACTTCAGTACGTAGAAATTCCATGAGGCACTCCAGTCAAGACCCAGTTTCTTCATGTGTGCTTCCTTCTTGTTTCCAGAACCTACTTCTTTGCCAAGTTCACAAAGTCTCTTCTGGTAGACTAGATTCAACTAATGGGAAGAGCCAGTACTTGGGTCTGCAGTTGCTAGATTCAAATTATTGAGGGATCGAAAGCGAGACTCTAACTTAATTAACAATATGGGTAATAGAAGTTTGTCCTCTTGTGTCGCATTTTTCACTAACTTTAGTAATTCTCTTATGCACACTTGCAATAGAAGATTCATTCTTGCAGAGCTTGAATGACCTTTGGATAATTTTCTGACGTCTGTGGATAACTAAGCTCTATTTTGTGAGGTTCAGTTACTGTTTCCATTACCTGCAGTAAATACTGAAATTTGACACTAGTAAACTATCATCTACGTGAATCTTCTGAAATTGTGACCAAAAACTTAACCACTCCCATAAATCACCATTACATTTCTTAATTTCAATCTTAGGAAGTTTATAAGTTCTTCTATCCTTATTGTGATATGAGGTCCCTTCATGTACGTCACTTAAAGAACTATCTGATCTATGGGGCATAGAAGCATTATTTATCTGTCACCGTATAAAATCAAATTCGTCATTGTACTTCTTGGAAGATTCTTTTCCTGATACAATTTCAGTCATATCATCACTACTATCTAAAAGTGCATCCATTATTTTGTTATCTAATTCATGAAGCTCTTAAATTAATGCCTCTAAACGAGTAAAATTTGACGCAAGTGCACCATTAAAATCGGGAGATGTACCTCTTGCGAGAATTCCCTTTATGTCGTTTATCTTCTTTGTGAAACATGTCCTCACAGGAATCCATAGTGATAATATTTTGTAATATTTTATTCCTTCTTGTCTTGGAAGAAATACCTCATAGGTTACTTGGATAAAGGCAGTACCATAACCAAACTCTATTATGCTTTGTTGTTGAATTATTTGAAACTTGCATTGGCTGAAAAAACGTCAAGGTTAACCCAAAAAAAGGTCCTCTTTCACCAAGATAATGCATCATCCCACACATCAGCAATAATGATGACAAACGTACATGCATGAATTGGACTTTGAATCTATTATTCATCAGATTTAGCCCCAAATGACTTCTTCCTGTTTCCATTACTTGGAAGTTTGGCTTGCTGAAAGAAATTTTCATGAAATGAGTATTAAAGTTGCAGTCAAATATTTTGCAGAGTTTGACAGAACCTATTTTTCTGATGGGATGAAAAAGTTGGAGGATCTGTGGACTAGTGTATATCTCTTAAATGTCAAGAATAAGGTGAGTTGGTTGTGACACAAACACTTTTTCTTGCTGTTTTATTAGACTTATCATAACATCTTTATATATCAAACCCAAATATACTGACTTTATAAGCTGATGAAAGTAAATTTCTCTCAGTAACAGAGGAATAATTTCACTTCTTGAGATATGTCAACTGAGTGTGGTGTTACATGGGAATATGTGGGTTTTGCACTCAGGAGGTTCTAAATCCAAACTGCCGGGACCAATCAACTTAACCAAGGTTTTTTTTCCCTCAAACTTTGCTAGATTAAATTCTGGGTTAGACAATTTTATGTCCAAATTTTCGTATCACCCCTTTCATCACTACAATTAATTCCTTTCACTGCCATACCAGGTATTAACTTGTAAATCCTTGTGGATATAATTCCTACAAAGGTAATCAGAAAAAGTAAAAGAAGAGGAAGAAGAATTTAGCAGGAGGATTATTATTTCATTTTAGAGCACAATATGAAGTATTATTTTTTTAAAAATGTAATACCTCAAATACGAGAGCCCCTAGTGGTTTACCGGAAAAATATATATGAAACAATTGGAGAATTTAATGTCAGGTAGCTTAATGGGTAAGAGTGACTGGATGGAAACCAAGAGATTCATGGTCATGGCATTGAATTTTTCAGTTTGACTCTATCCAAAACCTTAGCCTATACATGGTTAGTGTGAAGAAATGATTAATTTCCATTGATTAACTTAAATAATAAAGAGTTTAACGTTGAAGCCTGTGAATTGAGTAGGTACTTACAATGGTAAGTTGCCACAAATGGTGTATCTCGAATACGAGAGCCCCTAGTGATTTCCCGGGAAAATATATGAGTCAATTGGAGTATTTAAGGTCAGAACGGCACGTTTTCCATGGTAGCTCAATGGATAAGAGTGACTGGATGGAAACCAGGAGATCCGTGGTTCATATTCCGGCCATGGCATTGAATTTTGACTCTATCTATCCAAAACTTTAGCCTATACATGGCTAGTGTGAAGAAATTAATTTCCATTGATTAACTTAATAAGATTTGTGACTTAAACAATGATTTTCTTGACAGGGTCACATATGAATAAAAGTCTTTCTGTGTTTCATTTCTCCTCCCAAACAAATTTCAGCTATAATTACACAGTTTCTACTAAACCTTAGCAAAAATACTATGGGGATTAAGCATTCTGAGCACATTTAGATGTAGAGGTGGCACATAACTTAAGAAGTTGAGGTGAGGGTTTGGAATGTTAAAAGAAATGGTAGTACATATTGGACCTTTTTTCTTCCAAACTATTTTAACAAAATTGGACTTAGTTATTACCTATTACCAGGAGAAAGTAACAATGGAAGTTACATAAGTGTTTTTTTTTGTGTGTGCAATTTATGTCCTCCAACGTTAAGTGATATTGGACGATAAATGGAATGGGTGAAATGATGCTCAAATGAGTCCAGGGTCCATAGAGCTTCGAGTTACCTGATATTTATCTTTCAGGATAAGGGAAAACCCTGGAAAAATTCTTACCAAGGTAACTCACTCCGACTGAGATTCGAACTTGAGACCTCTTGAACGTGAGGCAGACATGCTACCATCTACACTACTGAGGTGGGCAACGGTGGGGGTGATGGGATTAAAGTCTTAAAAAGGAAGTAACATATTGTCAGATTCATGGATTTTAAGAATGTAGATTACAATTGTCACAGCTAGATTTCAGTCCCTCAGCTTCTCTGCATGGGATGTGCAGAAGTTGCTAGAATATTCTTGATTTAAGTTCATTATTAGTTTGTAGCCGAAATACTTGTGTGTAAATAATTATTAAATGATTAGGTTTTTGGAATGGATATGTACTTTTTATTAAGTATTCCAAAGCAGTAATGTATGGAAGTTTTGTACAATATGAAAATTAAACTTTTTTTACAATTTACTATAATATGTATGTGCCATGAACTGTGGTATTAATTCTTATTCTGATTCAAATTTTATATCTTCTGATGCTTGATTTCTTTTCTTGCTAATTCTGAAGTGGATATGTTTTCTGTATTTCTTTTGATGCTTTTTCTAGTAGAAGTTGAAATCATGTATTTCTATGCATGATAGTAATTACAGGTATCCTTCCCTTAAGTTAACATAAATCTTAACATCTATTTGTGGAATAAAACTATTTCTTCACATTTCTTATAGTAAGTAAGTAATCTTTATTTCCTTGCGCAAAAAGTTCCCAATTTCAATTACATTTTTCCTAGTTTTTGCACTCATTAATTTCATTGCTTAAATTTCTTTTGGTCACCTTGCCCATTCTTTTTTACCTATCTTGTCCCTAAGCAACCTAGTTTCTTCACATTCTGAAAGTAAATGCCATTCTTTATCTCTTTGGTGACAAAGGGCATTTCTCCAGGTCCCTCCCTTGTCCTATACTGTTCAATTTGATCACCCCTGTTCTAGCCCATGCAAAGCCTTCTCTTGCTGCTTTATCACAAATGTTAATGTATTTTTCCCTGTTCCAAATCACTTTCATCTCTGTATAAACTTCCAGTGAGTTTATCGATTTGAAACTTCCTATCGTTTCGTACCTTTCAATATCTTGTGCTCTTAACCTAAGTGATTTCCAAAATCCACTTTGCAATAATTTCCTGTTTTTCCACAAGGCACCAAGCCCTATTTTTAATATCATTTCCTTCATTTTATATAGCCATGAATCTTTCTGATTTAGTCTTTCCTGTGCTAACAAGCATTGACGTAGAATATTCTGCTCATCTGCATTCCTAATTCTCATCCAATATTTTAATATCCTTTCCACCATTATCCATCTAATTCCCAGTCTTCCCAATTCTGCTTGTGCCACTCCATTTGGTGAAGTTTGTGGTAAGCCCAAAATTTGTTTGCGAAAGTTTCTAACATTTCTTATAGTAGTTGTGTCTATCTTTAACTTATATGTAATTAGTTATATGTAACTAATAAACTGTTTAAGGGAGTAGTATCATTGCTTATGTGGCTTTTAAGTATAACTACTACTCGTATTCATATTGAAATTGAGTTTTTATTAATGGATGCTCTTTAACCGTTTAATTCTCAGTGTACCATTTTATATTGGCCATGAAAGTGATTTAATATTGCTTAGAGGCATCTTTTCAGGCTTGAGGTTTGGGACCACTGACTTTATTTCCCTTGCAAAGGAAGCCTTGCTAAAGATTTTTATGCCTGAAAAATGTCCATTACCCTCTGCCAGGTTTGAACCGACAAAGTGGTTAGCATGTTACCCCTAGACCATGTTAGACAACACTTCTCTTATTCAATGACCTAATGAAATCAGATGGAACTATCAAAGGTGCTTAGATTTAGCATTAAACATGAAGGCATTTATGCTATATATTGCAACAATTGTGCCAGATTCTATTTCGTGCAAGTTTAGAGAGTTGTACTGATTGTGTAACCACTAGTGCAGTCGCATGGTTGCAGTACACATGACTGTATGTAGACCTGTTTATGCACCTAAAATTATAAGCACAATATTTTACACAAAAAGTTTGTATTAAGAATTCAGTTTGAAATATCATCACAGTAAATTAAAATCTCTACTCAATTTCCCATACAGCTTTTTAAGTATGCTATCCACAAATCTTACAGTTTGTAAGATGGTTGGTTGGTTACCAATACTCCCCACATGGCAACCTTGGCCGTCGGGGTAAACTTGCCACACCACATGATGACTGGACCCATTTCTCAGGTGGAGGCACCCAGATGGCGGTATCCATTACCTCCAATGGTAGAGTGTCAGTGAAGATGACGGTGAGGCGAGAGGACCTACAGTTTATACTGTGTACTCTGAACCACATTGGGCATAGGGAACACTTCACATGTGCTAAACAGAGGTGAAGGCGTGGATAGAGCCGACTTAAAATCGCCATGCCAGAGCCGGGAATCGAATTTGGGACCCTTAGCATGGGAGCCGTGAATGAAACCACTGCGCTACCCCAGTGACCAGTATGTAAGATGTATGTTCTGTTTTCTTCCCTGGTTTGTTTTCTGTATCACATTCATAGTAGGTAGCAAAGGCATTGCATTTTATTAAAAAAATTTGATGCAGTGATTTTGTGAAAATACACTTTTTGAAGTCCCATTAATAAAAAGTAAAGCATATTTAGAAAAAGGTACATGTATATGCATGTGTGTGTTACTGTCCTCAGACTATCCTTTTTATGAAACATTTTTCGAAAACATTGATTTTTTTCAAAAATGGCTTTAATGATTTTGATTAAAATATATGTTTAAAATATTTTCATGCCAAATTAAATGTATATCTTGAAATTTCTGGGAATGTCCTCAGAAGTTCTGTTCATTCTGAATGGCTTTTGCATAACTGGTAAACTGTAAGACAAAATCTTACTTCACAAAATATGTAGGTCTTGTAAAAATACACAATTTGTGTCAGTCAATGCCAACAAGCACTTTGTTAAAGGTAGGGATGAGGTTCATTATTAAAAATGCACTGGTGAACCTAATGTCAGATGTCTAACTTGACAAAATCATACACATCATCCAACACTTCTCTGACATACAACCTCTTCTTGTCAGATGTCTTAAATTCACCAGCAGTCAATGTTCGTGCACACCATAGATACTTGAAATTCACTCATTGGTAAGTTGAATGTTAACTTCATTGATAGTATGTTCTGGGTATTTCCCACAGAACTTGTTAATCATATTCAACATTCCTCCAAACACATATATTCAACATGATTGTTTTATCACCATTAGTAGTGGTTTTCTTTGCTTAGGTTTTGTAATACAGACCTGCTTTTATTATTTTATTACTTCATACCGAGTGTTACTCATTAAACCTTGCCTCTCTTAGTGCTAGGGAATCCCAATTGCATGTGCAGTACAAGTTATTCTGATTAGAATTTCAATATGCTGTGTGATGTTATAGTGTAATTGTGCTTAGTACACGATAGTTTATGTTTAGCAAAAGCAAAATAAGCTTTTGGACTGTAGTTCTGGTATTTTTCAGGGGACTATTTCGAGGGCAAGAAGCATCACACAAACTGTGAAGAAGGCACACTGTGGTCCAAACTTAGTGGTTTTGTTTATCTACTTTGATTTTTTAATGGACAGAATATACGTCCCTAGAGTTTTGATTGCAAAAATTATAATGCTGAAATAATATGTCAAACTATAGAATTTAAGTTAGAAGAATTCATTATTTCTGCTGGCATATTGTGATGATTTTGTGATCTTCCTCTGACTAAAAGAAAATATGTTAACACTGACAATCTGAGAATCTATAGATTTTAGAAGAATTCATTGTTTCTGCTGGCATATTGTGATGATTTTGTGATATTCCTGTGGACTAAAAGAAAATATGTTGATTAACACTGACAATCTGAGAAACATGGTGAAAGTGAAAGTAGATGAAACAAGTAAAACTGGAGTGGCTACACATAAAATCGAGATTTTAAGAACCTGTTTAATGTAGTCTTTTAAAAGCAAATATTCCATAGGAAATATGTCAGCAGTAGCTAGAAACTGGATAAGCAGATATCTGGGTAATGATGAGTTACCTTCAGCTAATTTAATTAGGCAACATTGCATTCCATTCCTTCAGCCAATTGAATTACACAACATTGAATCCCATTAGTAAGGAAAAGAAGAAAGAAGAATGAAGAGGTTAGACAGTGGTAATCAAACCACTGACAAAATGGGAATTCTTTTTTCAAAATTCCACTGTCACAGTCTATCCTTATCTATCAAATGCCTCATGATGATGGAAAATCTTGTCATGTGCATTGTTAGAGACACAAGTAAATAACATTGGCAATGCCTTCAAAAATGAACTGATGACCTGAACATTGCAGCATTGCAATTAAAATTAAAATCAGCTTTCTTAACATTAGAAAGGAGAAAACAATATCTTTTTCTTGATGAGGAAATATCAAGGTTCAAATGAGCAAGATACGATTGCTTTGTTCCTCATGACATTATGTACAAAGTTGGGCTTCCCATCAACCAGGAAAGTCAGGAATATTTAAAATATTGGTGTGTGTCTGGAAATTAAGGAGAATTGATTAAGTTACTATATGCTTGGTTAACCATACTGATAAAAAGATACACGTTAAGGAAGATTTCATTTTTTGCTTTTTAAAATTCCCTTCCAACCCTTAAATGATGAGATGCAAATTAAATGCAGGGTAACTCATGCTTTCACATAAGAAATTTGTTAATCTTTCTGTGACTACAATTTGGGATTGATTTGCTCCATCAGACTGTTGTGATGTACTGCCTCTTGTCTTTGTAAAGGTGCAAGGGGGTAGTGGCCTCCCCCAGAAAAAAATACAGTCAACTATCAAAGGCTGTATTTATTATTTAATCCAGAGTTTGCAGAATGACTTTGATGTACTGTCAGTTTGAAGCCTACTGTAAAATGTGTCAAAGTAAGTTTAATCTTGTATGAAATATGGGATACCAAGCATTACATTCACATGCAAATGCTCAATACACATATTTAGGTTCAGAGTAGTGAATCAGGATATTTTTTATCAAATCTGTGCTTGTTCAATAGAAACAATAGTTGTGGACATTGATCTCTTGCTAATGCTCCTCTTATATCTAGTGTTAATTCAACAGAAATAGTAAAGACTGTAGCAAAGGTAAAGCAAATGTATAATCTATACACTGTACTGCATATTATTGAAAAAAAAAAAAAAATGTAGTTAATGCAGAAATTCATTGGGTATTAAAAGCTATTGCTAGTAAATGTACAAGAAGTTTTTGTGCAAATATACAATAAATGTCCCCAGGTAGTGCACATGCATCACTTTTATCTTTGGTGTAAGTATTCTTATTTGATTAAATATAGCATTGTACCAAATATCAGCAAGTTATTAGCAAATAACATCTGAAAACTTACAAGGATTATGTAGTTTCCTATATGAGTCATTAAATATAGTAACAAAGAAAACAAATGGATCTCATCACCATATTTTTTAACCAACTTTCCAAAAGTTATTAGATATTAGAACAGTATTTTTATGGGTGGTGCTACTGCCCAAAACCTGTTATTTTTTTGTAATTTACGTCCTCCAACGTTAAGTCATATTGGATGATGAATGGAATGGGTGAAATGATTCTCAAATGAGTCCAGGGTCCATAGAGCTTAGAGCTACCCAACATTCGTCTTTCAGGATAAGGGGAAGACCCCGGAAAAACCTTATCCAGGTAGCTCACCCTGACCGAGATTCGAACTTGGGACCTCTTGAGCGTGAGGCAGACATGCTACCACCATGCTACCGAGGCGGGTGCAAAATTTGATTATGAACCAAGTAGAAATGGGAGAAAGAAAATCATGAAGGAAAAAGGTTATCAAACCTAGGTGTTTGAGGTTTGCATGTAATCAACGTAGCTTTTATTGAGAGCTTAACTTACTCCTTTATAGCATATTATTTATTCAAAGACTATCCACCTTGTCAAGCACATTTCACTGCTATGACTAGCAGTTAAACGTTTTCACTAAAATACTGTATGATGACTTGAAATCAGTTGTGCTCAATTGTCAGAAAGTAAATATAAGAACATAAAGGAAGAAATCATCTTTTAATAAAATGCAACTAGCATTGTTTAAGACAATTTCTTTGAATTATAAGTAATTTCTCAGGTGATTTCAAAATAATAAACCATTTACTTCGGTTTTGTACTCCCATGTGATAAACTTTTAAGAAGTCCTATGTATAGCTAAACTTTTAAGAAGTCCTATGTATAGCTTTGTCAAGCATAGTAAAATGTCATATGTCTGTTTTAAAGTCTTGATTTTACTTGATCTACAGGAACCAACAAACTTAAATGAGGTAGCTAAACTTGATGTTTAATTTAGTGTAAAGAAGATACTTAAAAACTGTTGTCATAGTGGTAGATGCTTGGTTTTAATGAAAGTCAGAAAATGTTAGTAGCAGTTCTGAAGAAACTTTTGCACGAGTCTTCTAAGCAATTGTGAAGAACTCTTACACAAGAGCATTAAAGTGTAAATTAGTGGGCTTACAAGTTTAAACCCAGATATAAATCGTGAACAATCCACATGTTTAGGGTTGCACCATGGCTGAGTGGTTAGACTGCTCTGGTCTTACCAAGACGGCCCGGGTTCGATCCCAGGCGACCACAAAGTGACATTTGTGGTGGGCAATGTGGCACTGGGGTGGGTTTCTCTGGGATCTCCAGTTTCCCCCGCCATCTCATTTTACTGGTGTTCCATCTTCATCTCATGAATCATCAGTGCCGCCGCATGTACTAAAAGCGGGCATTAAATACTACACATTTCATTTCACACATGCGACTGTGTCGGCTGTGCAGGTGATAGGAAGTCTGCAGCAAATATAGTATTTGTTAGCTAAATTAGTTACATAACTAATACACTAAATAAGAAAAGTAAATTATTCACACACATTAAGTCTTGAGGAAACTTTGTGTTTTTATGTGTTGATTGTAAGAGCTGCATGTGTAATTTTTTTTTAACAGAAGGTGTGCTTTTGATTTAGAATGCATTAAATAAGTTGATAATAGAAGTTGAGAATTATATGTTTGCTGGTGTTTTAATTCAATAATTTGCACTTCATTTTGACATAACGTTTAATACGTAATATTTGGTGAGCATGACAGGACTGGTTGTACAATTATTTCAGTTAGTGTAAAGAAAAAACACAGCAGAAACATCAGATTGGCATAGCACAATGACTGAAATACATGCATTAAGAAAAGAAAGAATGCATCTATGCCATTTGTTTTCCTAAGCTTTTAACACATTTCAAGTTAAGATCAAGGAAGAAACTGTAATACCTGAAGATATTTTTAGTAATTTTAAGATCCTTGAAGATAAAGCAGATTATTTACGCTTGATGAACGAATTTGTGACACTTTTTGTGCCTGCAAATTTAATAGTGATGATGAAGCCACTGAGTTCGAAGAAATAGAAACTTATCAGGACAAGTGGGTGCTTGCAAATTGTCAGTATTAAAAATCACTAAAACCTGAAATGTAGTTTGATGCTTCTTCTATCAGTTCAGATACATCCCAGGCTAACAGGCTGCTATTGAAGTTGCCAAAGTTGTCACTTATTAAATTCTCAAAGATATTAAGCAATGGATACCATTCTGGTCTTAGTTTAAGAGAATTCATGAAAGCAATGAATTACAAGATACAGAGAAAATTCTGTATATGAGTCGATGATCCCGGACACAAAGGCTTACAATCTCGTAAATGGATTACCCCCAACTTCTGAAAACTACCTCAAAGCTGCGTAACTGTTAGAAGCACAATATTAAATTACTCACTTATGGTCACAGAGACTTATTAATAGAAATTTATGTGAGGGATTTAATTAATTTAGTGACAGAAAAGCCACCTCTTTCAGTTTTGTATGAAAGATTGATGTTAATGTCAGATCACTGGAAACAATGGGATTAACCACTGATAACTATGCCGCATTATTGTTCCCTCTTGTGGAATCTTGCTTAAGTGATGAACTGACTTGTTTTTCAGGAGATAATATGCAGGAAACTGAATCACAGGAAAAGCTAAAGAATATTTTAGCAGTTTTGAAATCTGAAGTAGAGAATGATGAGTACATACAACTTACAAGGAGGTTTTGTAGTTCTAGTGTAACCAATACAATGAAGAATGTGAAATCTTTGACAAAACATGAAACTCCTACTGCTCAGGATTTAGCATTAACTGTAGGAGTAGTAAGTGTTACGTGTTTTCTGGTGAAGAGAACCATTTGTCATCTAGATGTCCATAGGCTAAGTAAATGTCACCCGAAAAAAATAAGGCAAGATTGACAAAGAAAGGTGCCTATTTAATGTCTCAAGGTTGCGTAAAATGCATGGAAGTGTCACATTCGTCTCTCCTGTAATGCTTGTAAACGACAACACTATCCAATACTGTGTGAGTCTTCTGAAAGAAAATTGCAAGAAGACACAAAGCATCATATCAGTTCAAGTTAATTACAAATTTTTGTATCAATTACTCTTGTGTGTGTCTTCAAACAATTGTAGTTAAAATTGTTCATGGATACAAGTCAGAAGTTGTACGTGTCCTTCTGGATTCAGCATCTCAACATTCTTACATCTCTGAAGGTTTATCAAAGAGACTAGGACTTAAAGCAATTGGAAGATTACTTTCGTAATTCTGTGTTTGGTGGTTGCACCGAATCATCAGTAGAACACAGTGTATTTAATGTCCCTCAGAATATAGATGGCTCTGCTTAGTTGAAATTAACTGCAGTTATGTACCTCATCTTACACCAAAACAAGTAAAGGGGATAAGACTTATCCACCTGGATGTAGGAGAAGATAAGGACATTGAGATTCTTATTGGTGCAGATTTCCTGCGATCAATGCTGTGTAATGAGTGTAAGAGATTAAACGAGTTGACTGCAATGAGGACTGCTTTAGGATGGATAGTGTTCAGGAAAGAATTACGTATTCAAAATATGCAGAGAGAAGCAACACCTGTTCTACCCAACATAGAGAAGATCTGCAACCTATGGGAATTATATGTGCTATTAGTACAAGATCCGATAATCGAAAAGAAGAAACACCAGTTGGAGGAACAATCAAGGAGGAACTTCATTGCAACAGTGAAAATAAAGGAAGACAAAAGATATGAAGTTCAACTTTCCTGGTTAAATGATCATCTACCATTGGAACCTGCATATGAGTTAGCAATAAAAGGGTTGGAAGCTACCAAAAGGATGCTGGAAATCAAGGAGTACTTAAAGTACAATAACGTATTTAAGGCTTGGTTAACTGAAGGAATAATAGAAGAAATTGAAGCTAACCAGACAGATGTTAGTAGTTACTACTTGCCTCATTGGCTTGTTATCAAGAATTCAGCACCATCACCTGTTTGGCCAGTTTTTGATACCTCGGCCAGAAAGAGCAATAATCTGTCTCTCAATGACTGTTTAGAAAAAGGCCCAAATCTTATTCCAGGTGCACAAAATCCTACCTACTCGGGGATGTACAACAGAACTCTTTGCGTCTAAATGGTGGGAGGAACCATCCTGGCTATACTGTTCTATGATTGAGTGGCCTACAGAGTGGTGTGGTGGAACAGAAGAAATTCTGGTTGAGAGATGAAAGTCCACTACGGTTCTCCTAGAATCAGAAAACTCACAAGAGTCAGACTGGTATTACAAACATTTCTCCAGATTTGAAAAAATAACTCATTAGATGGATTGAAAGATTTATTTCCAATTGTAAACGTGTAAGTCAACAGAGAGGAGAACTGATATGTTCAGAGATGGAAGATTGTGAAAGAACAGTGATTAAGTTGTTTCAGTCACAGAATTAAGGATCAGAAATTTAATTTCAGTTATCTTATTCTTGGATGAACATGGCCTTCTATGAGTGAAGACAGAATACTTGAGAGAGATGATGTGCCAGAATTCTGACAACCTGCTATCTTGCCAGCAGACAGTCCTGTGGTTCAGCAACTGATATATGATGTTCATGTTCAACATGGTCATGCAGGCCCACAATTTTATTGGGTATTCTGAGAGAAAAATTTTGTATTCTGAGTGGAAGAAGAATTGTGAAGTCAAGAATATGAAAATGTGTCATCTGCAGGAGGTACAAGGAAGGACTCAAGGTCGCTATTCCATCTCTACCTAAAAAGCATGTAAGAGATATTGATGTTGACCTGGCTGGTGTGAAAGATAACAAGAAGGTATGGATTTGTCTGTACACATGTGTCGTTTATCGTGCCTTATGTTTGAAACTGCTTGCTTCATTATCCACTGACTCATTCTTCAAGCTTACAAAGATTTGTGTCTCTTTGAGGGTTCTTTCAACAGTTTTCTGTGATAATGGAACTAATTTTACAGGTGCCTGTATGTGATGACTAAACTTGAGTGGCATAAAGTGGAAGCTTATTGCAGCATCCAAAGGATTACATGGATGCTTAGTCCACCCACAGCAGCCTGGTGGGGTGGCTGGTGGGAGAGGTTGATTGGACTGGTAAAGGATGTCCTGCGTAAGGTCCTTGGAAAATCTGTCCTGACTGCAGAAGAATTATTGACCATTTTATGTGAGTGTGAAGCTCTTGTTAATAGTTCTCTTGACTGCAGAAACTGAAGATCTTCATGATTTAAGACCTATAAAACCTGCACTGTTTTTGCAAGAGTTTCAGGAGATAGATGCAGCAGATCTTGATCAGATAGATGATCAACTCAAAGGAAGAGTAGCATATCATCTGCAATTAAGAAATGCTCCACATTAGTGATATCCCAGGAAATACCATGGCAAGTGGAACAAGTGAAGAAATGAGATGTTATAAATATTAAAAGCAGAAGCATTATTAACAGTGAAGTATTCTTCATATTTAAGTTTGAATTTATGAGTCACTATGTTTACACTCAGTCTTCACTTATTGTTGTATAATTGAAACGTTTTCAAGATCATTCAATCTCATCCTCAGCTGTTTGGTGACTAGATGAACCTTCCTCTTCTTCCACTACTACGGAGCTCCGATCACTCTGCCATCTGGTGTTAGGGGCACTAAGTTTTAATACTTCATTTAATGCCAGGATTTCAAAATTTATAAGTTTATCACGGTTTTTGTTTATGAATATTTTTTCCCAAATATCCAATTCTATGGGTGTACTTAAAGATTTTAACAGTTTAATGTTATGGCCAATGTTGTGGTTTTCTGTCCAAAAATGGTGTGAAACTGCAGATTTTTCTGTTTGTTTCAACTTAATGTTCCTCTGGTGTTCTTTTTGCCTGATTAACAAGTTTCTCTTAGTTTTTCCTATGTAGCTTTTTTCACAGGTTTCACAATTAATCTGATAAATTCCTGATTTCAAATTGTTGGGGATTGTATTTTTCAGTGGTTTATTTAGCAGGTTCCTCAGACTGAATTTGTTTTGGGGTGCTAGTTTTAAGTTTAGTCTTTTGAAGATTCGTTCAAATTTTCTAAAAGCCCATGGATGGTAGGTGAATTTTCTATATTGCCAATTTGTGTTATATTGCTTTATCAATGTCTATGTTTCCGTATTTAGCCCCGATTTGTACTAGATTCTGTGCCATAGTATGAAACCCTTTACCAGCAACAGTTTCGAATGGACGAATGTCACTCGCGCACATGAGTACACAGCTCCTTGTGATAGTCTCCCGGTCTTGTTTACTAACACTGACTGTAGTAATGGAACGGGGAACCAAACACTTATGTCTAATCAGGCTTAATGTTCCTGAGTTGTGAGAAAGCACTTTATTGCATGTTTTGCACTGTGCAAATCTCAGTTTAATTTTTCCATCCGCTGTGTAAATTTCTTTAAAAGTCTCCCATACTGAACTTGTACCCAACCTTTCTCTGGTAATATACACACCACTGCTCACTTTGTGTTTAACACTTTCAGCAGACTCCGTTTCCATTTTCAACTTCCGCAATGTAACAGACAACTGAATAGTCGATCAAGTCACGGTCGCGCTTGGCTCGGCTCGGGTCACTCTAGGACCGCTGTATAGTAAACAGCTAGATAAGCAATGAACCTGCTGCCTCCTTCCCCTCCCAATTACCCCTCCTTGTGTAGTGACTCGCGCTGCCGTTATATCCGAGCACGGGCATGAGTGATGCAAGAATTGCCGGTCTCTAACACACACACACACACACACACACACACACACACACACACACACACACACACACACATGCACCCACGCGTGCATGCACACACAGACATATCTTTTCTTAAAAATACCTTGTTTTGGATTCAGGAGACACAAAAGTTTGTATTTCTGCTGTTATCTAAATATCAGACTTTTGGGTGGAATGCTGTACCTTTTCTCTGTACAATATACATAGAAGAGAAAGTAAAATTTGTTCACTCTCAGCTCAACTTCTTGGCAACTCTTACACCTCTCAGCTGACTCCATTGGCTGCATGGTGATGGCAAACTTCTTATATATATTGTGACTTTGTGGGTTCGTAGAATTAAAAGTCCAATCTGCAGAAATTCAAATCATCCTTTATTTGCATAGAAATACACTCACGGTAGCAGTATTACATCACATACACAATCATGATCTACCAAGGTCGATGATCACAACAGCATTCTGATTACACCTGTTTACAACATCAGCTCTCATTTAAACATCTGTTCACGACTAACTGTTCACGACTCCTCTTGGTGAGCCGTCACTTCCTTAAATACCTCCTTGATAATTCGAGATTGTTCTGTAACAGTCACTAGATATTTCTGGAACAAACAAGAAATCGAATGTTCTGTAAAACAATCAAGATGTCACCAGACTTTTCTAGATGGAACTTTATCTGTGCCGGCAGGTCCTTTATCTCCGCTATCCTTATTTGCCAATTCTTTGTGTACACAAGCCGTGCTTATCTCTTTGCACCGAACCTTTAATGGGCATCGTCACAACCATATATATTCAAAGTGAACATTTTGGAAAAGAAACTACTTGAAGCAGCCCAGTGAATCCTCTGGAGCCTTCAATAGCTATTGTTCTGTACAGGCTGTTGTTCTGTTGCAGACTGGCCCTTTGTTGCACCAACCAGGTAGTTGGGCAGTGCCTTCTGGCCCAGCAGGCAACTTCATGTCACACTGGCTGTACGGTATAATCAAGATTATTAACAGAACATATTAAACACTTATGTTAACAGAGAAAATTATTTTCAGCTAGAATAGAAATTAGTAAACCAATATTGTATAACATAGCTCAGAGTATTATTTTTCTTATGGCTGCTGAGTGTGTGTCTTTTCCACAGTGCTTAAGCTGGTGGTCTAAGTGTGGGGAATCTTTGTCTCCCACATGGCTTGTGAGCCCCCAAGATAAAACTGGAGCAAATCCTAACAGCAGCTAAACTCAGCTGCGTGTAATTCCCACACCAGAGCTGCTTGTTCTGTGAAGTTTTACAAACCCCAGTCAAATTCTAGTACTTCTGATTCACTCAGGGTGGAGTGGATGTTGCATTCTGACACATATGCTTCAAGGAGCAACATGTTCCTGCTTTCTGTTCTAAAAACGAAGTCACCCTGCAAATATCTACCGAATTCTTTCTGTGGTTAGACCCTTTTGAAGATGGGCACACAGCAAAAATACTCAGGCTGAATTAGCCTGCCAACAGCCAAGGATGGATTAACTGACAAAACATTTGTATTTGCCAGTTTAACTTCTGTTTGGGTGTATATTAAGGATTTATATATGAAAACTATGTTGCTTTTGTGTATTAAATAATTATGGGACCAGAAAGAAAATACATTTCTGAGTTTTGAAGACCTGTGAGTAGGTAATGGAACTTGAACATTCTGGCTTGTTTTACATCCTTTTGTGTGATTATTGGTGTATTTTTCACTCATTTAGTATGAAAAGCTAGTGCTATATGAAATTACAAAGGTCTAGAGGTGAGGATTCATCATTGAAATCTTTTGTGTCATTCTAAATTATTTCATAAAGAACAGAGAAGGGGTAAATTAAATTGTTACTCAGTTTGAAAAGCTGCTTGTTCAACGCTGAGCAGCTAGCTAATAATACATAATATACTTTTAAGCTTCATTGTATCATAGTTCTTACTAATTAATACATAATTAGAGTAATCTAATAAAGCACTTTTTGTTCCATAAGAAAATTAACCTTTGTGTTTTCTAATTTATACATAATTTTAGCTATCTCCCTTCGCAAATATTTGGTTATATTGTATATAAGACCTGGCTGAAGTTGCTTTGTCAAATTTGTCTGTAGGAAAACTAAAAGCCTTATTTCAGAAGACTGCATTTTCCATCACAATTTACTGCTTATGTATTTGCAGTCCACCTATTATGTTTTATATAATGAAGTAAGTTCTATTGGTATATACAAAGAAATGAAAATCAACCCAGCATAAACATCAAATTTTGGCTCTTTAGTACAGAAATGTCTTTTGAAATAAAACTAGGTACCATTTGACTTGAAAGTTTCTATAGAAAATGTTAACCAACACAAGGGAAACAGTAGCAAGATATCTTATTTTAAATTTGTCCCAATTATGTCATGCAATATAGGGAGAAGCTTTTCCCATTAGAGATCATGTTTGAGAAGAAAAAAAAATTTCTTTTCCAGACTTTAATTGTAACAAAGAATATGCACAGATACAATGTACAATATGGCAAGTCTTAATTGCTATGGGCATTATTAATATTAACCTTATTTTATGTATATTTATATTCATATTACTGGAAAATATACTTTATTTGTATAGTTTGTGAATAAATGTACACTATATTCTATGACACTGTCCATCATTGCACTATGTTGTTGCTGTTACCCTTGTCCTTCATTTTATGTATTTAGTGCAATTGTAAGCACCCCCTAGCTTATGTTTACAATATAACCCTGTCACTACTAACCTGTTGTCATGTTTTTGTGGCTAAACCTCCAGGCTTAGTTCTGACTTTTTTTGTTTCAGGACCAAGTTGGTGACTGCCGTATATAGAAATGCATATACATATACATAGAAGTGCTTTACATTTCCTAACATGCTACATTAATGGTAGAGGTTATTGAAGATATCACTGAGGAGCACTCTAAGCAAGTATCGGAACAGTCTGGGCAAGTTTCCTGCCCATAAATTCCTTAAAGAATCTACCAAAAGATAATGCAATATTAGAATTGCAGACCTAGCCAGGAGAGAGAAGCGAGAGAACAGCATTTTCTGAAGATGCATCTTGAAAGGGAGGTGAGAAAGGATGCAAGAAAATAATACATTCTGAAAATGAAAATTCGAAAGGTTTGCAAGAGAAAATCAAGCCACAAATTATTATGCAGGGAAAAATAAACACTTTTTAAACTTATACTGTTTTTATTTACTAACCTGTGTTGCTAAGATGTAAGAGTACTGCAGCAATATTCTTCAGATTAAACTGGGAAAAAAAAGCAGAAAAAAAAAAACAGAATTTCACTAGCAAATATTTTGTGTATTTGGTGCTTCATACTATTACAATTATAAAAGTTATTCCTAAACAGAAAAATGATTAAAAAAGTATTAGTGTTCCATCAAAATCTGTTTATTACAATTACCAAAACACGTATTGAAAGATGTCTAGGTAACATTTTAAAATGTCTTGTTCATTTCATTTTAGTAATGAATAGATTTCAAAATTTGTATTTATTCAATATCTAAAGAGTGGTGAGTTCAAAAACTGTTTCACTTAGATTTTCAAAAAGATTAGGTATTAAATGTCCATTTAGCAGTATCATTTGCAGTATCTGTCATCCATGTGGCTATATGTCAATTCTGGCTTCCAAGAGCTGGTGCCATGGATGAGGTAAAGTAATTTCTGTATCTGTTGGTATATGTTTCTCAATTGGGATAGCAGGTTGTGGACTACTATAGAGTTACAAACAATAGCAGAAATGAAAGTGAATCAAGAAGATATTGACACATTGCTTCACTCACACTGTTTTTCACAGGACATGCTTCAAGAGCTGTTGCTCTCATCAGCTGAGTCTCGACTGGTGCAAGTTGTAGTGTTTTCCTCCTTCGTGTCATCGTTAGATGGCATGATGTATTTGCTGAAGATGTCCGGTGGTGGAGTTTCAAAATTCATGATTCTATGATGATTTTTATTAATGAAGAATTTTTCCCATCCAGAAAGATCTATGGGATGACTAACCTGTTTTATTAAAGCTGTCTCCAAGTTAATATCATGTGTGGTATTTAAAAAATGAAAAGGAACTGCTGATTTTTCTATTTTACCATTTTTAATGTTGCATATATGTTCTTTAGTTCTGATGTCAATATTTTTGTTTTAAGGCAATTTTCACATTTGATCTCGTAGATACCTGGTTTTTCTTTTGCGGTAATTGCATTTTTTGGGGGGCCTTTTAACAAAAGCAATGTAAGTGAAGCAGTGTGTCAGTATCTTCTCAGTTCACTTTTATTTTAACTTGTGCTTCACTGTGTACGCTTCTTTCAGTGTTTATACTTGAATAGCACAAATGTTTAACTTCAGTCTGATGCCTAAAGTAAGAACGCAAAATCACCTTTTCCAACTTCCAAACAGATGCACAGTGGGAGTAACTGATGGAAATTAATTGTTCTTCCACACTAGCCATGCATAGGCTAAGGTAGAGTCAGACTGGAAAATTCAATGCCATTCAGATTCAATGCCATAGCTGGGATTTGAACCATGGATCTCCCAGTGTCTGTCCGGTTGCTCTTAATCCCAGATTAAGATTCCTAGAATAAGTTTGACATTCATTATACAAATGCTCTTATGCAGTTTGCAGGTGTTCAAGAGGTGCTGTTAGGTCTGTTAGTTAATGGATATCGTCCAACAAGCAGAACATCCGTACCATGAACTCTGGATTTAAGTGTGGCATGATTAGAACAGTTACAGTACTCAACAAAAAAGCCTTTTTTCATACCTGTGCGACAAAAGAAGGTGATTGTTAAGGAAAAAGATATGCTGATTTTGAATATCACCACAGAAATCTCCTATCACATCGGGTTAAAAAGATATGAAGGCATTTAGGTTCTCACCTACGAGGTGTCAGATAAATATTTTGTTACATTTATTTTGATACAATGATATATGATGTAGCATTATATAGCATGGTGAATTAAGATTAATTCCAAATGTCTTACGTAAGTGCAATAATACTTGGACTGTATATTTAACGAACATACCTGTAACTGTGCTTGGTAGCATGTGATTGCCTCTTGTATTCCTGTCTGCTTTCCCTCTCAAGAAACCAACAATAATCCCCTATCATTATTGGGTCTTTATGACCTTGGTACCTCTTCTCCATGACCGTTTCCCTTGTTCATCTGTAACATCACCCAGATTTTCCAAAAAGAAGTCGAAATGTGAATGGAGGAAGTGAATTTTCAAAGACTTCTTCAACCTATGTCTTTCAAAAAATTTGAAGCCAAAGTTTTATAGTGTGTTTTTTGTCCTTTGTGTTACCAAGAAATCCATGCCCAACCCCTGTAAATGATTGCCAATACCTGCTAGTTCCACTGTTTGTAACATTTTTTTGCAAACATTTCATCCTCATGAGTTTTTGGATTTGAGGTCCAAAAAATTTCCTTGCGTAAGTTAATGTGGAAACTTGCCTTGCAAATATGCAAATCAGCTGATGTGTGGAGGTTGAGAGGATTAAGAAAAGGTATTCCACAGAGTCAGTGTTCTATTTGTGGAGGGAAGGAAGGTATGCAGCCTATATTTTGAATGCCAAGGAACAGATTTATGGAAAAAAGAATTATTGGGCAGAAATGGGAGGTGGATAGGAGAACAGTGTTAAGGAGGCTTTTTAGTTAGGAGGGAAGGAGCTTAAGCCAATTTTTAAGTTTGTTCAGTGCAAAGGGAAGCAGAATTTATAATATATAGTAATAATAATGTTATCACATGCATAAATTGGCTATGAATTAAAGATAGAAATTGACAATGAGTCTTAATTATTCCTCTTATGGGTATATAGTATAAGGATACAAAGTAACATATAAATAGGTCTAAGAATGTTGATGAGTATATTTAGACATTGAGTATTAGTTTATCTTCTGTCAGTTTCTAAGATCTGAATGTACTGGTGTTGTCTAATTATTTGTAAGTGTAAGAAGTGAAGATATCAACGTCTGCTGGACAAGTGGCTAGGGCCAACCCCAGCAGATGCCACTATGTAAAGCTTGGTACAAATAAATGAATAAAGTAAATATGCAAGTTCACTACTGTCCTTGTTGATTGGTTTCACAAAATTCTTCATTAACCCAAGTTTTATATGTAAGGGATGGAGAAGAATCTTATCAGGCTGAACCCATGGTATTTGTTTTACGTTTCTCTCCCCTGGGACATATTCCTGCTGTGAACATATGTAGTTCACTTATACTGTAGTGATCTTGAGATGTCTGGGATAACTCACTGACGCGAATGTTTCACTAAACGTGATTGAATTGGTCATTCTGGGAATATTAATGCCTTCTTTTTGTACTGTAAAGGCTGAAGTGCATTTAGCACTTTTGTACTGTGAGATTATAAAGTTTCATTTTTGAGTGGTGCAATAAAGTAATTTGAGAATATCTGTGTTGGGTATGAATTACAATTGATTATGCTTAGTCCTCTGAAATGCCTACCAAAACATTTACACTTGATATAAGGAATTTTTCAGAAGTCCTTTACTAGTTGTTCCAGTTCAAGGTAAGGATACTCTCAGATGTCTGATTAATAAGTTGAAAAAACTAGTTTTTTTTTAATAAGTTGTACTAAACACTAAATGTAAGAAGTGGAAAAAAAGTGTTCTAACACAGGAAAAAAATTGATGAACCTATCATTTGAGTGCTCTCAGTTTAATTTACTTCTAAGTTTCTTGAATGAATAAATTAATGTTAATCTTAATCGGAAAAGCTATTTGTAGTCAGTTTATTGACACTTCATCACTTGCGTTTTTATAATATTGAACTAGTTTCGGAAGCCTTTGCCTCCATTTTCAACCTCTCTCCAACTAGCATCTGTTGTCATCTGCTCTCCTCTCTCAGGTGGTGGAACTGTGAACTTTGTCAAATTATTTACTGGTGGGATTTCGAAGTTCATTAAGCGGTCCTTATTTTTTCATATGAGTATGCTCTCCCATGTCAGTTTATTTTGGTTTATCACTTCTTTTAATAATTTTGGATTTGGATCATGTAATGATTTTCGTTCCAAAAATGAAATGCTACTGCTGAATTACCTTCTTGTTTCATTCTGATGTTTCTAAAGTTCTCGTTGACTCTGGTTTTTAGATTTTTTTTATTTTGACCTATGAAGCATTTTTCTCAATTTTTACAACTTATCTGATATATTCCAGATTGTTTAATGATGGGATTTCATCTTTCGTTTTTAAATGTAGCAAATTTAAAATTGAGTGTTCATTGTAAAAAAGTGAGTGTTGTTTCTGAAATACTTTAATTGCTATCGCAGTCTTTGGATATATTCTTGATCTAACAGTTTTCTATGATAATTATCTAAAATGATGATTCACTGAAACTCAACCTTTACAATTCTTGCACTACTTCTCTTTTCTTGGCAATGTGCATCCTAATTTTTTTAGCCAACTGCTGCTGTTCTGTAGTAAACCCTCAGTATGAGGATTTTCCCTGAATGGCTGAGCCAGGAGCACACTAATATCCAATTGAAGTACTCATCTATAAAGCCTGCCTTTGAAACTTGAGATCCTCAGTCTTCTCTTCCTCTTAGCTCCTGAGATACTTTTCTTTAGTGTTAGATTTCTCACACCTTGCGATAACTGAAGCTGTGTTCTTCAGTTGGAGCCTGTAAGTTTTCCTAGACAACTAGTGGCCAGAATCTTGCATGCCTAAGTATATGTTGTGCATTAGTTGACAAATGACCTTCAACAGAAACTACAATAACAAACAGATCTACTTTCCTCTGTTGTGTTTGTGTACACAGCCGACTGCAAAAGTTTTGTGCACTATCGGATTTATGCATGCAAAAGTTTAAAGAAATGCTAGTTAGTTATGTAGTAAGGTGTTAGTTACTAAATGATAATGCCTACTGCAGTATCAAAAATAAAAGGAAAAACTTCTACTTAGTCAAAGTTGCGAGGATATTGCTAATATTTATGAGTATATGAAGGAATAAGCCACACAGCTTAGAAACATTGCGTAAACACACGTCTCACTGCAGACTGTACCTCTCTCTTGATACCAGCGTTCCCGCAAAAGGTGAATAGTGACTCACTCTAAACCTTTTGTATAAAATCTTCATTTGTCAAGAAGTAACATGTGACCTGTAAAACAAAATGTATTCTAGTGAGAGGGTACTCCGTTTCTGAGTCTTCTTTGTGTCATGCAGCCCTATGGTATGGATTAAGATTGGAGATTGGCTTGAATATAGTCCTTGAGGTTGTAGAATTTTCTGTGGTGTACTATTCAGAGATAGACAAACCACTAAGAAACCATGCAGACCCCAGCTATCTGCTACCTGTCTGTGCATCCAATACCCACTTCTTAAGTTGAAATGGAAAAAGATCAATTACCAATGAAAGGTACAGTAAACTGTAGGGTTTAAAAACTATTCATGCCAGAATATGCAAAAGGAATTTTGCAAGTCTTAATATATGAAATATAGTTAATGTGAAAGTATGTGCAAAATTATATATTACAATTTTAGTTAATTGATGGAAATTAATCATTTCTTCACACTAGCCGTATATGAGCTAAGGTTGTTGATAGATAGTCAACATGAACAATTCAATACCATGACCGGGATTTGAACCACCGATCTCCTGGTTTCCATCCAGTCGCTCTAACCCATTGAGCTACCATGGTCAACATGCCGTCCTGACATTAAATTCTCCATTTGACTCATTTCCCCGGTAGACCACTAGGGGCTCTCGCATTCGAGATACACGGTTTGTGGCGACTTACTATTGTAAGTACTAAAATAATAAGAGTTAAATGATGAAGCCTGGGACTCAAGTACCTACAATAGTAAGTCACCACAAGCAGTGTATCTCGAATGCGAGAGCCCCTAGTGGTCTACCGGGGAAATATGAGTCAAATGGAGAATTTAATGTCAGGACGACACGTTGACCATGGTAGCTCAATGGGTTCTAACCCATTAGCTCTAGCGACTGGACGGAAACCAGGAGATCCGTGGTTCAAATCCCGGCCATGTTGACTATTATATTTTACAAATTTTTGCTTTTCTGTGTATCTTTATATATGCTAACATCTTAATTTGTGAAATATATGTGTATATAATATAATATACATATAATATATATGTATGTTTTTCTTTTCTTCTCTTTTTCCCCTCCATTCCTGATATCTTAATGTTCAGTTTTCAACAAAGAAATAGCTTTCTGTAGCCTTATTTCTTTAAAATCCTTTTCCTCTTCATGTAAGAATTGAACATGGTAGTATTGAACTAATATATATAGGTGTACATCAAGAATACTTACCTGACCACAATATATGTTAAATACTTAGTATTTGAAATCTGTATACTGTAGTGTTTCATTAAATGTTCTGCTGCAATGTATGTTTCAGTGAAAGAAAACCAAAGAGGTAAATTCTAGAGATAAATATTAACCATTGTGAAATATCCAGAAAAGTTCTGGTTCATGTGATCATAGCTGCAATATGCCTTGCCATTCTAACCTTTTCCAGCTTTATGTTAACATCGAAGATGACTTTACTTTTCTACAGTTTCAAGTTCAACTGTTGGCACAGTTTATAACAGCAAACGAATGCATTTTTTTGTAGGCTCGAGTGCTAAGACATGACTTATTCATTGCCATATTAGTGTGAATTTATTATTTGTTATGATTCATTTTGTAGTTTTTGTAGCAGCAACATATTGGCAACTATTTCTTCGTATTATTCCAGTCCCTGCTGATTATAATATGCCCCAGAGCTGTCTAGTATAGAAACAATAGTTTATTTTATTAAAATTAACTTTCCATAAAGTGAGTGTGAAGGCTGGCAGCCTAGCATCTAAATCATCTGTTATTTGGTCACTTGGGAACAACAAACTGCCTAATGGAATCTGTAAAAAGAAAGTAAAATTGAAAATTATAAGGGTGATTAAGTAGTAACATAGTTAAGCATATCTATAACATATAAGTAGCTTGTTTAGATGTGAACTGTTTCAATATTTCTTCTGTCAATTTTGGTTAGATTCGGTTAAGTGATAGAAGTTAACATATTGACAAAATGTTGCTGTGGATAACCAAATATCATGATTGGAGTTCTATGAATTGAAACTTATGAACCTCTGATTTGCCTTTCATATCTATTTTTGCAATCATAAATACTATGCAGTACATTCATTATAATGTTTTTAGTTAGATGAGCAGAAAACAAAAAGCAGTATCAACGGGATGAACAATTTGCTAATTTTATGTTTAGGTTGGATATGGTTGTGCCAGAATTCATGGAGCTCTTCAAAGAACGAGCAACAGCTCCATTTTTTGTGTTTCAAGTATTATGTGTGGCTTTATGGTGCCTTGACAAATATTGGTATTATTCGCTGTTCACCCTCGTCATGTTGATTCTATTTGAGTGTACCTTGGTACAGCAGCAGTTGCGCAACATGGCAGAAATCCGCAAAATGGGGAACAAGCCATACATGATCCAGGTATGTGACTTTTTAATAATAATTTCTAAAATATTTGCGACTTACTGATGTGAAATTGAAGATGGGACATTGAATATCTTGAGGATGGAGGCTGATAAGATTTCCATTTTTTATAATATACTATATTGATCCCATAATTTTAACTGTGGAATAACATTAAACTGATATAATTAGCCTTATGTTTCAAATTAGTGTATTAAAAGACAACTATTAAAAAATTGTCAGAAAATTGGTTTCAAAAACATTTTGAAAAAACTTTGATATCTTTATTTAGATTTGTAACTAATACTTTTATAATTGTATTTCCAAAAGAGGAATTAATGAAGCTTTAATATGGCACACTTTTTAAAATCGTCTGTATTTTAGCTATCTCAGAGAAATGTCTTTTAAGTTTTCGGAAATATGTAGTAAGCACATTCTGAATTTCAATTGTCTTGCCTAAGGTGCTCTTAAGAAATTTATTTACCAAGCAGATAAAGTGCAAGAAATACACATTTTTCAGAACACCATAAAGCTTCAACATAGTATGTTTGCTATGTGCACAGGAATACAAAAGGTTGAAAAACATATTCGTGCTAATATTTTAATGTCATTAAACCATTAATATTTTCTTTATGGTTTCAGCTATTTTTATGTTAAAAACACTGAATTATAAAGAAAGAAAAAAATTTTCATTGAGGTAGTTATTTATGCTGAAGCTGCAAAGGCAGTACAAAGAATGAAAGCAACACAGGTTGTATGATCTGCTTTGTAGGTGAAATATTCAAAATCAGGGGAAAAAGGGAACTTGTGACTTGCATCATTGTATGCTTTGTGCCTGAAATGATGACATGAGGTTAATTTTTTGTTTATTAATAAAGTGATAAAGAAAAAAATTACAGATACTTTTATCCGGAAGTTTGGGCCTGGCCACTCACTCTATAGACAACTACAAGTATTTCAAGACACTTAAAACATGAAGCTTTGATTAAAGAATCATCCATCACTAACTACTGTAGACATTTTAAACTTAATTAAAATCTATTCCAAGCACCTTAACTGTTAAATGCGAGGTACAGATAAATGGGTTTCTATGACTAGCAATTGTCCATAAGCTACACATAACAAAGCTAACAGCCAATTACTACCACACATGATATAAGGAGCATAAAAATGCTCATGTTGGTATGGATGGCTCAGATAGGTGCTGGCCTAATCATCCTGAGAGGTTGTGGGTTCAAATCTGACCCAGAGCAATGGCTTTTAAGTGTTCTTCATAGTGGCAGCCCTATGTCAGTGGATTTACTGTCCTGCTGAAGAATTGCAGGACAAAACTCCAGTTCACTGCAGCACTAATTATTAATAGGGTTAACAAACAAGATGATATTATGGAAAAGGAGGTATCAGTGAGTTAGCAAACTACAGAGAAATCTGTTTATTATCTGTTTTAGGGAAAATATTTACTGGAATACTGGCACAAAGGGCTTCAATATGAGCTGAGAAAAGAAAACTATCTCAGGATTTAGAACAAATAGAAAAACTGTGGATAATATCTTTGTGATAAAAACAATGATAGACGAATATTTAGGCCGAAAGAAAAGAAAGTCATACAGGTTATTTGTACATTTTAAGTAAACATTTAATAGAGTTCATGGGAGACATGAGGCAAACTAAGGGGAAAAGGAGTAAAGCCTTTACAAAATAACTACTTGAAAATTGTATTAAGATGACATTACTTATGGAAACTATAAACAAACCAAGCAGAGTAAGTTTACAAGGATGCCTGTTATTTAGTAATAAGTCATTAACAAATGCTGATTTAATGAAATAGAGCAAAGCAATAAGATTTTGTGAAAAATTATGGTATTTAAGAAGAGTTGAGAAGGCATGAAAAATGATAATGGAGGGAACACAAAATGAAGTGATTAATCAGTTTGACTATTTGGGCTTTGAGGAGTAACCATTGTTAGAGTGAACAAAAGAAACAGGCATTAGCTGAGGGAAGGATGATTATAGAGCCAGACTGAAAAATTCAATGCTATAACCAGGATTTGAACCACGGATCACTCGGTCGCCATCTGATTGCTCTAAACCACTGAGCTTCTATGGCCAACATGCCGACATGACATTAAATTCTTCAACTGACTCATGTTTCCCAGTAAACCACTAGGGGTTCTCATATACAATTAGACACACCTTTTGTGGCGACTTACTATTGCTGTAAGTTCTTAGGTCCTAGGCTTCGTAGCTAAACCACCATATTTTTAGGTAGATTGAAGGAAATAAACATTTCTTCAACACTAGCCATATGTAGGCTAAGGTTCAGATGAGTAGAGACTGACTGAAAATTTCAATGCCATAACCGGAATTTTTTATTTATTTATTTATTTTCAGTTCAGTATAGTGTTAAATACACAAAAGAACAATTTCATATGAATTTATACAGATTGTATGATACAAACGAGGTACTAACTAGACTATTAAAAGATTAATCCACACTATTATAGCCTTAGTCAATTTAAGAACAGAGCTATACAGGTTATGTGATATAAATAGAATACTAACTTGCTTTAATAAATCCATACACACTAATAATAATGATAGTGATGTTAATAATAATAATAATAATAATCTTCACAAAAATAAAGTTCTAACTAGTATTAATAAACTCATCCACACTATAATAGTCTTTGTTAATTAGGAAACATTTCAGCATTGATTTAAAATTATCTTTACAATTCTTGATAGTAACTGGTAGTATATTATAAAATTTTATGCCCATTTGAACCACGGATCTTCCGGTCTCCGTCTGGTTGCTCTAAACCACTGAGCTACTATGGCCAGCATGCTGACATGACATTGAATTCTCCAACTGACTCGTATGTTTCCCGGTAAACCACTAGGAGTTCTCATATACAATGAGACATGCACTTTTTGTGGCAACTTGCTATGCTGTAAGTACTTAAGTCCCAGGCTTCATAGTTAAACCACTATGTTTTTAGGTAAATTGATGGAAATAATCATTTCTTCCACACTAGCTGTGTGTAGGCTAAGGTTTGGATTACTAGTGCCATAGCAGGTCAGCGGTTTAGAGCAACCAGACAGGGACCGGAAGATCTGTGGTTCAAATCCTGGCTATGGCATTGAATTTTTCAGTCTGGCTCTACTCATCCAAACCTTAGCCTACACATGGCTAATGTGGATGAAATGATTATTTCCAGAGGGAATGATGGCTCTAAAAGCTGTTTTTGCCTGCAGACATAAATTACCAAGAATGCACATAAAGTGCCTGGATAGTGTGTTTTCGGCAGTAGTCAAAAGGCAGTATAGAAGTATGGAAAATGGTAAATGGGTGGAATTATAGTAATATTTTTGTTTGTTAGTGCTGATCTTATCAACACTTCTGGCATGCCAAAATTTTGTCCTACAGGAGTTCTTTTACATGCCAGTAAATCTACTGACATGGGGCTGTCACTTTAAAGCATACTTAAAATTATCACTCCTGAGATAGGTTTGAATATGCAACCTTGGTATCAGTAGGCTAGCATCTAACAAACTGGGCCATTCAGATTTACTGAGGAGGGATGGAGAAATGTGTATATCATTCATAGGAAATTAATACATGTACAGTTCATAATATTAGATTAACTACTTAACTTCTAATAACAAGATTTAACTGTATTGGAACACCACAGTGAAGCGAAAAATTATTAATTTTTAGATGAGTCGTATTTATTACACATCTGCTTCATTTTCGTGAAGCAGATGTGTAATAAATACGACTCATCTAAAAATTAATAATTCTAATAACATTTTAAAGGCATTTGCAGAGTATACAGTTTGTCTTAACACTATGTACAATGTTTTATGTATATAATTTACAAGCTCACATGCAATATGTGTTTTTTTTTTTTTTTTTTTCAAATACGTCCGCCCCAACGTTAAATTATATCGGACGGTGAATGAATTGGGTGGAATGATGCTCAAATGAGTCCAGGGTCCATTGAGCTTAGAGTTACCCGACATTCGTCTTGAAGGATAAGGGAAAACCCTGGAAAAAACCTTATCTAGGTAACTCACCCTGACCGAGATTCGAACTCGGGACCTCTTGAACGTGAGGCAGACATGCTATCATCTATGCTACCGAGGCAGGCAATATACGTGTATATACAGTTAACCTCTTTTATTGCTATAAAAGCTGCAAAACCTTTGTTTGTTGCTAATAAGTACATATAAGTTTTATTAAATTTTAGATGAGTCGTATTTCTTACACATCTGCTTCACTTTCGTACCTATTTTGAGGACATGTTTCGCAAATCTTCGCTTGCATCTACGGCTCTTGTGCGACTGACGCTAGATCCAGCGGTGTGGGTAATTCTGGGGTTGTTGCTGCCATCTGTTGATTTAGTGATGAACTGAAATGTGGGATTCTCTTCTAGCGGGATTTCAAAGTTCATTAGTTGATTTTTATGTTTTTCTATGTATATCCTCTCCCATATGACGAGTTCACTATGTTTTTGTACGTATTTTAGTAATTCTGTGCTATCTTCAATTTCATGATTTTCAGACCAGAAATGAGCTGCTATTGCGGACTTATCAATATTTTTGTATCTTAAGTGCCTGAAGTGTTCTTTCTTTCTAGTGCCTATGTTTCTTTTTGTCCTCCCTATGTAAATTTTTTCAGTCTTTACACTTAATTTTGTAAATGCATGACTTTTCCTCTGGTTTTATCTTATCAGTATTATTACTGTGAAGTAGGTTTTTAATGTTGTAATTGTTTTTTGGTGCCAATGTTATATTGTATTTCTTGAATATTTTTTGGAACTTTTTTGTGGCCCAGGGGTGGTAAGTAAATTTAGCAAATCTAGTTTCTTGTTTTATTGGTGTAAGAGCTGTGATCTGTTTTAATTTCTTTTGAAGTTTGAATAATTTTAGTTTTTTATCTACAAGGTTTTTTCCATATCCATTTTTAATTGCAGTTTTTAAGATTTGATGGTATTCGTTTTGATATTCTTGCTGGCTGAGAGGTAGATTTACTAATCTGTGTGTCAGACTGTTGATGGTTGCATGTTTGTGTGGAATTGGGTTGAAACTATTTGCTTTGATGTAATTATCTGTGTGTGTTGCTTTTCTATGAATGCCAAATTCTAGTTTTTCATTGCCTTTTTTGATTTTAAGGTCTAAAAAAGGCAGAGTACAGTCCTCTTCAGTTTCTACTGTGAATTGTATGCTGGGTTCTTGCAGGTTGAGTAGTTTCAAAGCATCATCTATTAGTTTGTAGGGCACTATTGCAAAGATGTCGTCTACGTATCTGTACCATGTTTTAAACATATGAGGGAAGGCTTTAGTAATATGTGTTTCGAAAAAGCTCATGTATAGATTGGCCAAAAATGGTGATAGCAATTAAAAATGGATATGGAAAAAACCTTGTAGATAAAAAACTAAAATTATTCAAACTTCAAAAGAAATTAAAACAGATCACAGCTCTTACACCAATAAAACAAGAAACTAGATTTGCTAAATTTACTTACCACCCCTGGGCCACAAAAAAGTTCCAAAAAATATTCAAGAAATACAATATAACATTGGCACCAGAAAACAATTACAACATTAAAAACCTACTTCACAGTAATAATACTGATAAGATAAAACCAGAGGAAAAGTCAGGCATTTACAAAATTAAGTGTAAAGACTGTGAAAAAATTTACATAGGGAGGACAAAAAGAAACATAGGCACTAGAAAGAAAGAACACTTCAGGCACTTAAGATACAAAAATATTGATAAGTCCGCAATAGCAGCTCATTTCTGGTCTGAAAATCATGAAATTGAAGATAGCACAGAATTACTAAAATACGTACAAAAACATAGTGAACTCGTCATATGGGAGAGGATATACATAGAAAAACATAAAAACCAACTAATGAACTTTGAAATCCCGCTAGAAGAGAATCCCACATTTCAGTTCATCACTAAATCAACAGATGGCAGCAACAACCCCAGAATTACCCACACCGCTGGATCTAGCGTCAGTCGCACAAGAGCCGTTGATGCAAACGAAGATTTGCGAAACATGTCCTCAAAATAGGTACGAAAGTGAAGCAGATGTGTAAGAAATACGACTCATCTAAAATTTAATAATTTTTCGCTTCACTGTGGTGTTCCAATACAGTTAAATCTCGACATATAAGTTTATTTAAGCTAATTGATGGAAATTAATCGTTCCTTCAAACTAGCCATGTATACGCTAAGGTTTTTGGATTGGGTAGATAGTCAAAGTGAAAAATTCAATGACATGGCCGGGATTTGAATCACGGATCTCCTGGTTTTCATCCTGTCACTCTTACCCGTTGAGCTACTATGGCCAACATGCCGTCATGACATTTAATTCTCCAACTGACTCTTATATTTTCCCATAAAACCACTAGGGGCTCTTGTATTTGAGATACACCATTTGTGGTGACTTACTACACCTACATTTTACACCGTAGCGTATACACAGCTAGTGTGAAGGAATGATTAATTTCCATCATTCAACTTAAATAATAAGACTTTAATGATGATGAAGCCTAGGACTCAAGTACTTACAATAGTAAGTCGCCAGGAATGGTGAATGTTGAATGCGAGAGCCCCTAGTGATTTACTGGGAAAATATGAGTCAATTGGAGAATTTAATGTCATGATGGCACGTTGGTTATGGTAACTCAATGGGTAAGAGAGACTGGATGGAAACCAGGAGATTGCCTGCCTCGGTAGCATAGACGGTAGCGTGTCTGCCTCATGTTCAAGAGGTCCCGAGTTCGAATCTCGGTTTGGGTGAGTTACCTGAATATGGTTTTTCCGGGGTTTTCCGTTATCCTTAAAGACAAATGTCAGGTAGCTCTAAGCTCTGAGGACCCCGGACTCATTTGAGCTTCATTTCACCAATTTCATTCGTTGTCCGATATGACTTAACGTTGAAGGACGTAAATTACAAAAAAAAAAAAAAAAAAAAAAAAAACACCAGGAGATCTGTGGTTCAAATCCCAGCCATTGTTTTGAATTTTTCTCTTTGATGCTATCTATCCAAAAACCTTAGCGTATACATGGCTAGTGTGAAGGGGCGATTAATTTTCATCAATTAACTTAAGTAATAAGAGTTTAATGATGAACTAGAACTCAAGTACTTACAATAGTAAGTCACCACAGTGTATCTCGAATACGAGAGCCCCTAGTGGTTTACGGGGAAAATATGAGTCAATTGGAGTATTTAAGGTCACGACGGCACGTTGGCCATGGCAGCACAATGGGTAAGAGTGACTGGATGACCGGGAGATCCACATTTCAAATCTCGGCCATGGAATTGAATTTTTCAAATTGATTCTGTCCATCCAAAAACATATAGGTTTACTTCCAATTATTTATTAAGTTATCTATAGAATAATAGCTCCCTGATTAGAATATTTTTTTAGTTAGTTGCTAAAACTAGTTTTACATTTTCGACATGTTATGTACGTGACTAGTTTGTTATGTAACATATAAGCAGCTCAAAGTATAAAATCAATATCTTCTTGATTCACTTTTATATAAGCAGTTACTGACATTTTGCTTGAGTAATGTTACAGTATATAAGAATTTGTGTGATAATTTGTTTCTCCATATGTTATAGTTGTGTATTTGTTTGTTTTATCCCTATTTTCCAGAAGTTTTGCAATCATGATTATTTCAAGTTGTGTATATTGAATGGAATGTTAATATTTCAAAGATATTCTGTACATGATTCCAGTGTCGTCATGGCTGTTATTTTACAGTGTAAAAAACATTTTTGCATTAGCAGTTGCATTTTGTTCCATTACAGCAATCCCATATATAAACACGGTTTTACTTTTACCAGTAGTACATTTTCAATAATGCTCTTAGTCTACCAGCTTTGATTTTTTTTAATATAAAGAGACTCAAGGATACTCTACTGTAGATAGCATGTTCCAAGTTTTACGTTTTTTATTAAGTACTCCTTGAAAGTTAGCACTGTACACTCTTTTGAGTTTCTCATTATTTATTTTTACCTCTGAACTATATATTGCTTTTATTCCATACTGTCATTTGTATTGTCACCCGAACGTCGGAACACGCTATAGAGCGGGCAAGCAGGAGACGGTCGGCGTTCACCCCGCCCCCTCGTTTGTCTTATAGCGTTAAGGAGGGGTGGCTGGGACAAAAAAACATCACTGCGCCGTCTCTTTCTGTTCCACCTGTGTTCTCGAACTTACGGGATATTTCATCTAATCGAGAACCTTCCAGATCGGCAAGCTGACCCTATATAAGCAACACGTCGTGCAAGAGGAGTGAGTCAGAGTTTTTGGCGAGCAGTGTAAGAGTGCAGTGCTAGTGTACGACGAGAAGACTGTGTACGTGCATCGGAGTATTGTATGTAATTACGAGTGCAAGTGAAACTGCAACGGACGAACTGGTGAATCGTAATTGTGTGCATTATGTAATCCTGTGTAATTGGCAAGTGTTCAGCTGTAAGTCGGTGGAAATAAAGAACATTTTTGAGTGGTGTAATTGGACTTTTCATTTCACGAACCCACAAAGTCACAGTATTAATTGTTTGGTATTTTTCCGTAGGACATGCTCAACTTTGTATTGGTTCACTGATATGTATTAATGTGTTATTGGAGTATGTGATAACTTTTATGTTTTTTTAACTAGCACACCTTTTATATATAAAATAAACAGCAGAGGCCTGAGAAGGATTCCTGTTATTGTTGAATATCTGATAGATGTTCTTTTATTTTTTGCTCAGTAATGTGATTTCTTTTTAGTTGCATATCTATTATGCTATGGTTTTGTTAGATACCATATTTTGTTCAGTAGATTTTCATGATCCCAATGTACCCAAAGGATCTATGCAGTTGAATACTTTCCTTGGGTCTATTGCAGAAGAAGATTATCTGTATTATATCTGATACAGACAAATTCGCACATTGTAAGCCATTATTCATTAAATTAAGAATAATGACAGTAAACTTCTATATCTATACCTCTATATCTATTTTAATTTATATAAAAAAGAATTTATCTGATTACATCTATAGACAGGATATCCATAAATATAATACTAGGCATACAAACCAAATTGATAGACCTTATCATAGGCTTGCAAAATCACATAATAGTTTTGAAATATTAGATATAAGAATGTATAATGCACTTCCAGATTATGTAACTTGACTGCCAAATAACAGCTTTGAACATAGGCTTTATGACAGATTATTAATCAACCCATTCTACTCCTTACAGGAATTTTTTGAAAATACACCTCAATTGTAAATAGTGTCACTTATTCACTGAACATTATTTTCTCATTTGTATATATTCTGTAAAATAGAATAAAAAGATTTGTATTGTATTGTAATATTTATGTTATCTTCTGACATCAATTGCTGTTAAGCTCGACTTTGTACATACTCTGTATCATATTGTTGTAGTTTGTATTGCATCTTCTGACGTCCATTGCTGTAAAGCTCAACAACAGTAAAATAATAATAATAATAATAATAATAATAATAATAATAATAATAATAATAATAATAATAATAATAATAATAATATTATTATTAATTATTATTTATTATTATCATTAATTATTATTTATTATTATTAATTATTATTAATTATTATTAGTATTAATTATTATTAATTATTATTAGTATTAATTATTATTAATTATTATTAGTATTAATTATTATTAATTATTATTATTAATTATTATTAATTATTATTATTAATTATTATTAATTATTATTATTAATTATTATTAATTATTATTATTATTATTATAATCATTATTATTATTATTATAATTATTATAATCATTATTATTATTATTATTATAATTATTATAATCATTATTATTATAATTATTATAATCATTATTATTATTATTATAATTATTATAATCATTATTATTATTATTATAATTATTATAATTATTATTATTATTATTAAAGCAACTAGTTTCTAAGAAATCTATGATATATTCTATTATCTCTACTATGGAGGCCTTTGTTGATTTTCTTTATTGGTACCATGTGACTCAGGTAATAGAGCATTGGCTACTAATCCCAAGGGCATAGGTTCAAACCCAGCAGAGACCGATGGATTTTAAGTATGCTTAAGTCACATCCCCATTTCAGTAGATTTACTGGTTGTAAAAGAAATTGTATGCAATGAAATTCTGACACACCGGTGGCATTGATATAGTCCTGGCATTTGACAGCATTGATCTATTTATGCGTACTAGGTAGCCCAACTGTATCTTTTGTGTAAGCAGAGTGCAGCAGGGAAATTTCAACAAAACGTATGGCAGTGGCATAGCAAACTTCTCACTGCTCCTCTTGATTTTCAGTGAAGCTAAGCGATGAGATACTCTACCCTGGACTTAGCTAGTGAATGTACCCTATGATATGAGAAAAGAAAAGCGTAAACAACAAAAAGATGCTATAATGTCTTCATCTTTAATTATAGATTCTTCATTTATGAGGAAATAAATTCACTTTTTGGGTTGATAAATGATTGAAAAGTATGATTTCAAATGCCATAATTGCATAACCTGTCCATATTTACTTATAACTACTTTTTACATTCTGTTCACAATGACATTATCTAACATTATGGACTCTATGCATTGCAGAACACCATCAGAAAAACATGCAAACCATGCTGTGCTTCAATGCCATTTGTTTGCTTTCTCTACTGTTATCTATTGTATCATCATTACAATTATCATTACCACAGTCACAATGATTAGTACTCACTATGCTTTGTAGACTAAATCTAAACATTTAAGGGACATTATTAAATTTTAGATGAGTCGTATTTTTTACACATCTGCTTCACTTTCGTACCTATTTTGAGAACATGTTTCGCAAATCTTCATTTGCATCTACGGCTCTTGTGCGAAAGATTTGCGAAACATGTCCTCAAAATAGGTACGAAAGTGAAGCAGATGTGTAAAAAATACGACTCATCTAAAATTTAATAATTTTTCGCTTCACTGTGGTGTTCCAATACAGTTAAATCTCGATATATTTAAGGGACAGATTAGCACCATAAGCAGAAGCTAATAAAACATGAAACAAACTATTGCATCTGCAGTTAATAGCTTTAGCCTTTTTTCTGCAAGCAACATTATGGAAACTTATCTTTATTCTGCTGTTTTGTTTCACTCTGTGTGATTTAAAGGTTTTGCACACGTAACTCTTGTGTCCCTTAAAGAGTCATTTGACACTTTGGAGCAGAGTGTAGAGCTACTCATATGTAGCACGTCTTGCTGAGCCCAAAGACTGTGTTTCTCTCACTCCTCAGCCCAAGATACCATTACACATTTGAATTCAAATGAAGGAAAAGGATCGCTATGTCATTGCTTTCTAAATCCTAGTGATATATGGCTGCTCTTGCTGATTGGTTTATACACAATGAGTAAACAGATATTGTTCTGCCGTATGGCGAGACATAATGTAATGCTGTTGCAGCCCTGCAATATCAAGAAAGTTTTCTGTTTCCTTGTACAGTGATGTGAATGCAACTGGAAGGAGCATTTTTGTTGGCTTGGATTTTGTAATGCACTTTACAATGTGTAGTCCATAACGTTAGGCAATAGCAGCATAAAGAGGCGTGAGTTTATTTACTCCCAAATAAAGAATCTGTAACTAAAGTAAAAGACATTCTAAGATCTTTTTGTTGTTTACACTGTTCTTTTCTCATATCATGAAGTACACTCACCAGTTTAGGCCTGAGAAGTGCCTCTCATCATACCGCTTCACTGAAAATCAAGAAGAGCAGACGGAAGTTTGCTATGCCACTGCATTGTGTTTAGTTGAAATTACCCCTTTGCAGTTTGCAACTGTTTCAATGCACAAGGGATATCTGCTTGTGCAAAAGATGGGGCAGTTGGGCCATTTTATAAATTATTTAGGATTTTGTATTTTTATATTAAATATTAAAAGCAGAAGCATTATTAACAGTGAAGTATTCTTCATATATAAGTTTGATTTATGAGTCACTATGTTTACACTCAAACTTCACTTACTTGTTGTATAACTGAAACGTTTTCAAGATCATTCGATCTCATCCTCAGCTGTTTGGTGACTTAATGAACCTTCCTCTTCTTCCACTACTACGGAGCTCCGATCACTCTGCCATCTGGTGTTAGGGGCACTAAGTTTTAATACTTCATTTAATGCCGGGATTTCAAAATTTATAACTTTATCACGGTTTTTGTTTATGAATATTTTTTCCCAAATATCCAATTCTATGGGTGTACTTAAAGATTTTAACAATTTAATGTTGTGGCCAATGTTGTGGTTTTCTGTCCAAAAATGGTGTGAAACTGCAGATTTTTCTGTTTGTTTCAACTTAATGTTCCTCTGGTGTTCTTTTTGCCTGGTTAACAAGTTTCTCTTAGTTTTTCCTATATAGCTTTCTTCACAGGTTTCACAATTAATCTGATAAATTCCTGATTTCAAATTGTTGGGGATTGTATTTTTCAGTGGTTTATTTAGCAGGTTCCTCAGACTGAATTTGTTTTGGGGTGCTAGTTTTAAGTTTAGTCTTTTGAAGATTCGTTCAAATTTTCTAAAAGCCCATGGATGGTAGGTGAATTTTCTATATTGCCAATTTGTGTTTTTAAGTGGTGGAGAGTGGTATTTTTTGATATTAACTTCAGTTTTTCTTTTCTCTTCATCATGTTCCTTATGATGGCTGGGTTGAATCCATTTAATACTGCTATGTCTTTTATGTGTTGTTGAAAGAACAAAACAAAAACAAGGATACAACAAAAGTGGTGTTGAAGAAAATTAGAAAAGCTAAACTAAAGAAAATCATTAAGGAAGCAACCACATTTACAAAAGAAAAAGCAACAGCATATACAGTTCATTCACATATCATCCAAAAACATTTAATAAATTTAAAAAGATCTTCAAGGAACAAAATATAATCTTGGCACCTACTAATGGACACTCAATTTTAAAATTGCTAAATTCAAAAACAAAAGATGAAATCCCATCAGTTAACAGATCCAGAATATACCAAATAAGTTGTAAGAATTGTGAAAAATGCTACATAGGTCAAACTAAAAGAAATCTAAAAAGCAGATTCAAGAGCACTTTAGAAACATCAGATTGAAACAAGAAGATAAGTCAGCAGTAGCATTTCATTTGTGGAATGAAAATCATGACATTGATCCAAATCCAAAATTATTAAAAGGAGTGATAAACCAAAATAAATTGACAACATGGGAGAACATCTTCATATGGAAAAATAAGGATCACATAATGAACTTTGAAATCCCACCAGTAGATAATTTGACAAAAAAGTTCATAGTTTCATCACCAGAGAGAGAGCAGACAACAACAGATGCCAGTTGGAAAGAGATTGAAAATGGAGGCGATTGCCTCTGAAACTAGTCTCTCAATAATATAAAAAAGTAAGTTGACGAGTATCAATAAACCAACTACAAATAGTTTTTGCGGTTACAAAATCTGTTTAACTTGCTATTGTAATAGATACATTTTCCTGCCATTTTTTAAAAAATTTATAGAAGAGTATATGTATCAGTAGAACTTTTTCTCTTAAAGTTCATATAATATGAATTCAAAAGTATTTATAAGCAGAGATATGACTTGGCATTTTTCTGAGAGTGACAGCTGGCTAGTTTGAAATTCTAAGATAACAAGAGCAAAATTATTAGCATTTTTTTTAGATTATTGACGCTATGGATTTTTTTAGCTCCTGCTAATGCTCACAATTTCCTTTTTGGGACCGTCCCAGTACCATTCTAGGCTGATTTATGACTGATCACTATCTTCACAATTGACTGTTGTGTGGACCTCTTGTAATAGTCTCCCTCTCTAAGAATATTTCCTACATAAGTGTGTGTGAAGTGTGTAGTGTTTAACGCCCGCTTTTACTACATACGGCACTGCAGGCGATGACACTGATGATACATGAGATGAAGATGGAGCACCGGTGGAATGAGATGGCGGGGGAAACCGGAGATGCCAGAGAAAAGCTGCCCCAGTGCCGTGTTGTCCACCACAAATCTCACTTTGCAGTCGCCTGGGATCGAACCCGGGCTGCCTTGGTGCTACATAAGTGCTTTAGACCATTCACTGAGGTTGCGTAAAAATTTAAAAATATTTGTTGTTTATAATACAAATCTTTTCCTGTGTTGAAAGTTCAAGTTTTGTTGTTACTGGTCTCAGTAATTTAATCTCTTCTCTGACGGTTCCGAAAACGTTCCTGTTTGTAATAATTGATTGTAAAGTTGTAAGCTTTAATAAAATAGACTCAATTAGTCTTTTTAATATGAAATTAGTTTCACTTTTTTACTATGGTTTGAATAATAAGTATTTCAGTTTTCAATCTACTTGTTCCTGTTAAAGCAGACAAAACTTCCACCCCATTTAGTGCAAGTTTATAATAGCACGTTACCTCTTTCAGATTTTCAAATCACCTCCATTAAATCTGAAATCACTCTTAAACACTGCTAGATTATGTGCTTTCCAGATATGGCTTGAACCAGTTTAATCTTAAACCTCGGGTACAATGCCAAAGTTTACATAAAAGTAGCAAAAGCTTGAATTTTGTATCATCCGTGAAATCTTGCAGAACAATGAAGTTATATATAAAGACAGAGTCAGAATGAAAAGTTCAATGCCATAGCCCATATTTGAACCATGCATCTTCCGGTATCCCTCAGGTCCTGTATTCCAAGTTAAAAAAAAAATAACATGGTATACCAAGGGAGGTACCAGGGTATCCCAAAGCAAAATCTAATGTTCAGACATGGTACATCTACAGAAACAAAGGTTGCAATATGCAGTTAACACATTAATGGAAAAAGACTAATCCTTTACTATATCAATGTAATGAAAAACATATCTTAGCGATATATCGAGATTTAACTGTATTGGAACACCACAGTGAAGCGAAAAATTATTAAATTTTAGATGAGTCGTATTTCTTACACATCTGCTTCACTTTCAGATGTGTAAGAAATACGACTCATCTAAAATTTAATAATATCTTAGCGAGTTGGTAACAACTGATAACAACTTTATATATATAATCAGTGCAATTTTTGCATAATTTTTCTGTTTTCATAACTGCCACAATTTGTTTTACATTTCCGGTCTTTTTTCTTAGGACACAATTTGCAATGTCCAACACTGGCAGTCCCTTGCAAAGGATCCATTGAACTTGATTGCTGTTCTACTGGGCTTGCATTTTCACCAAACAATAATTCCTACTATGTTAGTTAATTGATGGAAATCAATAATTTCTTCACTTGGCATTGAATTTTTGATGTTGGCTATCTATCAGTAATTCCTACATTGCAGTTCTCGTGTTTGCAGGCATTCCATTCAGCATTTTTTTGTTGTTGTAATTTTACGTCCTCCAACATTAAGTCATATCGGACGATGAATGGAATGGGTGAAATTATGCGCAAATGAGTGCGGGGTCCATGGAGCTTAGAGTTACCCGACATTCGTCTTTCAGGATAAGGGAAAACCCCGGCAGAAACCCTTATCCAGGTAACTCACCCTGAGATTCGAACTCGGGACCTCTTGAACGTGAGGCAGACATGCTACCATCTACGCTACCGAGGCGGGCTTCCATTCAGCATCTGCATTCTTTGCTTCATGTGAGGCTTTATAAGTTCTTGTTCTAGATCTAACAAACATTTTATCCTGTTATATGTAAGAGCCCTCCAGTCAGGATTTTTTGTCTTCCAAGTAACGTAGGCATTTATGGCTACTGTATCAATCATGTTCAGGCCATTGCTTGGTAGTCCTATTGGATGAATATTCATTTATCATTTTGTCCATTGTATCAGCAGAACCTTTGGTTTTATTGTAGTGTAGAATAATATCGGGTTTGAACTCCTGTTTCCTGTGCCGCAATGATCATGGTGTTCAGAGCTGAAAAGGGTTACTGTCCTCTTCCTTTTAGGCACATATGATACTAGTGATAGATTTTCATTGAATGCAAACATAGATCAAAATTGTGGTTTCAATAGCATTGGTTGAAGTTCAGATAGGATTTTGAGCTTGTTCCTTCTAATCATAATCCTTTATTCACCATTAAGCTTACATGAAGCAATAGGTTTCGTCAATTATAAAAAGTATATTTCATCAATTATAAGTACAGAAGGTTTACAAATTAATGCATATAAAATTCCAGGTGAAATCAGATTATTTGCATGGCTTAAGGTAGTAGCAGTCAAATAGTACCAGTCAAAGTTAGCCCTTGTTTCAAGAGCCCTGATGTTTGTGGAACACTTGTAAAAAGTTGTCTGTTGTGATACCATATGCACTTCCTAAAGAAGATGTAAGGTCCATTACAATTCTGACACCTTGATTTCTTTCAGTCTTCTATTTCTGAACACACAGACTCCTCATCACTATCTCTCCTCTCTGACTCTACTTCTATTATTGCTTCTGAATCTCGTTCATTGCATAAATCATATTTCTTCAGTAATTTTAGCTATTTGGACATGTTTGTTTCACAACATAATGTGCTGTAGCAACAGAACTGAAGGCTAATGATCATCACACAACAATGGCACTCCACTTTCTGAAATACTTATTTTTATTCTATATAATGCACATCCATTTTACATTTGTACTAACATAATCTTTTATAATGTGCATTTATACATATATAAGTGTTTTCTTGTCGCTCGGAATCCTAAGTGGGGTATCAAAGGACCCCAGTAAACATTTGAATTTTTATCCACTATACAGACAAATTTACTTATCAAATTCAACAATGACAGCATTTAGTGGGGGCTGTTTGACAATGTCACATCTGACAATTATAAACTATTTCAAACAGCTAGAAATAATAAAATAGTAATGTTGGGGTCCCATAGTACCCCGCTTAGTATACAAAAGGTTAACCACTGAACTGCCATGGCAGTTTTAACAATTTTATGATATGAAACAATTCAGTAAATTTATTTAATATTTATGTCTAAGCTTGGGTTAAGCAATGAGCCTCTTTTCAACAAATGAAGAGATTGATATTTTGGTTTGGATGTAGTTTTTCAAAAGAAAAGGAGAATGTGACCAAAGTAATTTGTGTTATGTAGTGATATATTGTCCAGATATTAGGCTATAGCAAGTGTATTACAGGTAGTAAACTTAAGATGAGAAACTATAGAACAAGTATAGCAGGAAATGAGCAAATGAACATTAATTACTCAAATTTAAGCAGTTACATAAGCTCAATTTCATATAAAGTTGCTTTTAACACTGTACATGGGTTAATAAATGCAGATATGAATGAAATTGTGTTTTGCTAAATAGTTACTAACAAATTACACATGTTTTAATCTGTTTTATGTCAGCTTCAGTTTTAAAGCTGTTTTGCTTTTTGTTTTGTTTTCTCTTTTGTCTAATGAAATTTGCTAATATAATTTCAGATTATATTTCAGTTAACCAGTATGCTCAATTACACAAAATGTTTTGGTTTCTTTAACATGGTTGACATTTAAAGCTTTCGTACCTCAAACAACTGCTCTGATATATGAATACAAATAAAACATTTAACTCTTAATTATTTTAAGCTCTTTGTGATGTCATTGTCACCATCACCATTGCCATCCTCGCCATTGTCGTATGGCTTGGAAGTCTGAGATAAAAGAAGTGAAGATATGCATAATGAATTACAAGTAATCAGCATTGTAACAAAAATAGAAGAATATAGAAATAAATGGTTTCAACATGTCAGCAGAATGAATGAAGGAGAGGGTGCCTCCTATGATCCTAAATTATAAGCCACAAGATTATTATTATTATTCGAAACACATTTAATGAATTTTGACATTCCATTCACAGAAAATATTTTGCTAAGTCTCATTGAATCACCACCAGATGTGTTGTATCCTGAGAACAATCATCAGCTTGAACACCAAAGTTCTAGCCAGTTGACAACTTCTTGATAATTCCTTCAAGTGGAGGGAAATGTGTTGAAAGAAAATTGAGACATGTGAAGTACAGAGTATCTCAGTTGCTCATTGTATAGTGTTTATTTATTGCATTACTTCACAGTGCTAATTCCAATTTGCTTTTTCAAATTATGCATTATAAATGTTTGTCACAACCTCATTGGTTGTTTTGAGATGCCTGATCACTCATCTTGAATGTAGATCCACACCCAAATTAAGTTATTTTAAAAAGATCATAGGAAGATTTCTTTAATCTCAAATCTAACTTCGATAGTCAACATGAAAAATTCAATGCCATGGCTTGGATTTGAACCACGGATCTCCTGGTTTCCATACAGTTGCTCTGACCCATTAAGCTAACATGGCCAACTTGCCATCACAACATTAAACTCTCCATTTGACTTGTATATTTTCCCGGCAAACCACTAGGGGCTCTTGCATTCGAGATACATCATTTGTGGCAACTTACTATCATAAGTATTTGAGTCCCAGGCTTCATTTAACTCTTATTATTTTAGTTAGTTGATGGAAATTAATTTCTTCACACTAGCCATATATAGGCTAAGGTTATTGATAGAATCAACAAGAAAAATTCAATGCCATGGCTGGGATTTGAACCACGGATCCCCTGGTTTCTGTCCAGTCACTCTTACCCATGAGCTACTATGGCCAACTTGCTGTTACAACATTAAACTCTCCATTTGACTCGTATATTTCCCCGGTAAACCACTAGGAGCTGTTGCATTTGAGATACACTGTTTGTGGCGACTTAACTTACTATGGTAACTCAATGGGTAAGGGTGACTGGATCAGGAGATCCGTGGTTCAAATCCTGGCCCTGGCATTGAATTTTTCATGTTGACTATCTATAAAAAAACCTTAGCCTATATACAGCTAGTGTGAAGAAATGATTAATTTCCATCAATTAACTCAAATCTAACTTGTTTTGTATTTCTCCAAAGTTATTTACTCATAGCTTGTATTTGAATTTTATCCATTTTATAGAAAGTGTTAACACTAATTTGTTTAGTGTGTTTACACAATCACTGCAAACAGCTTACTATATTTGTAATTTGAAGTACCAGATTACAAACTTCACCTAAATATTAATATTCTGGCCATCTTCATAACATCTTAAAGCCGGGCCCAAGAACTTTAAGAATGCAGCTTGTATATTACTGTCATAAATTCGTCTAGATTATGTTTGTGTTGGTTTCATATGTTTTAGTTATATTTTGCACGGTAGTTAACACATTAACAATAATTCTGAACTACAGAAGCTACTTTTTCTAGGTGTACCGTAACCGTCGTTGGCGCCCAGTTTTTACAGACCAGCTTGTTCCAGGAGATATAGTTTCTATTGCACGATCACAGCATGACAACTTTGTGCCTTGTGACCTACTCTTGTTACGTGGGCCTTGTATTGTGGATGAAAGCATGCTGACAGGTAACTTAAACATTGTTTGCAAAAGAGAAATGTCTTAACTTTTTGTTAATACTTTGCATGTTAAAACTAGCATATAAAGTTACATGCTGTGGAGAAACAGTTAATGATATTAAACCACTTTTAATCTTTCTTATAGAGTTTTTGGGTGTTGAGTTATTGTTTCACTTGTTTGTAAAGCAGATACTAACACATTTAAATAAAATAATAATATATAATTTTAAAACATTCTCTGAAATTAAAGAAGAAAGCATTTCTTGAATTTTTGGAGAAACTTGTAATGTTAAAGTTATAAAAGAAACATTACATATTACATACACAAGAACTGTTAATATCTGGACTTGATTAATCTAATTTTCTGATTTATCCTGATTGATTTTTACCTTCATTTTCACCATAGAAATATGTGCATCCTTCAAAAGATAAATATGTATCCATTTGTGATTTTAGCACCACAGGTATTGTAGAGATTGCCATCTGTTGCATACTTCTAGCTGTCAGTCAGTATCATTACCATGGTCACTGTCACAGAACAATAAAACTAGAGTGTGTGAGATTGTATCACTTACTCTTGGAAGCAATCATAGATGTCTCATATGGATGGCCTATAGTTCTTTTCTCTTTTGCTTTAGCAGTGGTCCAATTTCAGTATTGTGCAGTAGAGTTTGGTCATTTATTGCTCTGTTTCCACATTAACCAGTTTCTTATTACTGCAGATTACCTTCAGTCCTACCTTCTAGATAAATAAGGTTCTTGTGCACTTTGAAAATGTTATAAATATGTCAGTCTGTTTGGTGCATAAATATTTTTTCGTTACGTAAGGTGATTTAACACTGCATATGATTCACAATGTTTTAATTTTTATAGATGATACACTAATAACATACTGGTTTACATGAATATTGAAACTGCATAAACTTCCATAAAACAATTAAGAGACAAAGCTATGGAATGTGAAAGAATTTCGGCTGAATTGATAAAACTTGGTACAATAAAATTATCAAGATTATCAACATAGTTACTTGAGATGTTTAAATGGTGAGAATATACCTTGAGTAGAGAGCATGTAACACATCTATACTACATAACAATGGATTGAATATGGTTCTTAAAACTATAGGGGACTTATGTGACTAATCAAGCTGACATTTTCAGGAAAAACAGGGAAAATACAGAGACATCAAAACACAGAAAATATATAGGGAGAATGCAGAGAAAAGTTTTTGTCAGTGGAACAAGGGAATGAGTGAAATGAAATACACAAACTTATGTGATTCTTTCAAAATAATTATTCGATTCATACATTTTGAACCGCTTTACTTGGTCAGTGTTGCCAACTCTGGAAATGGAGACACTCTGAATCCTTCCTCATAAAGCACTAAAAAAAAAAAAAAAACCCTTGAACTAAAGAGCATGGTAAACATTCAAACTCTCTGCCACCTAATAAAACTTTTAAATAAGTAAACTATATAACAAATATATGAAGTTTGAAACTTTATTAATTGAAACATTTAAAATGTCCCTGGAGATAGTGTAACAATTTTATTAATAAACTGGTGGCAACCTTATAGCATATTATCGTGTAGAGTTACATAAGCTACATACATTGTACTAATTTTAAAAATCATCCTCTTTTTTAGAGTTTGACATAAAAACTGTATTGTTCATTGACGATAATTCTTAGGAACTGTAGCACTACATGCTTTGAATTTTCTCAATTATGTCCTTGGTAAAATGTAGTTGCAGCAGCATTTTTCTTCATTTGGTAGTGCAAATCTTATTGCCAAAATGGAATGCAAAGTTTTCACTTTCAGTCTACGTCACTGTTTTAATTTTTATTACTCCTACTTGGCCTAAAACCCCTTCAACATCTTTGAGTGTAGAACAGATAGTGTGGAAACTGCAGTTTTCACTATTTTGGCAGCATCTCTATATTATGACGAAACTTCACTCTAAAATGTTATCGTATCTGTTACTTTAATACATTTTATGTGGTGTAAAGTTTTCTGTTAATGTAATGATATTGGGATACTGTACAATGAGCATTGCCAATTCAATAACAGGATTTTTTACTTTTTTTAGACATCTCTTGGAAATAAAAATAACATCTTGAATATATACAAATGTAAGTGATGAAGTGTCGTAAAAAATCTGACTACAAATAGTTTTTTCAATATCTTGAAGAACTTAAATGTTCTCAAGAAACTGTTTCTGTTGTTGTTTCTATCTAGAAGAAATTGAATACACATATAACTCAAATGTTTAACTTCAAGAGCAGAAAATTTCGTCTCACATTCAGATCCAAGATAGAGAAGTGGGTGAAAGTGATCCTCAACTTTGGAAGTTAAAACATCCAATTGGAATCCTAAAATTATAAATTTGGAACACAATGACTTTAGAAGGATTAAGTCACTCAGTAGCTTTTTGGAATCCTAACTTCGGGACTCAAATTTCTTACTCAGATTCTTAACTTCCTGTAGTATAGGCTTAAGAAAAATATGATGTAACTAATTGGATTACTCCTTGTATATAGAAAACAAAAGCTCAGCCCTATAGATAACAGCTTTCTCTCGAATTTCAGATTTCAAAATGAGCTTTAAGCTCCAATCACAGCTGTAATAGATGGGTTACTGCACCTTCAATGGATAACCATCTCGTTTGACTCATCTGTGACACCTCTTACCTCTAACTGACCAAACAATCTAGGAGAGTCCAGGTCAGTTGGGAAGGGTGACTCTACATCACAGTGGACTTATTACATCACATAAATGCTAGAAATCTTATCGTCTCTAACTAGAAATATTGTCAGGCTTGTCAAATTATGCCATTGTTATATTAGTTTTATGATTAAAATGTTTTGGAGATGATGAATTTCTGTAGAAGCTGATTAGCTATTGTTTTCACTTGTTTACCATATCATGTTTGTGAAAAAAGCTACATAGGAAAAACTAAGAGAAACTTGTTAACCAGGCAAAAAGAACACCAGAGGAACAGTAAGTTGAAACAAACAGAAAAATCTGCAGTTTCACACCATTTTTGGACAGAAAACCACAACATTGGCCACAACATTAAACTGTTAAAATCTTTAAGTACACCCATAGAATTGGATATTTGGGAAAAAATATTCATAAACAAAAACCGTGATAAAGTTATAAATTTTGAAATCCCGGCGTTAAATGAAGTATTAAAACTTAGTGCCCCTAACACCAGATGGCAGAGTGATCGGAGCTCCGTAGTAGTGGAAGAAGAGGAAGGCTCATTTAGTCACCAAACAGCTGAGGATGAGATCGAATGATTTTTTTTTTATCTTGGAAACGTTTCAATTATACAACAAGTAAGTGAAGTTTGAGTGTAAACATAGTGACTCATAAATCAGACTCAAATATGAAGAATACTTCACTGTTAATAATGCTTCTGCTTTTAATATTTACCATATCAGTTGAAGTTATTTGTTGGGTATCTTTAATTTCCTAAAGGACTAGATTAAGCAATACCTATTTGAGAAGAACACCAGATTTTCGCCACGGTGCTGATTACATAAATCTGGCATCAAATGCATTAAAAAAAACATCAGATTTGATGCCAAAAGCACCAGATTGGCAACACATGGTTCATATGAGTCTACTCTGATCACTCAGGGTCAGTTGTCATAAATCATCCACCCAGTTGTAGTTCATCACTGTTACTGTTTGTTCATAAATAATCCATATTTGCAACTCAGCTAAATTCACAATTGTTTAATTTAAATAAAGTAGAACCAAAAATACAGGTTATATGTATTTACTTTTGCAACTCTTTTAAAAAGATAAATTGGATAATTATGTGTGCTTTTATTACTTGTTTAACACTGCTAATAGCTTACTATGCGAAGGCGGAAATAAATTTGTGTGTGTACAAGCTCACATATATTAATGTTAAACATTTTTAATGTTTTCTTGCTATATATGTACCAATGTATAAGATTATAATACCTTACGCTGAACTTATTATTTTAAAGCCTCATATTAAAGCCTTAATAAATCCCAATGGGCAGTCTGATTTATTTTTCCAAAATAGCATCAATTCCATGTTTGTAGTATAGTTTATTCTGTTCAATTTTATGTGACAGGAAAAATAGTATTTAAGTGGTCTACCCGGACTTACAAATGTATTGTCATCATTATGTTTTATACTTATGAGGAACATTCTTCTGAAACTCACAATAGAAATCCTAATCTCTCATGATCATGATCCGTATAAGTGTGATATGAGTGTAATTGAGCTGGTGTGGGCAAAACTAAGGAATGTTTTCAGAGGGTGTAATGTTACTTGAGATATCTTCGCTTATCTTACATGCTATTTTGCTGAACTGTATTTTTCAAGGTTGACCACACTGCAGAAACAAGAGCATTAGCTCTGGCTTCTTCCCCTCTGCCCGCACCACACTGTAAATCCAGCACTCAACTTATCTTGCATGTACTATATATTGTCAGGCTACAAGATGGGACTTTGCTGAGAAACCCACCTTTGCCAGACGTGATACAGGACATTGCTTGGCTAACGAGAGGTTTACACATAGCAAAAGACAAATATATAGTTTTCACAATCTAATTATTTAATAAAATGCAACACTCTACTTACAAATCAGTTACAGCGCGTACATCTTAAGTTTCTTGTTCAATCTTGCACCATGTTGCTGCACTATTCACATTATACACACACTGAATGGGAGAAATGTATCAGTCGTCAAACCCATGCTAAGAGTGACCAAAACAGCCAGAAGGCCGCATGGTCATATAGGTCCAAACCACCCCCTCCCACTTCTAGGGAGCAATTGCCTATGCTGTTACCCTCCCCTCCTGGCTTGGGAGAAAATGTTAGCTTAACCTAGTGGGTTACCACATCTCCCCCAGCCTACCAAATCTCGACGACCTCGTCGAGCTACAAATAAGACTACAATGTAATAGCAAACTTGAGCATTTACAAATGTACAAAAATCATAGTAGAGCTGTATGCACTGTTATTGCACATGTCCATTAAGTGGAGCTTGACACAAATGTTTACAGGGAGCCCGGGTGGTCACTCAACAATACTTTTATATGAGAAACTTATGCACCAACAGAAAACATAACTGCACAATACTGTGTATCTTAGCACTGCACTGGCCTGTAGATGCTGCATCGGGTGAAACACTGTTCCAAGGGAGGACTGATAAGATCCCAATTTCCTCCCACACCAAGCAAGAGGGCAAATGCTGATCCTGCAAGCAACACCATAAAGTTTTGTCATCCATGACAGGTTGCATCCCTTGGCGAGTAAGGCAGCCAGCCACTGGTAGCATCCAACTTGCAGTCAAGGAATATGATGCCATCCATAGGTGCCGTACAAGAGACGCCGACTCCCACATCCACAGCCTGGGGCTCCCGAAACGCCATCACTCCACAAGGTGCTACAAAAGTTTGTTCAGGAGTATCAGATACATTACATAACATTAAATAGATGATGCAAGCTCTCAAATACAGAACATACTGATAAAATAATGAAATTTACGATAAATAGTACACAAAACAATATATTACAACCAATTGTATTACATAATGTAGTTATCTGTGCGACAAAGAACCACCTACATACCTGACAAAAGTGAAATAAACGAACCCATGTGACAACCCAAAGCTTGCCAATAAGGCATAGCTGTACAAACTTTAACCGCTTCGTCGATATCCATTTAAACCCTTCAGGGGCCAGAAATGGATACCCAATAAACAGAACAAGACATTTAAGTTGTTAAATGCTGTAAAAATGCATCATAAATACAATTCCGTATCTTTCATATTTATTAAGTTATTCAAACGAAACAAAAACTGGTTTAAAACCCATTAAAGGCAGTATACATCTGAGTAACAATAAAGTGGAGATTACATTAATAAATCATTGAAATTTCACTACTGTGTTTCACTGCAGCAAAAGCCATTCTTTGCGCCGAGCGCGTCTAATATTTGAATCATTTTGTTTTGTGTGTATACGAAAGAATGTATGTATGTATAGCTACGCAAGCGACTTCTCCGGTTCAAGGTTTTAACTTTTAGTTTATGCTAAAGTTTCTGTTAGCCTAATGCAGCTGTTTTTGCTCAGTATTTTAGTTATTTATACTCTCTCTGTGTTCAGAGTGATTTCTTATAGCTGTCAAGAGCTAAATGAATGGCACATTTGAAATTGTTAAATTTCAATGTTAACTATGGCTTATCCCGGTAATGTAGCAAATAAATTAGCTTGCGTATGATGTGTACAGGCTTCTGATATTGCTGTAGAAAATCTGGAAGATTTGTTGTGCGATTATGAAGATGTTTAGGATTTAGGTAGCAGTGACATGTACTGGTCTACAGATGGCATGTTAGCTTCTCCATTGTTTGGGGAAATGGCGGGTCAAATATGGGTGATGCGAATCAGCTATTACTAGCTATCCCTCTTTACGAAAAACAGTTAAATGGTAAAAAAGGTATTTTTATACCACTGGATGTAACTATGGACAATTGTTTAGTAATTTTCAGAGCTGAAAATTCATGCAAGACATTCATCTACCTGTACTTGCGCGTATAAAGAGCTCATAACCTAATTGAGTGCTATAATACTCAGAGGTAAGGGGTAAGAAATTCACCACGACATCAGCCCTCATACTTGAGAGAAAACACTTTCCTAAAAGGATACCACCCACAACCAAAAAAGTCGTAACCATTTCGAAAATTTCTAGTGTGTTGTGAAAAAGAAGTTCGCAAGGAAACCAATATTATTTGGTGTGAATCTGCAGATGTGTTCTTGGGTGTTTATCCAGGTTTGGAGGTGTACAATTCAAAAAGAAACCTTTAAGGGTACGTTTACATCCCTTATGGAACTAATTTAAATTTATTGTAAAATAGGAAGATTAAAATAATTGGCGTTAAATGAGCATTAAATGCAAGTATGTGCAGGACGTGTATACACATCCATATTGGTTTGGGGCATTTTAACTTGGACGTCATATTATGTCCATATTGGTGAAAGGGTTAAAGAGTATCTTGGAGACAGAATAGAACAGAACAATCTTGCATGTATCCAAGATGGGCCAAATGTAAACTGGGCCTTTCTTGAACTTCTCAAGAAAGATATGAAGACATGTGAGGAAGATCCAGAAATACTTGATAGTAGATCATGTAGCCTACACGTCCATGGTGCTAGGAAATTGACAAGTTTCTGAAAGTCAGTAAACAGTTTTTTTCAAAGAATCTCCAGCATAGTGGATTGATTTTACTTATGAAACAATGTGAAAGAAGTTTCCTTTGAAATTTTGCAGTTGCTGCTGGCTTAAAAACTTTGCTACCTGTTGATAGAGGCATCTAGATTTTACTTCACTTAACCAATTTCAAGAGCAAGAGAGCACACCTGCCTGATACTTAATCTGTGCAAGTCTTGACTGAAGTTCTACAAGACCATCTTTTGCTCCCAAAATTACAATTCTTGTTGATCACTTCTGCATTTGAACCTTTTTTGGAAATGACAGACACTAAAGAAATTGGAATTAACACTGAAATAATGCAATAATTAAAAATTATGCAATTAATCAACTGAGACACTGTATTTGACATACCTCAGTTTTCTTTCAACGTGTTTCATCTTCACTTGAAGGCATTATCAAGAAGTTGTTAACCGGCTAGAACTTTGAACATCAGTTTGAACACCAAAGTTCAAGCCATTTGACAGCTTCTCGATAATGCTTTCAAGTAGAGGCAAAATGCATTGAAAGCGAATTGAAGTACAGATGTGAAGTACAGATTATTTCAGTCGACTTATTGTATAATTTTTAATTAACCAAAGCATATGCTCCCATCCCTACATTCTGCAGTTCAATATCTTACTTGAGAGCTAATGGAAAAGTTTATTAAACCCAACATTCTGGAAGGCACTAATACTTCACAGAAACTCATAAACATAGATGTTGTAACTGTAGACAACTGTGTGAAGCTGAACAAATTAAGATTCCACCAGTTGCAAGATTACTTCTCATTGAAGTATATATTGAGAATATTGATATGGACAAGTACCATCTGGAGACCAAACAATGTTAGGAAGCTTTATGAGAGGAGACCTGAAGTACATATAAATTTGTCAGAGCACTGACTTGTCTTGATCCCCAAAATAAATGAACTTAGCCAGAACAGTGAAAGGGTGACTTCGAAATATATGTAGGAATGCTTTCACCAAAGTGCACTTCAGTCTGATGGAGCCATTTTTCAGTTTAAGGTGAGAAGCTACTGCCTATCTCCGCAATATTATTTCCATGATTTTTGGGTGTACATTACTAAGAAAAAATTATTGATATGTACATGAAAATTTTCAGGCATGTTCATAAAACCTTTATCTTGAATAATACCTATTATTAATAAATAGAGTCAACATGAAAAATTCAATGCAATGGCCGGGATTTGAACCATGGATCTCCTGGTTTCCGTCCAGTTGCTCTAACCCATTGAGCTACCATGGCCAACATGCCATCCTGACATTAAATTCTCCATTTGACTAATATATTTCCCCAGTAGACCACTAGGGACTCTCACATTCGAGATACACTGTTTGTGGCGACTTACTATCGTAAGTACTTGAGTCCCAGGCTTCATCATTTATCTCTTATTATTTTAGTTAATTGATGGAAATTAAGCATTTCTTCACACTAGCCATATATAGGCTAAGGTTTTTGATAAATAGAGTCAACATGAAAAATTTAATGCCATGGCCGGGATTTGAACCACGGATCTCCTGGTTTCCCTCAGAACTATTACTCTTATTATTTTAGTTAATTGATGGAAATTAAGCATTTCTTCACACTAGCCATTGTGGCGACTTACTATTACTTGGCCATGGTAGCTCAATGGGTTAGAGCGACTGGATGGAAAACCAGGAGATCCGTGGTTCAAATCCCGGCCATGGCATTGAATTTTCCATGTTGACTCTATTTATCAAAAACTTAGCCTATATATGGCTAGTGTGAAGAAATGCTTAATTTCCAACAATTAACTAAAATACCTATTATTAATTGAAAATTTTGTACTCATAATTTGTTATATTTCTTTTTTTAAAAAAAGCACTGAAATTTCAGGTAATTTTACTTTTTGAAACACGTACTAAGAATCTCAGAGAAAAATCCATTATTATTATTATTATTATTATTATTATTATTATTATTATTATTGTTGTTGTTGTTATTATTATTGTTATTTGTTGTTATTATTAATTATTATTAGCATTAGTAGTATTAGTACTAGTAGTAGTAATAATAGTAATAGTACTGCTACTACTAGTATTATTAGTACTATTATTATTATTATTATTATTATTATTATTATTATTATTATTATTATTATTATTATTATTATTATTATTATTATTATTATTATTATTTATTATTATTATTATTGTTGTTGTTATTATTGTTATTTTTTGTTATTATTAATTATTATTAGCATTAATAGTATTAGTACTAGTAGTAGTAATAATAGTAATAGTACTGCTACTACTAGTATTATTATTACTATTAGTATTATTAGTACTATTAGTATTATTAGTACTATTATTATTATTATTATTATTATTCTGATTCTGCTTAATACGGAAACATTCATATGCTTTGGTTGAATAGTTTTTTTAAAAGAGTGTACCGGAACCTGAAAAAATGTGAAACTGAGAAAAACAGCTTTAAAGTTTATATATTAATGGCTTCTCACATGACTCAGAACATTCCTTATGCATAGTCTTGACCCTCTGTATTCTTCCTTGTTCTTTTCAAAGTTTCTCTCCAATTTTTCTTGCCTTCTTGGCCAGTTCTTCAACCATTTATCTGCTTTCAGGACTCGCAGCTCATCAGTTTCTGTTATGACTACTATCATGAGTAGTACATGTATTGTGTGAACTGGGCCTACTAACCTCAATATTACATGTGGTTTCATTGTCTATTGTATTTATATTTTCCACCTTTACTGTTTTTTTTTTTTTTTTTTTTTTTTTTTTTTTTTTTTTTGTGTAAAACCATTGCCTGTAAACCCTATCCATATCATATATTCACCAATAACTAGTACAAAATATTCAAAACAAATAACTGTTCACATACTCGGCCTAACACAAAAGAAAAACTAGCATTTTGGAGTTACAGTGGTATCGATAGGAAGCTTGAAAGATCCCTTACTAAACAAGGCCTAGTTCAGAAATATCTGTTCAGTATTACAGAAGTTATGATCGATTTTCTGATAGTTTCGGAAAAGGGGGTTGGCAAAAACTTACACTCACTAATATAATAAGCAAATTAGGTATAAAATATTGCTCCAATGAACTTTTTAACTATATATTTGTAATCTAGAGGGCTGAAATTATAATAAAATGTAAAAATAAAAAAGCGAGAATTTTAGTTCCAAGTGAAGTACTGTCTCAGGGTAACCAGTTTGTATCTCATCTAGACAAGGGCCATTATTAACATTTTGATCAGAGAATGTTCACTTGATGCTTTAAATGTGCAACAAATAAATGACTTAAAGGGATATAAAGATGTGTGGCAAATTGTTAAAATTATTTTTGTTCTTACTTGGCAATGCCTTGGTTGAAGGAGGTTTCTCCATTAATAAGGAAATATTAGTCAAATCTTTCATGAGGGGAGTCCAATTGTCTTGAGAAGAGCATGGAATGGTACACAGAATTCATCTGGAAAGAATGCCATAGCTGTGGACCAAGAAATGCTTTTTCATGCTCATGGAGCCTGCAGCAAGTAGAGAAAGGTGAAAGCAAAGAGAAATAGAGAGAAAATGAACCAGTATGAGAGAGAAAAGAAAAGAAATGCAGCCTACCTGGTAGCGTAGATGGTAGCATGTCTGCCTCACATTCAAGACGTCCCAAGGTCAAATCTCGGCCAGGGTGAGTTACCTCGATAAGGTTTTTTCCGGGTTTTTCCCTTATCCTAAAAGATGAATGTCGGGTACCTCTAAGCTCCATGGACCCTGGGCCATCATTTCACCCATTCCATTCATCGTCCGATATGACTTAAAAAGTTTTACGTAAATTACAACAAAAAATGCTTATGTACTACAGCAGTTAAGAAATGGAGGATTTGCAGCGTAAGCACATTGAATTGGTAAGGAAGATAAAAAAGTTCAGAAGTGAAGTAAATGTAAAAGTGTATCTGAAATATATATAATAAACTGCAGTGAATTAAAACCTAGATGTTGAAAGTTACTCGTGCTATTGAGGGAACTCGAGAACTGTAAAAGAACTGTAATGTACACTCATATAATTAAGAAATAAAGCTGACTATTTTAGGACCACACGTCAGGGAAACTAAACAACAGATCATTAGAAAGTGTCAGAAAAGACATGTATAATAGATTGACAGGAAAAGTAAAAAATACTAAGTTTTAGTTTTTTATGAGTAGATGACACGTTTTTCTGAAGAATACTCACTCAGATTTTGATGTTGAAATCCTCTGAAACGTTTTCGACCATTGTTTCCTGGTCATCCTCAGCGAGCGGTGCTGCACCTACTAATTGCAAATCTTCTTTCTTCCACCCAGGAAGCTTGTAGACCCGCCCCTCAGTAGTCTCCTGATGTTCAGTGCCAACTTTTGAAACTGGGGAACTTACACCAGTCTCGGCCAAGGAGATGATTTCACTGGACATTAATGGCTGGATACTCTCTGTGGTCTTATCAGGCTGAAGTTCATTTTTCTCTTGTAAAGATGAAATTAAATTGCTGTACATCTGTTGAGGGCGATGTACTTCCTCTTCCATTTCCGACAATAGAATCCTAGGCTGGTTAAGATCTGGATTAACACTAACTTGATCTTTTGTAGATAATTTGTTGGTAATTAAATGGACACCACCATCGTTGAAAGCAATGAAATTTTTACATGTGGATTGTATTTTGATAAACTGTAATATACTATTATTTATTGGAATATCAAAGTTCAAAATTTTGTCTTTATCACTGTTAAGAATATGTATTTTTTCCCAAATATCCAATTCACTTACTAGTTGCACAAATTTTAACAATTGTATCTCTTGATCAATTTCATGATTACATTTCCAGAAATGGTTAGCAACTGCTGATTTATCTATTTATTTCAACTTTGCTTCTTAAGTGTTCCGATTGATGAATTTTTAAACTTCTCTTAGTTCTTCCAATGTAGAATGCATCACAATTATTACATGGTATCTTGTAAACTCCAGATAATTTGAGTTTGTCCATAGAATTACTCAAAGGTTTCTTTAATAAGTTCTTGAGACTAAAGTTGTTTTTTTGGAGCCAATTTTATATTATATTTTTGGAAGATTCTTTTAAATTTATTAAACGTCCATGTATGGTAAGTAAACTTCTTATATATATTTTTTTCTTCTCATTGTTTTAAGGTAGTCCAAAAAAAGCTATCATTGTTTAACAAATTTGAAAGTCGCAGCTTGAAGAATTCTCTAGAACTTACTGACACAATTAAGAATATTACAATTTTGGATAATATCCTTAGATGTCACGTTATTATTTACTAATGTTCCAACTGAAAAGATTTCTCAACTACTTCAAGTTTGGCTTACTTCAATTAACTCAATGAATTGAAATTCAAGATTTATTAAGTTTCACATCAAGTTGTATAGGCCAGAATACCTTTACATTCAATGGAAAATTGTATAGACAGACACATGGTTTAGCTATGGGTAACCCATTATCACCTTTTCTAGCAGACTTATCATATGAGTAACTTAGAAACCAAAGCAATTGCAACTCACTCAGATATATTCAAATGGTGGTACAGATATGTAGATGACATTTTTGCTATTTTACCTAATGACAAAATAAATCAAGCTTTAAACATTCTCAATAATCAAGATGAGTCAATAAATTCACCAATGAAATAGAAAAAAACAGAATGTTATCTTTTTTGGATTTGAAGATATTTAAAAATAATAATAATAATTTGAACTTTGGTATTTATAGAAAAGATACACATGTGGATAACTATATTAAGGCAAATAATTATAATCCAGGTTCACACCAATTAGCCATTTTCCATTGACTTAAAAATGTTCCAGTGTCGGACTTCAAATATAATTTAGAATACCAACACATATTGCATGTTGCTGAAATCAATGGTTTCAAGAGGTCCACAATACTGAAAATTATTAAAGATCATATACACAAATTACGTATAAAATCAGTTACTACCTTAAAACAATCAGGAGAAGAAAGAATATATAAGAAATTTACTTACCATCCATGGATGTTTAATAAATTTAAAAGAATCTTCCAAAAATATAATATAAAATTAGCTCCAACAAACTTTAGTCTCAAGAACTTATTAAAGAAACCTTTGAGTAATTCTATGGATAAACTCAAATTATCTTGAGTTTACAAGATACCATGTATAATTGTGATGCATTCTACATTGAAAGAACTAAGAGAAGTTTAAAACTTCTTCAATCGGAACTCTTAAGAAACATAAAGTTGAAACAAATAGATAAATCAGCAGTTGCTAACCATTTCTGGAAATGTAAGCATGAAATTAATCAAGAGATACAATTTTTAAAATCTGTGCAACTAATAAGTGAATTGGATATTTGGGGAAAAGAATACCTATTCTAAACAGAGATAAAGACAAAATTTTGAACTTTGATATTCCAGTAAATAATAGTATATTACAAGAACCACTTTATGTAGGAATAAGGATGGTATAATTATAGGCGATAGTTCCGAAATACTTGAAAGATGGAGACAATACTTTGGTGAACTTCTGAATAAGGACCAAGTACAAACACAGAATGATATTGGAATAGCTGAACTGGATAGTAGGAAAAGTGATGAATCAGAAGAGAGAGCGTTGGAACCTGATATGCTGGACGTACAGATAGCAATAGATAAACTTAAGAATAATAAGGCACCGGGTGGAGATCTTATACAGGCTGAGCTAGTTAAAAATGCTGGGAAAGAGTTTATGAAACACTTACATAAACTGATGATTAACATATGGAGGATGGAAGTAATACCTGGAGAATGGGAAATGAGTGTTATGCCCAATACACAAAAATGGGGACTATATGATATGTTCAAACTATAGAGGAATTAATCTGCTATCTGTTGTGTATAAGATATTCTCCAATATACTGTTCGCCAAATTGAGTCCATATGTTGAAAAGGTTATAGGAGACTATCAGTGTGGTTTCAGACAAGGAAGATCCACGAACGAAGAGGAATTAATCTGCTATCTGTTGTGTATAAGATATTCTCCAATATACTGTTCGCCAAATTGAGTCCATATGTTGAAAAGGTTATAGGGGATTATCAGTGTGGCTTCAGACAAGGAAGATCCACGACCGACCAGATCTTTGTGGTGCGCCAAATATTTGAGAAATGTATAGAATTTGGAATTGACCTACATTGCCTGTTTATTGACTTCCAGGCAGCTTATGACAGCATAAATAGGAAAAAGTTATACATAGCGATGAAGGAACTACAGATTCCAGAAAAACTGATTAACTTAGTAAAAGCAACGATGGCTAAAACACAGGGCCAAATAAAAATACAATATATGTTGTCAGATCCAATAACATATGAGAATGGAGTAAGACAAGGAAATGCCTTGGCATGCCTGCTATTTAATATTTTGTTAGAGAATGTAGTTAGTCTGGAATTAACATTAGGGGAACAATTTTCTTTAAGTCAATACAGATCTTAGCATATGCAGATGATATAATAAGTATTGGAAGAACACAAAGAGCGATGAAGGAAGCATTCATAGACCTGGAAAAGGCAGCAAGGAAGGTAAATCTAAAAATTAATGAGAAAAAGTTGAACTATATGCCAGTTACAAGAAAACAAAGTAGTAGATCTGACTGATTACACAGAAAATGAACATAGTTACAGTGGAATAATAAATATAATACAAATAAAATATTTAGTGATTATTATAGTAGATCTGAACATTATAGAAATTGGATTGTATAAATTTGAGAGAGTTGGAAGTTTTATCTATCTTGGCACAGAGATCAATGATAAAAATAACATCAATGTTGAAATTAGAAGAAGAATATTTATAACTAATAAAAGCCTCTGTGGAATAAGAAGACATCTTACATCTAAACTGATATCCCGAAATACTAAAATTTTAAGGTATAAAGTTCTATTAAGACCAGTCCTAATGTATGCTTCGGAAACATGGCCATTGACAAAAATGGATGAAAGGGCCCTTAGTATATTTGAGAGGAAGGTATTGCACCTCATATTTGGCCGTAAAAAGGAACCGAATGAATGGAGAAAAAGATACAGTTTTGAATTGTATAAATTGTTTGATGAGCCAGATATTGTGACAGCTATTAAGATCAAGAGACTGCAATGAGTTGGGCATGTTCTCCATGCAGAAAATTGGACAGTTAAGAAAATTCTTAATGCAACCCCGGACGGCACAAGAAAAGCAGGCAGACCGAAGCTGAGATGGGAGGAGGATGTGATAAGGGGTATAAAAATCCTGGAAATAAGGAATTGGAGAAGTACGACTTTGGTGAGGGAAGAATGGCGAAAACTTCTACAGAAGGCTAGGACCCACACAGGGCTGTCATTTCAGTGATGATGATGATAAATAGTATATTACATTTTATCAAAAAACAATCCACATTTACAAATTTCATTACTTTCAATGATGGTGATGTCCAGTTAATTACCAACAAATTATCTACAAAAGATCAAGTTAATGTTAATCCAGATCTTAACCAGCCTAGGATTCTATTGTCAGAAATGGAAGAGAAAGTACATCGTCCTCAACAGATGTACAGCAATTTAATTTCATCTTTACAAGAGAAAAATGAACTTCAGCCTGATAATACCACAGAGAGTATCCAGCCGTTCATATCCAGTGAGATCATCTCTTTGGCTGAGACTGGTATAAGTTTTCCAGTTTCAAAAGTTGCCATTGAGCATCAGGAGACTACCAAGGAGCAGCTCTACAAGCTTCCTGGGAGGAAGAAAGAAGATTGCAATTAGTAGGTGCAGCACCACTTGCTGAGGATGACCAGGAAACAACGGTCAAAAACATTTCGGAGGATTTCAACATCAAATTCTGAGTGAGTATTCTTCAGAAAAACATGTCATCTACTCATAAAAAACTAAAAATTGATGTCTCACTTTAAACATTTTGGTGGTATTTAGAAAGAGTACTAAACTAAGTAATATTAAGAATATAAGAAGGTAGATAGAGTCAACATGAAAAATTCAATGCCATGGCCGGGATTTGAACCATGGATCTTCTGGTTTCTGTCCAGTCGCTCTAACCCATTGAGCTACCATGGCCACGTGCCGTCCTGGCATTAAATTCTCCATTTGACTCGCATATTTCCGCGGTAAACCACTAGGGGCTCTCGCATTCAAGATACACCATTTGTGGCGACTTACCATCGTAAGTACTTGAGTCCCAGGCTTCATCATTTAATTCTTAATATTTTAGTTAATTGAGGGAAATTAATCATTTCTTCACACTAGCCGTATATAGGCTAAGCTCTTTGATAGATAGTCAACATGAAAAATTCAATGCCATGGCCGGGATTTGAACCACGGATCTCCTGGTTTCCGTCCAGTCGCTAACTAAAATATTCATGCTGTCATCATGCGTCAACATCGCCTGACAATTTGCCACTTGCACAATCTTGTGATCATCCGTCAGCATTTGTGGTACCCACCCGGAAGACACATTTTGCATTTTCAGATCTTCATGCAGGATTTTGTGCACAGATCCCATAGAAATGCCAATTTTGGAGGCGATGTTTGCCATGCTCAATCGGCAATCCTCCAAAACAATGTTCTCCACTCGCTGGATCACGTCGTCGGACCAGCTGGTGCGAGACCGTGACTGTCTTGGTTTGTTGTCACACAATGTTCTGCCTTCATTGAACTGTCACACCCAGGAATGCACATTAGACACATCCGTGGTACCATCACCACATGCCTCATTCAACTGGTGATGAATTTCAATAGGTGTCACCCCACGAAAATGGAGAAAGCGAATGATTACACACTGTTCTTGCAATGAAAACGTCGCCATTTTAAGTATCAAAAACACTTCTCTCCTTGCTGCCATTAGAGTTCTATGCACTGTACAGTGCTGCCATCTCTGTCATGCATTCACAAAGAGTCCACATGTATTTTAAAAAACCAGAAGTTCCTATCTGGTCCCAGTGCTGAAAAAAAATATATATAGATATACATAGGAGGTGTTATAACTTGAACACACCGTGTAAAATTCATTTGTGTTTCAGATCTGCTGTATGAAAATATCTTTTTGAGAATTAAGTTCAGTTGGTTACAAATAATTTTATATTAAGTAGCATAAGCATACTGTTCATTATGGACAATGTTACCCTATTACTATATTTACGTCACTGTAAATGGAGTCTAATAACCCAAGGTGAAACTGTTATTGTCTGATGCTTTCTTTTAATTTTAAATAACATTTTTGCATTGATGACATACTAGAGTATATTAAAGATGCTCTCAGGCTTCAAGCCAAACGTAAAGCTGGAGAGCATCTAGAATATATTCATTGCCAAGAAAGTTTCATATTTTATTAGTAAAATTAAATGTATTAGTAAATTTTATAGGTAAAAATGTTGAAAGAAATGTTAAAAGATGAATACAAGACCAGAAAAGTAGAACAGTAATACAGATTTTGAGCAGGAAGGTCTTTGTTTGACAGTTTATTTACTTTAAATCAAACAACACTGTTTAGGCTGGCTAATTCACTTGGTAGAGCACCTGCCTGCTGTGCAAGGGGTCCCGAGTTCGATTCCCGCTGTGGATGGCAATGTTTTTCCAACCAAGATGATTCAAGTGTGAATGTGTGCACGAATTCCCCCATCTTCACCAGTGTCTGGAAGTATGAATGAGTGAATTTATGAATGATATAATTAAAATACAAAGTATAAGCAGCCCAACATATACGAATTAACACCATCGATATGTTCCAAAGGAGAACAGCCTTTGGATCAAAACGAAAAAAACACGGTCCTGCAACCTTTTCCGGTTTTGATGGAAATAGGTCACCTATATGGAAGCAAACGTGCTGATTTCGAAAATGATAAGTTTTCAGGTAATATGTACCATTTTTATGAAATTTGGTACCTTTTATATATTGCACACACTATATATATATATATATATATATATATATATATATATATTTGCAGTATTTTCAAAATTTATTTTTTGATTTATTAGAAAACCTAATGTGATAGAAAAAATGGAAAGCATCATTCAGTTTAGCACATCAAAGTTAGTTAATATCACCTTTCAGATTGCAAACCAGTGAACAAAAATTTTATTTTGCAGGACAGTGTAGTTGAAAAAAGACTCTTGGATGCAATTAAATGTATGCATTAGATTTATAAATTTGGGAAAGCTCTATTCGTTCCACTGATTAAAGTTTGGGAATCTTAAAAAAATAGTGTCTAAATGATGACACCAAATTGTGTTAAACTCACTTTGTCACTAAAATTGTTAGCTCAATGGTAATTCACAAATAATTTCGCTTTTATTGATGCTCAGAGCAGCTAACAGAATGATGTCTGAATCATTAATAGTGTTATTGTTTTCTTAAATCTCTGTTGCATATACCAACTTGTACTGCTTTGTAACATCCTGTTGCTGTAGAACAACTTGCTTGGGTGAATTCTTACTAGCTTCAGCATTCACTCATATACATAATTCTCAGGTCATGTTAGGATTATTCTAGAAGCATATGAAAGCCAAAGTTTCTGGAGTCGCTTAAATAAGAAATTCCCGGCCCTTAGTAGTATTTATTAGTGGTTGTCCTTGAATGACCCATTCTTGCATTCTGTGAGCCAAAAATTAACAAACGTGCAATTGGATGGGGTGGAGTGGATTCATGCCACACCTGCACGATGGTAATGTAGAATATCCATACTTAGTAAATGTAATTTAAAATTTATATAGAAATTATTCTATAGCAAAGATAAAAACAATTAGTTATCACTAGGTTTCTCAATCAAGAATTACATCAAGATGTTGTATATCCCAACATTATTAAACATTTTATTGGCAACAAGCATTACATAACATAAAGGAAAATAGTAGTGTAGGTGTAAAGATTGGAAATAATGTTGTAAATTCATTACATTTTGAGTCGATCAGCTAATATTAAAACAAAAATACATGTGCAAGAAATTAATTGAATTTAACAAATAGGGATTGTCCTTTTTTGGGGGTAGAAAGCAAAGTTTGTGGTAATAGGAGAAGTTAAACACCAAATAAGGAAAGGGAAAGTTCCCAAACTTGAATAGTGTATTATGGGAGAGAGGGATAACAAGAGAAATAAAAATAAAAATGTACAACTGTGTTGTTAAAAGTGCAACTGTATATTCAGAAATATGGCTATTCATAAATATTTTGAACAAAAATATTTTTCATTGGAAATATATTATTGTTGACAGAATAAAAAAGATACAATTAGAATGAGAAAATAGACAAGAAATGGGCATTTTATATATATATATATATATATATACACACACACACACACACACACTATTGGTCAAAAGTTTGGGATCACCCACCACAACTAAGGATTTGTGGATAAAAGACGGATTTCATTTTCAATTTTGTATCATATCCCCATTCTGATAATAAAATATGTATAAACACTACATGCTTCTGTTATATATTTGAGCTTGAATAACTTACGTGTTGGAGTGTGATGTGTGCAAAAACACTATACATTATTATCTCTAGGATGTCAAAAGTTTGTGCGTCGATTCTAAGGGCAAAGGGTGGATACTTTGAAGAGGCTAAAAGCTAAAGCATATTGTATTGTACTTAATACCAGAGAGAAAGATAATATTAATTGTGTTGGTCTTTTTAATTTTTACGATGTGTTTGTACATTGAAATAAAGTATTTAGCTTTTCTCATAGGTGATCAAAAAAACTTTTGACCAGTAGTGTGTGGGTGGGTGGGTGAGGGGTGGGGACAGGGGGTTGGGCGGGCGGGCAGGCATGTGTGGGGGTGGGTGTCTGTGTGTGTGCGCGCGTGTGTGTGCGTATGTGTCTGTGTGATGCACATAAATCAAGATAGTTTACCAAAGATTGCTTCCAAATGCCTGCCATCAAGGAGAGAAAAAGAGTGGGGAAGTTACCTCCAAGAACTTAAAATAATGGAGTTAAGGAAACCATGAAGAAGAAACAATTAAGGACAGTCAATGCAAAAAGATGTGTGCAGCTTTCAGAAAATGCAAAATAATAATAATAATAATAATAATAATAATAATAATAATAATAATAATAATAATAATAATTTATATGTATATATATAAAAATGAATTAAGGTTTGTTAGTCTCGCAAAAACTTGAATGGGTGAACCGATTTGCCTAATTTTGGTTTTGAAATATTTGTATAAGTCCAAGGAAGGTATAAAAGGCGAGGAAAAAGAAAACCTGAAATGATAATCTACCGGGTTATTAACTAAATATATAAGTACATATGCAAACTTTTACGGAACACATACAACTTTTATTTTCAACAAACAAAAGCACTACAAAGTACAAAGATATTCCACTCCTTGCCAAAGTCTTCAAAGACTTGCCATATTCTATTAACTAACGTTTATTGTTTGTTATCAAGACCAAAATTTAATTTAGCGTGATATACCTTTCAAAGATTAGACAGAAAATTGATTTCTTAATGCACTATTACACTATAAATATTTATTGTCAAATATTCCTGAATCCTTGGATACCTTACTTATATAATTAGTGTTTGTGAATTCATGAATGTGAACTGAACTGATAAAAAATTAATTGAATTCCTTTGTGACTTTATGAAGTTCGCATAAACGTTTTTACTATGCCATGGAGAAGACGACCTGATCCATTTCTAAAATCCTCAAATTTGTCATACCAAGTAAAACCGCTTCAATTGACAGCTAATATGCAACAAGATCAAACTGGAAGTGTGTTTTCAAAGCAGTGTGAAATGGTAAAGTCCCCATTGACACCTCGACCAGATTAATTACACTACCCACAAATTTCTGACGCTTCACAAACTTGAAAGAAGATCTTATTCAGTGTGTTTTTCCAGACATAATGCAACAATACACTAACCATAATTGGCTGAGTGAATGAACAATAAAATACAGATGTCGATCTCAATGCAGTCATACAGAATATTCTTCTGCGGGAGTTGGTTTCCTACAAATCTGTTGACACAGTTATAAACCCGGATGATGTCAACTATCCCAGAGTTTTTAAATTCATTAGAATTGCCTGGACTCTCACCTCACAATTTAAAATTAAAAGTGGGATCAGTTGTGATCATATGCATAACAACCGTGCAATGAACGAAACTAACTGTGAAAAAGCTAATGAATGACAGTCATCAAAGGAAAGTACAAAGGAGAGGATATCACGATCCAACGTATTCTAATGATTGCAACGAAATTACCTTTTGATTTTAAGTGTCTGCAATTTCGCATGTGTTTGGGCTTTGCGATGACCATAAATAAATTGCAAGGACAGTCATTAGAAGTTTGTGGAATTATCTTGGAGTTTCCCTATTTCTCTCATGGACAATTATAAGTTGTGTGTTTGCACGTCGGAAAACCCATCTTCTTTATGTATTTATGCACCTCAAAAAAAGACAAAATATTGCTTATCAGAAAGCTTTAAATTGATTAACTTAATTGTAACTATGTTGTATTTAAACTTCACCCTCATTTGCATAATGAATAAATAAATAATCTGATACTCGAGTCGAGTATCAGCTGATGATAGGAGCGAGAGCTCTTGAAACATGTCCTGTGAATAAACAGTGTGAATGAAGCAATGTGTCAATATCTTCTCGATTCACTTTTGTATTAAGTTCAGACAACTTTTATAGGCATTGTGAAGTTTGCCGGGTCAGCTAGTAGAAGTATTAGTGATGATGATGATGATGATGATGATAATGAAGTTATCTATATTTAGAGAGGAAATGGTTAGATTATACTGTAATACTGTGTATGTCAAAGCGAGTGCTCAAACAGCTGCAGTACACAAGTTTAACCGTGCGCTCCTTGTAAGGAAATTTGTTCTTTGGGCACAAGTATATATTCCAACAATCTGGAAAAATTAAATTGCATTTGAAATTACATAGTATCCTGGACACTAATAAATAATATAATATACAGTTATATCTCTTCAAAGATTAAAAATTTTGTTTCATACTGAGTGGCATTTGCATTTTTTACATCACTCATGTTTTTGAAAAATAGAAATTTGCAATACCTAATTTTAAATTTCCAATACTTAATTGCATATTGCCCCTTAGTACAAAATAAAAGTAGAATTTTGTATAAAATTCACATATTTAAATCACAAAACTCTTATGTATCATCTAGGGTAATTGTCTAGTTTCTCCTACATTTTAACGTTCCTTCCCTAACTATCCTTTTCCAAGTACAAATGTTAGTCACATATAAAGTTTTAATATAAAACTGTCAATTCATAGAAGTGTTTAACCACATTACAGGTGAATCAGTACCACAAATGAAAGAACCAATAGAAAATCTTGAACCCAGTCGCATCCTAGACTTGGAGGCTGATGGAAAATTGCATATCCTTTTTGGTGGCACTAAAGTTGTCCAACATACACCTCCAAGCAAAACATCAGCTGGATTAAGAGGTAAATTTCATAATGAAGTTTTGGTAAGCAGAGTTCCTAAACTAGTCATAGTTCTACAACTTCTATCGGTGAGCAAGTAATCTATCCCGTTCCATCTCACACCCTCACCACCACCATAGTACATAATCAGTTTGGAGAACAAAAATATTTCTTACCATTAGAGGCAGAGTATGCTTATGAGTACTAACCCATTTGCATCATATTTATTATTTATTATCCAAAAGAAGTAACCCTATTTTACCAGTAAGGTATATTAGGGTTCTAGTTACAAAAAACACATAAATACAAAGATCAAAATAACAGAAGGTGATAATAATTATAACACAAAAATTTGGCCAATAAAGTGCTCAAAAGCTGAAGTGCAACATTTTTTAAGGAATACATCAAACAACAGTGTTTGAAGATCTGTATTACAATATGAAAGATGTTGAATAAGATTATATCTCTTTTTGGAATGAAGATCACATCTAAATATTAAGTGTCAACATTTTCATCAACACTTTCACAATTACAGAGGTATCCTTCAGGAGAGTCTATATGGAATCTTCGAAAGTAAGTTGTAAATTTCCCATGTCCGGTAGCAGACTGAGTCAAAATAAAATTAGGTAAAAGTACTTGCAGTTTACTTGATCAATAACAGTAGGAAAAAATAAATTTTGAGTGATTTGTCCTTTATTGCTATTTATCCGAATCATATTTAACATAGGGTGTATAATATCACTTATGTACCTGTTTCTCTAATTCGCTAATTAGTTAATTCAAACTTTTTAAAACGGCTTTCTCTCATTTAGGGATATTTCGTCAAGAGGGCTAATACAAGAAAAGAAGTGATAGAGAGTTACTTTTGCAGAGGTTTGAGAGCCGAAACATGCATTCAAATGAGCATGTGGTAAAGCATGGGGAGGATAAAGTACAAGAACCAGCATATGTCATGGTTTTCATTTTATTGCTCCGATATTGCTTTTATTTTAAAGTAGTAGTGTAGTAAACATTACAAAATAACACTTTTTTTATAATTGCATTTTATGTTACAGAATAATGTTAAGACATATTTTGTTTTCCATTTTAAAATAATTAATGATTTGCAACAGCTAATATGCCACTTGTATTTGAAAATTCAACAATAACAAAATACCTTATAAATACCATTACTTTGTCGTGAGTTTTATGTAAAGTAAACTGACTCACATAAGCTGTCTTAATATCTGAGAAACATTTTCTACTGTTTTCCAATTTTTATGTCGTTATTCATAGAGTGGTCATCAAACAGTTGATTTTGAAGCAGCATATATATATATATATATATATATATATATATAGTATCTATAGCACCTATATATATAGCATCTGGTTTTTAAACATATGATTTAAACATATGACTAATTTTTAAGCCTACTCAATTCCTCTTGTACCTCTAACAGGAAATGAGGTAACAGCATTTTTTCAAATGTTTGTCAGTTAAAAATTAGTAGAACAAAAGAATAAATGTTAATAAGAATAGTTTATGGAACAGGAACAGAGGAAGTCTTGTATCAGTTTTATTTTTGTCCAAGTACTGCAAAAGGTATATCTTCAATGAAATCTTTGTAGCAATTTTTGGGTGGAATAAAACAAATTTCTGTACCATTACAGGTAACCAGCCTGGTTTTCAAATTGCGATTCACATGCTCTGCTAAGGAAAGTTGACAATAATGAGAAGTACATATGAATTTAATGCCACTCTCTAGAAGAAAACTTAATGAAGACATATAGACAGAAATATTAGACATTATTGGAAACCACAGTTCTTGATATAACAAAGAAAGCAAAAGTGGTAGCAGATCCCGTAAGATAAAATGTATCTTTGGAAGTAATGAAATACAACGGAGTGCAGATGGTTAGGACTTGCAGCAGATTATCACAATATGAAACAAACTTGACTATTCGTGGTGCATTGATGCCAAAAAAGTACTCACAGATCAGATCTTAATTTTGTCTTACATACACCCAAATGTACAACAAAGAATGAGGTGTAAAAATATTCACAAAACTGTGGGTATTAAAAACTGCAGAAGTAAAATTTTCATCAAACAAGAATATGAAAGAGGGTTGTACAAAGGTCCATCCTTAAATGTATACCTTAGCAAAACATTGGCAGATTGGTGTTGCTGCAAAAAAGAACCTAATACTGGGTCTTTCTGCTGGTAATTTAAGGTGAATTAAAAATCAAGTCTTGAGAAAATGTCTGCACTGTTAGAAACTTGTATATAAACAGCAGAAAGTTCATACTATATGCTGGACAAGGTAAAAGCAACTGAATTTTGTGAATTGTGAATATGAAGTACTGTTAAATGAAATCTGTATGAAGAACAGTAAAGTTATCTTCCAGTCTTGTAGGTCATGGTTCAGTAGGATTGGAACTTCCTGACATTTCGTCAAGGACTGTGCTTGGTATCTGCAAGAAGTGATCCACGTTCATAAGGGATCAAATGACTCAATAAGTGGCTGGCACACTTATATATATGACTGGTGGGCGGAGCTTGCCACCCAGCTGAGCACTCATTGATCCAAGTCTTTGGAGGGCTGTCTCGGAAGGTTATATTTTGTTCTTTTTTCCAGCACTGACACTCAAGCCTTGTACATGCAGAGTGTTTCGTCCTTACGATTGAAACTGTTTGGATGTTTGAAAATTTCTATCCACCGTTGTAGGTGGACATGATAATTGGTGGATGATTATAGGAGCTGTGTGTCTTTGGTAACATGATATCATGTGATATGATATAATGGTAACATGATATTATGGCTGAATAATGGAGTGTTCTGTCATGGTGGATTTCTCTGTTTGCCCTAATCTACTGTGCCGCTCATGTTGTCTAAACCTGGTAGTAATGCTGCACATGGTCGGGCCAATGATCTGTGTTAACTTCTGGCGTCAGCAGAGTCGACTACCTCCAAGGCTCCGGCTAGGCGCTGATCTTTTTTTTTTTTTTTTTTTTAAATATATATGTGTGTGCAATTTTAATAGTTCTATTTATACTTATATAGTTTTTGGAAATTTTTATATCTGGCTTTTGCCATGACTTGTTTTTGTAAGGGCGCTGATGACCGCCGTAGTTGAGCGCCCTTATACACCATCAAACCTGTCCACAACTACAAGGAATTTTGTATACTCTTGCCGATGGAGGGGGCATCCTGTTTATCTTTTGCTGATCTTAATAACTTTTATTTTTAATATTGGTCTGTAAATAGTATCAGTGTTGTGGGTTCTTAATAGTTTTCCCATACACTCTTATACATTTTTGATTTACAGAAGGACCAGCTTAGTTAGCAGGCAGCATTATGCTTTTTGTGTCGGATGCCTAGGGTGTAGTGTGTACTGTATCTCCTTATGGCTGTACCCGTTGGCTCTGAAGGCTGTATGAATGTGTTTGAGTTCCTCTTCCAGATATCTTTGATGGCATTGGTCTTTAGCCTGCTCAGTGAGTGCTTTTATGATGCCTTGTTTCTGTCTTGGGTGATGGCTGGGTGTTTTGTGTAAATAGTGGTTCGTATGCATTGGTTTTCTATAGACGGTACATTTAAGACAAAGATCTGGTTTTTATGACAAGAACATCCAGAAAGATCAGCCAATTGTTTTCTTCTTTTTCAATGGTGAATTGTAGGTAATGGTTTATATTGTTTAAGTACTGTAGAAACTGGTCTAGGGTGTCCTCTCCATGGTTCCAAATTACAAAAGTATCGTCCACGTGACATAGCCAAGCTTTCGGTTTGAGGGGGGGCATTTTCAAGTGCTGTCTGTTCAAACTTTTCCATAAAGAAATTGGCTATGATAGGACTGAGTGGACTTCCCATTTTGATGCCATCTATTTGCTTGTAAAAATTGTCATCCCATAGAAAATAGTTTGTCAAGAGGCAGTGTTGGAAAAGATCAGTGATGTCCTATTCACCAAAGTGACAATAAAGGAAGCCATGAGCTATATGGAGGAGCTATTTCTTAAGGACATCACTGATCTCTTCCAACACTGCCTCTTGACAAATTACTTACTATGGGATGACAATTTCTATCAGCAAAAAGACGGCATTGCAATGGGAAGGCTACTCAGTCCCATCATAGCCAAATTCTTTATAGAAAAGTTTGAACAGACAGCACTTGAGAATGCCACTGTCAAACGAAAACTTGGCTGTATTACGTGGATGATACTTTTTGTAATTTGGAATCATGGAGAGGACACCCTAGACACCCTAGACTAGTACTTTAACAAAATAAACTATAGCATACAATTCATAATGGAAAAATAAGAAAATAATAGACTGGCCTTCTTGGTTGTTCTTGTCATAAAAAACTTAGATCGTCTTGAATGTACTGTCTATAGAAAACTGACGCAGACAGACTACTATTTACACAAAATGCCCAACCATCACCCAAGACAGAAACAAGGCATCATAAAAGTACTCACTGAGAGAGTGAAAGACCTATGCCATCAAAGGTATCTGGAAGAGGAACTCAAACACATACATACAGCCTTCAGAGTCAATGGGTACAGCCACAAGGAGATACAGTGCACACTACATCCCAGGCATCCGACACAAAAAGAAAAATGCCACGCACTAACTAAGGTTGTCTTTCCATAAATCAAAGGTGTATCTGACCGTATGGGAAAATTATGAACCCACAACATTGATACTATTTACAGACCAACATTAAAAATAAAACAGTTATTAAGATCAGCAAAAGACAAATGAGATGCCCACTCATCTGCAGGAGTATACAAAATTCCTTGTAACTTTGGACAGGTTTAGATTGGCACACCCATGCGCAGCATTACTACCGGGCTAAGAGAACATGAGCGGCACAGTAGACTAGGGCAAACAGAGAGATCCTCCGTGGCAGAACACTCCATTATTCAGTCATGATAGCATGTTACCATTATCCAATGGCGGGTGGTGGTATGACGCTTCGAAGTGTGGTGCGTACAAACACAGCTAAAAGTGACAAAAATAGTATTAAACCCAAAACAGTGAGTAATGTAAATGTAAATAACGCTATTCAAAACATACGCATAGTTTCTCAGGAAGAAGTAAACAGTGAAAAAGCCGTAAATGCAACAAACTCAAAACATCACATGGCAAGCCAATGCAATGGCGTCAGTAAATCTAGTGAATATGAAAGTGTGGCTTCTCTTCAGAAAATAATCGAAATACTAGACAAAGAATTGAAAGAAATCAAACTGAAGAATAAATTATTAAGTGAGGAGAACCTAAAACTAACTCAACTTCTAGAAAATCAAACTGAAAACCCTTGGCAACGTCCCAAGAAAGGAGCTACAATAAAAACGTGTTTTAGTGAAAAACACAAGGACTTGGAAACGAGAAACTCATTCTCTCCTCTGCTGGCTGATGAAGAAGATGGAAATGTAAACTCAATGGAATGGCCTAAACTTGGAGCTGCGCATACGGGTCCCAAACCAAACTGGAAGAAAAGCATCCCCCGGAAGAAGCAGACATCAGATGGGCAAAAACCGATGATATCAGTATATGGCGACAGTCATGCAAGGAATCTGGCAGTGAAGATAAGTGACAGTAAAGAAATGTGTAAATTTGAAATTATAGGTTATGTGAAACCAAGTGCAAAATGCAGTGCAATATTCCCAAATGTCATATGTGATCAAAGTGAGGTTAGAGTAATTGTGGCTGGTTCAAATGATGTTTATCACAATGAAGCTGATAATGTTCTAAAATACTTAGATAACATATTGCAAAGTGCTAATGGTGGTCACACAATTGTAGTAAATATCCCACACAGGTTTGATCTGCATTATGACTCATGTGTAAACAAAGAAATAAGAAAGACAAACAAAAAACTGAAGCTTCTGTGCGCGAGTCATGCTAGTGTATCCTTAATAAACATTGGTGAACTACAAAGGGAACAGCATACAAGGCATGGCCTACACTTAAACCATAGAGGTAAAAACTATCTAGTGTCTCTAATATTGCATGAGATACAAAATGGGTTAAAAAAATCTTGTAACTATATTCCTATGTCTGAAATAGATGGTGCCATAATTAACTCAGATTGACTAATGGAAGGTCTATGCAGTAACCAAAGCATGAGTGCCAAACCAAGTAATGGTAGGGAAATTAGGGTAATGCACCAAAATACTCAATATATATCAAACAAACAAGAAATGCTAGAAGTAATAATATCAGAATTAAATCCAAATGTAATTATTTTTACAGAACATGGCCTCAATGTAAATCAGCTGAAAATGTTAAATTTTGATAATTATAAGCAAATGGATAATTTTTGCCGAAGTAATCACAGAAGTGGAGGAGTGGTAATTTTTGTTAAGACAGAAGACAAATACACTAAGGTAAAATGGTTAAGTAAATATTGTAAAGAAATGACTTTCGAAATTGCTGGCATATCTGTACAAACAGCTGAAGGGAACATAGCTATATTTGGTATTTATAGATCACCAAACTCAATATTGTCAGAATTTTTAACTTGCCTAGATGAATTTCTAAATGAAGTGCAAAAAAGGAACAAAGAAATTATACTATTAGGTGATTTTAACGTGGAGTCCAGCAATATTGACTTCTATGACGTCTTACTCAGTCATAATTTAAATATAATAGACATAGGTCCCACTAGAGTAACAGATAGTTCTAGTAAAGCTATAGATCATATAATAACAAATATGGATAAAAATAAATTAACATTCATAAATAATGATTTTCATATTTCGGACCATACAGCCCAAATTGTTGATATACACAGCCTCTTCATTGAAAAAGAAGAAATAAAATACAAGTATAGTAGGGACCTCAGAGAAACTAATGTACAAACTTTAAACGATAGCCTAGCGCAAGAAACCTGGGCAGAAGTGTATGCTTTAAACACTCCAAATGAAAAATGGAGCCTCTTCTTTAATATTCTCAAACATCATTATGACAACACCTGTCCAGTAAAGAAAAAGCCAATTAAGAATAATGCTCATAAAAAAACCAACTTACCTCCACAAATAATAGCCCTTCAAGAAAAAATTAAAGATAATTATGAATTTTACAGAGCGACTAGACTAAATGTGTATAAAGACCTACAAAACAAGTATAAAAAGCTATTTAGACAAGCCCTGATAAAATTTAATAAATATAACAATAGCCAAAAACTTATCATGTCAAATAATGTATCCAAAACAGCATGGAAAATGATAAACAAATGTGCAAAAGCTGATAAAGTTATAAAAAAGGATATTCAACTAAATGACAGCGGTAGATGTGTAGTGGATCCAAATGAAGTCAGTAACTTATTAAATAATTATTTCTTAAACATGAGCAGAAGTGATGGTAGTGTTGATGCATGTCCTAATGTAAGTAATTTAAACATAGCTCAGAGTGTATATTTATATGAGACTAGTAAAGAGGAAATTAACTCAATTATTTGTAACTTAAAAAATGACAGTGCCCCAGGTTGGGATGGTATAACACCGAAAATTCTAAAACTTTGTAAATATTCATTAGAAAATATATTGGTACATTTGATTAACCACTCAATGGAAAAAGCAGAATTCCCTGAATTGTTAAAAATCAGCATTGTAAGACCTGTACTTAAAAAGGGAGATGAAAAAACAGCCAGTAACTACAGACCAATAACCCTAACATCTCTATTTGCAAAAATATACGAAAAGGTAATTAACAGAAGATTGGTAGGCTTTCTGGAATCTAATAAAGTACTGTTTCGGTCTCAACATGGTTTTCGAAAAGGATATTCGACTATTACCGCTGTGTCAGAATTTTTACACAAAATAATGCTAAATTTAGAAGAAAATAATAAAACTGTAGGAATATTTTTAGATTTGTCCAAGGCCTTTGACTCAGTGTGTCATGACTTACTACTATATAAGTTACAGAACTATGGAGTAAGAGGCAAAGTACATGAGCTTTTATCATCCTACCTTAAACATCGACCACAGTGCACAGAAATACATTCTAAACAAGCAAATACTATTCAAACTATTAAGTCTAAATATGATGTGGTGAAAACAGGTGTTCCTCAAGGTTCGGTATTAGGCCCACTATTATTCTTGCTTTATGTAAATAATATGCAGTGTACAGATGATTATAATATAATATCATATGCTGATGACACTACATTAATTTGTGCAGACAAAACTATTAAACAGTTGGAAACAAAGGCCTCAAAATCAGTAACTCACATAACAAATTACCTAAAAAATGCACAATTACAGATAAACCTTAATAAAACAAAAACTATACTATTTGAGCTTCGCGACAGCATTGAGAATGAGATAGAAATTCATACCGACAGCACAAAAATTGACCAAATAAATTGCATAAAATTTCTTGGCATTTATATTGACAAAAATCTAACTTATAATGATCATGTAGACATACTCAGTAAAAAGTTGTGTGCTAATATATATTTGCTAAGAAACTTGTCTTACAAACTAGAAAGAGAAGTACTAAAAATGGCATACTATGGGTTAATCCACTGTCACATTGAATATGGTATCGAAATATGGGGGGCAACTAGTAACCTAAAATTAAATAGAATTCTTATCCTACAGAAAAAAAGCTTGAGATGTATTTTTAATCTAACAAATCGACAATCTGTAAAAGAAGTATTCAAACAACAGAAGATACTAACCGTGATATCTTTGTATGTATATAAGGTTATTCTATTAATAAAAACAAAAGGAGAGTTTACTCTACTAAATAAAGATCATTACTCATATAACACTAGAGGAACTAATAATTATCATAGAGATTATAAGGTTAAAACATCAAGCAAGAAAGACCCATACAATGTAGGTATCATTATGTTTAATAAACTTCCCAATTATATTAAATTAGCACAAGGAAATACTTTTAAACAACACTTGAAAAAATACCTAATTGAAAAATGTCTGTACAATTTAATTGATTTGTAAATATAGTAGTTATACTAAGCGAATTGTAAATAAGAATAACTAGTATTAAGTGAAGTGTAAATATAATTTTAAGTTGATTGACATTGTAAACTAAATATGTGTAAAATTTGTATTGTATGTATAGATTTTGACCATGACTAAAACCTTGTATCCCAAAGTCTACAGGCAATAAAGCTATTATTATTATTATTATTATTATTATTATTATTATTATTATTATTATTATTATTATTATTATTATTATTATTATTATATCATATCACATGATATGTTACCAAAGACACACAGCTCCTATAATCATCCACTAGTTATCATGTCCACCTACAACGGGAAGCAATAGAAATTTTCAAACATCTGAACAATTTCAATCCTAAGAAAGAAGCCCTCTGCATACACAAGATTTGGTGCCAGTGCTGGAAAACAGAACAAAATATAAACTCCCGAGACAGCCCTCCAAAAATCCAGACCAATGAGCGCTTAGCTGGGTGGCAAGCACTGCCCACCTGCCATATGTAAGAGTGCACTAGCCAATATCGAGTCAATTGAGCTCTTATGAACAGCTTTATGAAGATGCCAAGTGCAGTCCTTGGCAAAATGTCAGAATATTCCAATCCTACTGGATCATGGCCTACAAGCCTGGTAGATAACTTTACTGTTCTTCATGACGCCGGCTGTGAAAGCCTCTGAAAATGAAATCTGTATGCTTTACTGGTCAATGAGCAATTTTTTTTATTTTATGGAAATGTGAGAATGCATGTGATGGTCTGATTGTTACAATCAAGTAGAAATAGTGTTCTAGAAGAGCCAAAAATGTTCATAAACAAAAAGGATGGCCAAGGCATCAAGCTCACGGTGATGGTGATAAGCTGCTTGGCTGGTGATAAGATGCAAGAGATGTAAAGCACTGGTTAGTGTTCATTTTCTGAGCCTGTAACTAAACTCAGCAACAGCAAAATACAAGGTGGCAGTTTGTACCACAAAAAGGCATGTTGATGTCAGGCTTGGCCAAAACCAGTGGATTTATGATAGCCTTCTTATGTGTTTCAAAGATGTATTGGTGTAAAAGAATTGAAAGAACTTAGCACCTTTGTGGCAAAGAGCATTTGATTTTGAAATCTGTGCAGAGTTGTGTTTAAATTTAGAGAAACAAAGGAACATCATGTTAAGAAGGGGTGACAAATGGAGTGTAGGAAATCTAGAAAATTTACACAAAGATAAAGTGCATTCAGGATCAATAGTAGTGTCACAAAGAGTGATCATAAGACAGAAAAGAAACTTAAAGCAAATTGATCCTTAGTAAACAACCAGTGTGATAAAGGTAATGAAAACTTTGCAACAAGATGTTGCAAATGAGAGGTTAAGTCTGAAGTAAGCCATCAAGGCAATTGAAAATGAATTAGGACTTAAAAGGATGTAAGATGTCATCTAAAAGGTGAGACAGCACTTGTGCTCCCATTGAAATGCCATAGGGTATGAACTGCTAAACTGGAATAAACTCCACAAGTTGAAAACGCAGCTGGTGGAAATGCCTGCCAGTGAGATTTGGTAACTTAGTTTACATCTCCGTAATTATGAAGCTGAGACCTAAATATTCCAATGAGAATCCTATGTACATATTCTGTGCCATAATTTAATTTATTTGTAGTACCTATTATGTGAAACAAAGATGGCCTATAAGGTAGAGATTTTAACTCTGTGGTTCTCACTATACCATTGGTTTTACTTAGTCTAAATTTATACTTATTTTTGTGATTTCAGCTCAAGATAATGGCTGTGTTGCCTATGTATTGCGCACAGGATTTAACACATCACAAGGCAAGCTACTTCGTACAATTCTCTTTGGAGTAAAGCGTGTCACTGCAAACAATTTGGAAACTTTTGGTTTTATTCTGTTCCTTCTGGTATTTGCCATTGCAGCAGCAAGCTATGTATGGATTAGAGGTAAGTTAATAGCATGTAAGTCTTGAAAACTTCAACAAAGAGAGAATGTACAGCTGTTGAAATTTTTGTTTTTAAAGTTTCTGAGTTTTTATAGAATAAGTTTTTTTTTCCTATTAATGAAATTACCTATTTCAGCATTTTACCTTTCAGAAAGTTTCTATTCGTTCCTCCTTTTCTCTTTGTTACCTAAAACCTGTTATTTAGATTCATTTTTCAAGTTTGTAATTTTATGTATTCACACAACTTTTAATACAATTTTTGACGTTTTTTACTACTCTGTGGCTTGAGAGGTCAACTCATTTCCCAACTTGTGAGAAGATTGGCACTTCCTTCCTCCAGCTGTTTTAAACATAACCACAGCATAAACAAATAGCTGCCAACAAAGGAATAACTAACTCCGACTGATGTACAGCAAACATCATACAACAAATGTCATACAGAGCATATGAAACTGAAGTTAACTTACAGCCAGTGGTTACACTAATGTTTATGATTCACTATTTATATAAGTTTAAGTTTCTGATTCACACTTATTGTTTCATGTAATGCACTGTCAATGACAGTCTTAGCATTTATATTTATATGAGTGGGAAATGGAGAACAACATCAAATCAAAACACTATATTATATTAAAATTAAATTATATCAATATTATATCAAAATCAAAACACTGGTCCAGCAGATGGTGCTTCTTATTTAGGTTGGCAGTTGTCATCGTGCATGTGCAGTAGCAGAAACATTACCGTTCCTTTTTTATGTTAAAAATGTAAGTGGATGGGTTGCAGGATGTGGATGATATATCAGTGCCAGCACTCCTAAAGTAAATACGTGCTTCTGTCTCAGTTATATCACACTTTTGTCTTATGCCATCCGGTAGTACAGTGTCTGTCAAAAGTTTAAGGACACCATGAAAAAGCAAAAAACAATATTCTGATTTTGTAGGAAGCCATTTATTGAAAAAATTATACAAAAATTCTGCGAGTTCTGTTATACTTAGTATTTTATGTGTGGTTCTTTGGCCTTTATAGTGTGCCTTGACATAGCCTGGCATGGAGTCAATTACGTCTCTGCACTGCTGGACAGTGACACCTCTTCATACAGCAGCCAGATGCAGCTTGAATTCCCGTTTGGATTTAGTTTTCCTCTTGGCCAAATTTATATACACTTGAGTAATGAATTAAAAATTGTTAATATTTTATGCTGAGCTGAACATTGGCTTAAACAAGTAGAGATTAATAACTATCAGTTACCAGATATGAAACTTGCAACTTGTTTTTGTGGGATAATTGGCACTAATGGTGGAATAGCCATGTGTGTGTGTGTGTGTAATAATTTAAAGTATAAAATTCTCACTCAAACAAGCCACTTAAATATAGAAAAAATATTTGAGCCTGTATCAGTAGAAATACAACATGCAGGTATTTAGATAAGTGTGGTGTGCGTTTGTAGGATCCCTGATTTATGCTTACAAACGTTTTTGAAAATTTGGAAATGCTGCTAAGCTTTATTAGGCAAAAACACAAACCTTTAATATTGTGTGATTTTTTAACTTAACCTTTTTGCATAATTACAAAATTATGCAGGAGTTTAGACAGTTATTGCTTTCTTTAACTTTGGTGAAACTGTTACAACTCCAACATGTATAACTGCTTTATAACGAACATGTGTTGCGATCAAATAATAGATAACAATTGTCTTCCATATAAAATAGAAAATAGAGATTTTATAATCCTGTTCATAATACAGTGCTTTTGCATATACCTAAGTTTAATCACTCAAAGTTAAATGCCCCTTCATCATCAATTAAGTACAAAAGATGCTTTAATTTTGATAATATTGTTGCGAATCCATTGTTGATCGAGGCGAAGCCGGTGACTAGTTCAAAGGGACGAGCGTACAGTGTGTAGATGAAAGCTCGCTGAAACGGCGGGGGGAAGGAACGGATTTCTTGAGTGTTCTAGTTCTTTGTTCTAGCCGTCTCGTTTGTTGGAGAACATTCTGGAATGTGAGTAATGTATAAAAAGGGAGCCCGTCCGCCAAAGTCAGTCAGTAGGTAATTTAATTCGCGTGCGTGAACAGCTGTTGTTTTCATTGACCTTGCAAGTAGCATTGTGTATGTGACGTAACTCTGGACTGTAAATTGTGACATTGTGTTCCTACGGAAATAAAGTGCAATTTTTGGTGTTGTAGCCTGGACTTTAATTTCACAAACCCACAGAGCCACAATTGCTGTCAGGAGTGAGACATTCCGATGGATGCTGCATTGGCACATATTCTAGCGAAAATGAACGAATTAACAAAGAAGATGGAAGCTGCAAACGACAACCTCACCGCCAAAATGGAAGAGAAGTTGGAGACGGCAAATAACAACTTGGCTGCAAAGTTGGAGGCAGCAAATCGCCACCTGACCGCGAAGATGACCGAACTGGCCACGGAAATGAAGGCCGAACTACCTGAAATGAAGGCTGCGAACGAGGCCCTCGCCGAAAAATTTGAAGAACATATGGCTGGTGTGAGGGATGACGTCACATGGCTGGGCAAGCGGATCGGCCTAGTGGACGAGCACGTCGAAGACCTGGCGGGCCGCATTAACGACCTGGAGGGAAAGGCCGACACCAGCACTAAGTCCCTGAACGCCATGGTAGAGGACATAGTCGGCAGAAGGATGAAAGATTTAAAGGCCGACGTGCCGGGACACGACACAACATCTGAGCGCGTCAAACTGCCGAAGTACGACGGCACGTCCACGTTCGAAATCTTCCGTTGCCAGTTCGACACGGTGGCCAAGCACAACAAGTGGTCACCGGAGGAGGACGCCGCACAGCTAATAGCCAGCCTCCAGGGATGGACAGTAGAAATCTTAACGCGGTCCAGACAGCGGCGGTGCCCAAAGACCTCTGGGAGACCCTGGAGAACTGCTTCGGGAACCACCGCTTGGCCGCAACCTACCGCAGCCAACTGAAGTCAAGAACGCAGCAGCCAGGGGAGACGCTGCAGGAGTTCGCCCTGGCAATTGAACAGCTGGCCAGCAAAACCTTGGTCGACCTCCTACCGGAATTCGTATCCCAGGAAGCCGCCTACATCTTCGTTGACGGGGTACGAAACATTGAGATACGTCAGTGCCTAATGATTGGCGACAACAAAACTATTCACGAGGCGCTAACGGCAGCATTGAAGATGGAGGCGGCCAAGGGGACAGCTACTCCGGCGTTGAGAACAAGGTGTATCCGCTACACTGGAGACCAAAGACCAGCTGAGGGACCAGCCGGCGAAGACCTAATGGCGAGTGTTGGGAGTGTGGACAGCCGGGACACCTGGAGAGAGACTGCCCACACCAGGAAGAGCAGCCCGAAAACAACTAAAGGCCGTCATGGCAAGGGGCATGTCGGCGCCATCACCACCATCCCCTTGAGTGACACTGCGCGCCGTCAGCCGGCGTATGGATGACTCGACGGTTGGGTGAGAGGGAATCCGTGCCGCGCGCTTTTAGACACTGGGGCACGTTAATTGCAGAGGTTCTACTCCAATTAGTCCCAAACCTGTAGGTCCAAAGACCCTGGCCTCCTTCAACCAAGGAGTTACCGAGCTGTCCCAGAAGGGCGCCTGGTGCCTCCGTGGGGCTTTCCATAGTGCAAGACCTAGAGACTAACAAGCCCCTCCCCCCATCTGGTCCTGTGGATTCAAGGCGGGATGGAAGTGGATATGCCACTTACGCGCCAACTCCAAAATGGGAAGGCTACCGATATGACTCGGTGGGCCCGCCTGGTGATCGAGCACACCTACTAGCTATGCTGGCTAGTACGCGGGAATATTAATGGCTTCCCTCAACCCCGCCCGGAGACGTACCCGATCTCCCACGGGTATCGGGAACCACTGCCCCCTCGAGTGCAACCCAATCCGAACAACTCCCAATCAGGCAGGGGCTCGAATGTTCGGCCCGAGGTTCCTCTAGTAACATCAGAGGTACCACGAGTGCTGTGGAGAAGGAGGCTCTGTTGAAGTTGACCTTGGGGTGGAGTGCTGTGCATCAGTGGGTATTCGTCGCGGAGGTGTCTGAGGAGGTGATACTGGGACTGGATGCCCTCAGGGGCCACAAGGCGACGGTCGACGTCGGCAGGAAGGTCCTGTGTCTCAATGGAGTAGAGGTGATACTCCGGCAACCCGAAGAACGCCTGGGAATTTGCAGGGTCGTCCTGAGGGAAGACGTGTCCCCGCGAGAAGGGAGGTGCTGGTGACGGTGCGACTGGAAGGCCAGTGTACGAGGAACTTGATGCTGAACTAGAAGACGCCTGTGCACGGACTTTATGTAGCCAGGACATCGTTGCCGTGCCGAGAGGAGGTGCCGGAGAGGCTGCTCAACCCAACAGACACCGAGCACGACGTCCAGGCTGGGACGGAGTTGGGGAAGTGTGAACCCGTGGTTAGCGTAACACCAATCGACCAGACCCATGAGCCGGTGCCGACGCAACACCTGGGGCCCTGGCTGGGAGGCTTATTGGAGAGGGCGGCCAACCACCTGACCGCAGAACAGCTCGAGAAGGTTCGACAACTGCTGAGACGATACCAGCGCGTTTTCAGCCAAGGCGACACGTTAATGCCAGAGGTTCTACTCCCATTAGTACTGGACCCATAGGACCAAGGACCTGGACCTCCTTCTACCAGGGAGTTACCGAGCTGTCCCAAAAGGGCACCCGGCGCGTCTGTGGGGCTCTCCATAGGGCAAGACCTAGAGACTAACAAGGCCCCCCCCATCTGGTCCTGTGGACTCAAGACAGGATGGAAATGGATACGCCACTTACGTGCGCCAACGGCAGCATTCCCACTGGTATCGGGAACCACTGCCCCCCTCGAGTGCAACCCAATCCGAACAACTCCCAATCAGGGAGGGGCTCGAATGTTAGGCCTGAGGTTCCTCTAGTAACGTCAGAAGTACCACGAGTGCTAGGGGTCCGCAACGCCGGCACCACGGCAGCTGAAAGGGACGGATCCCCTCCCCTACGAGAAGCCAAGGTGACAGTGACTACTGCCGCACGGACCAAGTACTCCACTACATCGATACCAGAGACGCCCAGCCTATTCGGCAACCACCTAGATGCATCCCGCTAGGGAAACAGTTCACGGTACGGAACATGTTGAAGGACATGAGATCCATGGGAGTGACTGAAGAGTCTGACGGCCCTTGGTGTTCCCTGTAGTTCTAGTGACGAAGAAAAACGGCGAGCTACGCTTCTGCGTGGACTACAGGAAGCTGAACGATGTCACCAGGAAGGACTGTTTCCCCTTACCCCGGATTGACGACAACTTGGACACGCTTGCTGGTGCGCAGTAGTTCTCGACCCTGGACCTGAAGTCTAGTTATAAGCAGGTAGCTCTGGGCCCGAGAGACAAGGAGAAAACCACATTCTCGACAGGTGAAGGGCTTTGAAAGTTCACAGTTATGCTCTTTGGCCTCTGCAACGCACCAGCTACCTTCCAACGCCTCATGGAATCAGTGACGAGAGGGTTGACTTATGACGCCTGCCTGCTATACCTAGACATCGTCGGCGAGACATTCGAAGGCCATTTCGAAAACCTGAATAAGGTGTTACAGAGACTGCAGGCGACTAAACTGAACAACTACTTTTGCCACAGTCTCATCAACCGGAGTGGCCACAGACTCGGGGAAGACACAGGCCGTGAGAGTTTGGCCTCGGCCAAAGGATAAGAGAGAATTGTGCAGTTTCCTGGGGCTGTGCAGTTATTACCGCTGTTTCATAAAGGGCTTCTCCAATATCGCCAAGCCCCTCACCTGCTTGACGGAAGAACACCGGCCATATGTGTGGATGGAGGACGCCGAAGTCACTTTCCCTGAGCTGAAGAAGACACTGTGCAGAGCTCCTATTTTGGGATTCCCACAACCAGGTGGCGCCTTCATTTTGGACACCGATGCCAGCAACCATTGCATTGGAGGCGTCCTATCGCAAGTGCAGGACGGTGATGAGTAGGTGATAGCTTACTACAGCTAGGTACTGTCCAAGGCAAAGAAGAACTACTGCGTCACACGGCGAGAGTTACTGGCGGTAGTAAAGACCTTGGAGCACTTCCACAAGTACCTGTACGGTCAGCCATTCCACCTGAGGGCTGACCATTCTGCCCTCACCTGGCTACTTAGCTTTAGAAACCTGGAAGGCCAGACAGCCCGTTGGGTCCAGAGGCTGGAGTACGACTTCACTTCTGAACATCGTAGAGGGAAGAGCCACGGCAATGCAGACACCATGTCCCGAAGACTCTGCCCGGAAGAGTTCGGCCAATGCACAAGAGTGGAAGAGAAGGAGCGTGCCGCAGCTGTCAGAATGGTCACGGGAGTGCCTGCGGACGGCTGGGATAGCGCAGGCCTGAGGAAGGAGCAGCCGGCGGACGCTACTTGGGGCCACTTTTGAGGGAAGTGAAGGCAGGGACGAGACCGACCTGGGAGGACATCGCACCCAGAAGCGCTGCGTACAAGTCGTACTGGGCCCAATGGGAGTCGTTGAAGATCAGAGAGGGCGTGCTGTTCCGGGTATGGGAATCACCCGATGGAAAGACGCAGAGGGAGCAGTTGATACTTCCTTGAAGTAAGGTTCCGGAAGTCTTGGAGGAAGTGCACGCCGATACTTCAGGAGGACACCTGGGAGCAAACCGAACAATCGACAAATTGTGGCAGCACTACCACTGGCTCAGGCTCCGAGCAGATGTTGAGAGATGGGGCCGTCAGTGTCATGTGTGCGCGGCGAGTCGCGGCCCCCAGATTAGGAGTGGGGTGGCATGCATCAGTACAACATCGGAGCGCTAATTGAACGTATCGCTGTCGACATAGCTGGACCATTCCCAGTGTCCGACCAAGGCAACAAATACCTGATGGTGGCCGTGGACTATTTCACCAAGTGGCCTGGGGTGTATGCCATCCCGAACCAGGAGGCGAAGACCATCACTGACTGCCTCGTGGAGCAACTGTTCTGCCATTTTCGGGTGCCGTTGGAGCTCCACAGTGACCAGGGCACCAATTTTGAGTCTCACCTGATGAAGGAGGCACTGGAAATACTTGGGGTGAACAAGACCCGCACAGCACCTCTACACCCACAGTCGAACGGCATGGTCGAGAGGTACATCAAGACCCTAGAAGAACATCTGAGGAAGGTCGTGGCCAGCCATCAGCGAGACTGGGACGTCAAGGTGTCACTGTTCCTGCTGGCCTACCGCTCATCGACACACGATACCACTGGGATGACGCCAGCCAGCTTAATGTTCGGCCGAGAGTTACGCCTCCCCATTTGGGAGGCCCCTGGAGGTGAAGCAGCCAGCAACCGAGTATGTAGAGAACCTGGTAGACCGTCTCCACGACATGCACGAGATGGTTCCTCAGAACATCCGGATGGCGAGTGACCACATGAAGACCCGCTACAACAGGCAAGCCAACAGCCAAGGGTTTCAGCAAGGTGACCTGGTCTGGTTTTACCGCCCTACCCTGACCAAGGGACATTGCCCAAAGCTTCAGCAACCATGGCAAGGGCCGTACCGGGTGGTAAAGAGAATTAACAACGTGGTCTACCGCATCCAGAAGGTGCCCCGAGGAAAGATGATGGTGGTACACCTGGATCGTCTGGTCTGCTACGAAGTTGGTGTTCGGGACGACCAGCCTTGAGGAGGGAGTAGTGTCGTGAGCCCATTGTTGATCGAGATGGCGCCAGTGACTAGTTCAAAGGGACGAGCATGCAGTGTGTAGATGAAAGCTTGCCAATACGGCAGGGGGAAGGGGACGGATTTCTCGAGTGTTCTAGTTCTTTGTTCTAGCCGTCTCGATTGTTGGAGAACATTCTGGAATGTGAGTGATGTATAAAAAGGGAGCCCGCCCGCCAAAGTCAGTAAATTGGTAATTTAATTCTTGTGCGTGAACAGCTGTTGTTGTTGACCTTGCAAGTTGTATTGTGTATGTGACGTAACTCTAGACTGTAAATTGTGACGTAATTGTGTTTGTACGGAAATAAAGTGCAATTTTTGGTGACTGTAACCTGGACTTTTAATTTCACAGACCCACAGAGCCACAGTGTATAATATTTTAAATATCTATTAACTCAGGAAACTTGGAATGATATAACATAAATCTGATACTGATAGCAAAGCTTCTGTATTTATTAATATTGTAAAGTGTTATTTTAATTTTGTATTTCCTATTTAAAAGATAGTAATATAACCAGCTAAATAAATCAAAATGGTTAACCAAAGGGATTCTTATTTCATGTAAAAAAAAGGGGGGGGGGACTTTAAAAGCAGTTGAAGTATACAGACAATTTTGCCCTAAGAAAGTACTACAATTCATATGCTAAAATAAATTGTAATAGAGACTTCATTTTGAATGCTAAAAATATAGATAAAGCTATTTGGGAAATTGTAAAGAGAGAAACTGGAAGGAAAACTAATATTCTTAATGAAGATATTGTAGTTACACATGAAGGTGAGATAGAAAATAAATGTTGTGTGGCAGAAATATTTAATAATTATTGTGCTGAAAACACAGGTAATTTGAATATTTCAATGAACCAGTGGAAAAACAGACCGCAATTTTTGAAAGTAATAAGTCCATATTTTTAAAACCGGTGTCTAAGGATGAAATGCATAAGGTAATAGACTCCCATAACAGTAGATCACCCTGTGGAACAGATGAGGTGCCAGATGTAGTTAAACAGTGTGGTGAACAACTAATCTTTCCCCTTTTGGAGATTGCAAATTCGTCAATCTTTTCAGGATGTTTTCCTACAATTCTTAAAGTAGCTGAAGTCCAACCTATTTTCAAGAAAGGAGATAAAAATTGTTTTGAAAATTATAGGCCTATTTCAATTCTGTCCATGTTTTCAAAAATTCTTGAAAAAATTATGTATAGCAGACTGGTATCCTTTTTTGAAGTTAATGCAATGTTTTCCGACTCTCAATTTGGGTTAGAACGAGGTAAAGGAACTCATCACGCCATTCAATCTTTTATTGAAACTATTTATAAAGTGCAGGATAATAAAGAACATGTAATAGGCATGTTCCTTGATTTAAGTAAGGCTTTCGATATGGTAAATCATTATATTCTTATTATAAAGCTTCAACACATAGGCATTAGAGGTGTTGCTAATGATTGGTTTAGATCATATTTGAGTAATAGGTAACAAATTGTCATAATCAATTCTGTGAAATCCAATCCAATAGTCATATGTCGTGGCATACCACAAGGATCCATTTTGAGCCCATTGCTGTTTTTAGTTTATATAAATGACTTAACCTGTGTGCTTGCCAGATAGTAATACAGTTTTATTTGCTGATGACACAAATATTATAATAAATGATAATACTTTGTCCAAATTACAGGATAAATTAAATAATTCCACTTCAAATCTGGTTCAGTAGCTCCAAAGTAATATGTTAAAATTAAATTCAGATAAAACATGTACATGCGTTTTGGAAATCAAAGACTTGAAAAACTCTTCCATATCTCAGTAAATTGTTCGGAAATTGTAGAAGTAAATAGTACTAAGTTCTTAGTTATTAAGATTGATTCTAATTTATCTTGGTAATGCCACATATTGTCTTTGAATGATAAATTGAGTTAAGTTATGCATTCCAGATCTTGTCAATCTCTTTCTGTTGATGTATTAAGGTCAATATATTTTGGATATATACATTCATTGCTTTCTTATGACATAATTGTCTGGGAGTCTTCTTCAAAAACCAAGGAAACACTGAAACAGTTATTTTATGTTTAAATTTTAAATTAATTTTCAATTATCATTGAAAGGAAATGAGATTAAAGGTGACAATGGAAAGTGTGAATGTGATGTAATGATAGAGGAAGAGAAAGATAAATTGTAATAATTATTTAAATATCAACAAAACTAATGTTAATTCTGAGAAATATTATTTAAAGTCAAATAATGTTTAATTTTGTTTAAAAGAAAATATAAAAGAAATTACGATAAAATGATTCAACGAATGTTGAACCAACCCAGCAACTTGAATGAGCAAGGAGGGAACTAGTTAATGAAGTTTTCTTCTGCATGTAATCACCGCCGAGTACAGACGTGTGTGTCCGCATGTGTATATTAAATATTTAATGCATCAAGCATTCGTTATGAATGGACAACTCTACGATTATTTGTAAAGTAATGGAGAAAGTTAATTCAATAATTTTAATTGAAAACTGAATTGTGTCAACTAAAAGAATTATTTTCTTAAGTGTCTACAATAATTTCAGAATGTTTTATTATAATTAAAACACCAGTTTGCAAAGAAAATAAATCGAATGAAGAATAATTATTTCACTATCCCAAAGGATCATATAATTTCTTCACAGAGACTATGCCCAGAGATAAGAGCTCATACTATTATGAGAGCAGCCAAGGAACTTCAAGAACATCATCATCTCTACCTCCAATCCACATATGTAATATTGTTACAACACTAATAGCACAAAAGAGAATATTGAAAATTATATTGCAAGTGCCAGTTAGAACCAGTAGTAGAAAGATGTTTTCAGATTTGAAAATTTTACCTCTTCCTTGCATTTATATCCTGGAATCTATGTCTTTCATTCAACAAAACCTAAATCTCTTGCAATTGAATTCTCAATTATATGATTACAATACTAGAGCATCCAGCAATGTCCATTTAAGTTGCCATAGACGTACTAGATGCATTAATAGTACATCACATCTAGGTAGTATTTTGTATAATCACTTACCTAAAAAAAATTAGACTTTTAAATTACAGAAGGTTTAAGCGATCAGTGCAACTGATATTAAATTTTTTACCTTTTAGCATAAATGAATTTTTAAATATAAAATTGTAATTACATGCATTTTGGAAATCAAAGACTTGAAAAACTCTTCCATATCTCAGTAAATTGTTCAGAAATTGCAGAAGTAAATAGTACTAAGTTCTTAGGTATTAGGATTGATTCTAGTTATATTATAATATAAAATTGTAATATAAATTTTATTTTATTGTATTTTTAAAATGTACTATTGTATTAGACTTTGTCTTAATCTGTAACATTTTCAGTTATGTAAGTGCTGAGGCTTTCATGGCTGGCGTTGTCAACTACATTATATGCATCTTCTGGGCTTGTGGGCCATGGTCCAATTAGTTTATGTTTTGCTAAACTGCGTCCAACATCCTCAGGGTTAGCAAAGCTTGTGAGCTCCTTAGTCCAAAGACTGGAGTGCCGTGTCTTCCAGCACGCTATATATAGCTGCACGTGGAGGGAGGGCTGTCTTTTGGCGAGTGGGACATCTCTGATAAAAGAGAGGGTTTCCTGTTCCTCCGGTTTCCTTCACTCTTTTCAGAACTGGGATCCATGCTTGGCTTATCTGTTGCCTCTCTTCCTTATGATTCACTGATAATTCTTGGCTCGTTCGATAAGCCAAGAAGATTTGTGAGCCACAAAAACTGTAGAAAGAAATCTGACATCTAAACAGGGCCCTCATTACCGCCTCGGTAGCGTGGTGGTAGCGTGTCTGCCTCAAGTTCAAGAGGTCCCGAGTTCGAATCTCAGTCAGGGTGAGTTACCTGGATAAGGTTTTTTCCAGAGTTTTCCCTTATCCTGAAAGATGAATGTCGGGTAACTCCAAGCTCTAAGGACCCTGGACAAATTTGAGCATCATTTCACCCATTCCATTCATTGTCCGATATGACAGCATTGGAGGATGTAAAATTACAAAAAAACAAAAACAAAACAACAGCAAAAAAAAAAAAAAAAAAAAAAAAAAAAAAGAACCTCATCAGCAACGGCTATGCACACAAACAAATTGCAAGAGCCCATCATCCGAGGTACTTGATAGTCCATGAAGACCGGAAGAAGCAAATGCTGAACACCATTTATTTACCGTACATCCAGAAAGTAACAGACTGATTAGAGAAACTGCTGCAGCTGTACAACATAAGGACTATTTACAGACCGATGAGGAAAATAAAAGATTTACTAAACTCTGTTAAGGATAAAAAACATTCACATTGCACAGCCGGTGTTTACAAAATACCATGTAACTGGACAAGTATGCATAGGCACCACCATGCGAAGTATTAGTAGATGACAGTCGGTTAGAACAGATGGACAAGTCAGCAGTAGCATAACACTCACTATTATTTGGCCATTACATAAATTACAGAAACACAACCTTGCTCTCTAGCACAAGCCACTACCAGGCTCACTTGACTCAGGAAGCGATAGAAATTTTCTAATCGTAAGGAAGATATAAGCAAAGCGTGGGTTCCGGCTCTGAAAAGAGTGAGAAGAAAACTGGAGGAACGGTAAGCCCTCTCTTTTATACTGGGATCAGAGACATACCACTCGCTGAAAGACAGCCAATAGCAGCCATGCTCCACCACCTAACAGGTCACGCCCTCCCTCCACGTGCGGCTATATATAGCATGCTGGAAGACACAGCGCTCCAGTCTTTGGACTCAGGAGCTCACAAGCGTTGGTAACCCTGAGGATGCTGGATGCAGTTTTTGGTGAAATGTTGGAAGTTAAACTAATTGGACCATGGCCTACAAGCCCGGAGGATGTATATAATGTAGTTGATCTTCAATTATATTGTAATGCATATTTATATTTTTGAAAATATTGTAAATGAGCTGTATTTTTGACGATGCCATGAGTCTGGTTGACTCCTATGGCTAGTAAATTATCTGAATCATGCTCTTGCTTTGCATTCTAATTCAGTTGCTTGAGCACTTAGCAGAAGCACAATTTCCTGAAGAATAGGTTTTTCGTGACAATTCCATGCAACAAAGAGTGGCAAATCTGCTGGAAATGATTGCTCCATTTCATAATTTGCAGTAACAATTTTACAGTATACATTCCTTTGCAAGCTTTGCAAGACCATCATGATGATGAATGGCCTTCTGCTGCATTTCTCATCATGCATGTTATGTCATCCTGCTGAAAATTGTCTGCACCAGCAACACATCTGCTTGTTGATGATGTTAGAATCATATACCTGGTGCAGCTGATGATGAATTTCAATCAGCACTATGCTCTGTGCATTTAAAAACTATATCACAGACTACATTTCACATGATGGGATCTGAAGTAAGTGCCTTGATCTCCAGTCGCTGCGATGATGTTAACTGAAAACTCTGGAGCAGTGCTAATGCATGCACCATGCCATTTCATTACTTTTATCATGGACGTGTCTTGTACTTTCTCCTATATGTACCTAAATTCTTAAGTCATCTCGTACAAGAATCTGCGGAAACAAGGAATGTAATTGCACCATATGGCACTTTAAATTTATAGAATCTTAGAAATCAGATGATATCTCAAATTAATCTACTTTGAAGTTTATCTGCATAAGATTACTTTTTAACTTAATAAATTAGATTGATTGCACGTTGACAGATAAATCTAGTATTTTTTTTTCTACTTGATAATAAGATTAAATCTTTACATAATTTTATAGAGTGAAATTTTCTTTTAGGTTCTGAAGATCCAACTCGTAACCGTTACAAGCTTTTCTTGGAGTGTGCTCTTATTCTTACTTCAGTTGTTCCACCAGAGCTGCCGATAGAGCTCTCTCTTGCAGTGAACACTTCATTGCTGTCACTTGCCAAACTAGGTAAGAGTTACAGAGTATGTTCTTTTAGTGCTACTGTTTAACAGAGGCAATTATATAGTGGCAGATAAAAAAAAAAAATAAAAGATAGTTAAGTATAATTAATTTTAGAATAAAGAAAACAGTGATAATTATTTTTTATTTAATTAGGTATATATATATATATATATATATATATATACACTTGATTTGATTCTGTACATAGTTGAAGAGTTGGTTTCCAAAAAACTCATTCCTAATAAAAAATGAACAGGTTGGCTATTGTTTACCAAATAGTTTTGGTATCAGTTGCCATTTCCATCCATCTTCACACAGGTTATGCAAATATGAAGATCTGAATAACTCACTTTAGCAGAAAGTGGATAGACCTTTAAGTTTTTAATATTCTTCCAACATAAGTCTGCTCTTTCTTTTATTTATAGTCTTAGACACCCAAGCTTATTTTGGTAATGTCACGGTTGTTTCATGCAAGTTTAAAAACTTGTATGGTTGGATTTTTTGCCGGTTAAGTTAAAAGCATTGTAAAAAAATGGGACTATTTAAATGTATAGTTAGTTACTTTTAATATTTCAAAATGACCTATAAAACTGATATTACAATGGTAGATATATGCATTAGAATTTAAAATAAATATACCAAGAATATTTATGTAGCTATAGGGATAGTTATGAAATTAGTTTAAACAAATTAAGGTATCGAGATTTAACTGTATTGGAACACCACAGTGAAGTGAAAAATTATTAATTTTTAGATGAGTCGTATTTATTACACATCTGCTTCACTTTCGTACCTATTTTGAGGACATGCTTCGCAAATCATCGTTTGCATGCGAGTCGCATAAGAGCCGTAGATGCAAACGATGATTTGCGAAACATGTCCTCAAAATAGGTACGAAAGTGAAGCAGATGTGTAATGAATACGACTCATCTAAAAATTAATAAATTAGGATATAGTTGATTAAAGTCAGTTACAATCAAAGCGACAATCAAATAACTTCTTTGAGTTGTTAAAGATAATAGTCATTGTAGAATTCAGTGTCTATTATCCCATTTCCTAATATTTCTTACCTCATAATACAGTGAGCATGGATAGATCTGCTTATGGCAGCAGTATTTATAAACAATACTGTTGAGAATCAAAATTTAGCATGTAATGCATAACAAGCTTTCATGACTTGGTTTGTTATAATATATCTAAAAACAATATGACATTACTGTATTATTCAATAATAAAAATTATCTTCTTCTATTTTAGTAACCACATGCGAACATGTAATATTTTAAATGCTTAGTCGTAAAATGCTTCATACCATAATTTAGTGAAATAATGATTTTATTATATTACAAAAGAGAAGACCAATTAATCATAAAAATGCAATAGCTTTATCCTAAATGGGAACCACCAATTACGTGAAATAAATTAAAAGTTTGCTAAAGGAAACGTTCATACAGCAGTAAACAAATACCTAAGATGTGAAATATAAGGACAAAAACAACATGCAAGGGTGGAGTAAACTTACTCCTAGTGGAGTAAACAACACTATAGGTAAATGTTTGTAAAATTTATGGCGTGAAGTCCAGAAGTGAGGTAAATATGAACTCCTCACATGCAGTGAGGACACTGAGTCATAGCAATGACCTCACTAGGAAGGTGTTCAGAGTATTGGATGTTTATGCGTAAACAAACCATATCAATGAATGAAAATAAAATGTAGCATCATAATTTTTACCAGCCTTACCTGTCTAGGATTAAAATAAGAAATAAATAAGCATCATGGCATAACTATTATTAAAATGTTCATATATAGCAATATTTTCTCCACAAGAGGAAAAGTTGCAAAACAAAATATAAATGGCAAGGCAGGACTTTTTAAAAATCTTTGATAATGTCAATTACTATAGCACATAACCATTTTTTTTAGAAATGCTGAGCCTTTCTAAATAGGTTGATATTAAATGTGCTATGCCTTCCCTGCTCTCAAAAAGTAATGTTGACAGACCAGTTTTCAACTGGGAGATGGTATTTCATGCCTAAATTAGAGACTTATAGAAAATTCAAGAAATGCTTTTATTTGTCATGTATTTATCTTTAATATATGGTATGTTAATCAAAATTGTCGGAATCCATTTTGAGAAAATATAAATTTCGAAAACTGTCCCTTGTAAAGTTTTATTTGGGGCAGAGAAATTTTCTTGGATATCTGTGCTATATTTTGGGAATTTACTAAATTTAAATGCCAAATTTTGTATTAATCTGATTTAAAATTCTAATGACTTTTTTTAGGTGGAATGTAATACTTGTTTGATATTCTAATGACATCTGACATCTACGAAAGTAAACCAGCTTTGCTGATAGAATCAGTTAGCATCTTCTAGCAGCAGTAACGGTAGCAAAATAGTCAACAAAGTTGAAGATGCAGTTGAATGAATTGCAAAACCAAATTTAAAGTTAGACAAGATAAGTGAAGTCTGTTATAAATTATTTATTATAAGTGTAATTTTGGATTGTTTAACTGTCAATAGTGTCACAGCAGAGCAAATGCCTACCATAAAGTGTGGGTGACCCTATTCTACTATTTTTGTTTGCTAACCAAATGAAGCAAAAAAAGGAACATTTAAGGACAGGCATTAGCTAATGTCATGAAGCCAGAAGTGCAAGACTCATTGTTGTACTTCTCTGAAGCTTTCCAGACTGTTCGATTTTGGCAGATCTAGAAGATCCAACTTCAACAGTGAAATTTCGGTTTCCAAAACATTACTTCTGCAACCTGGCTGAATATAAAAGGGTCATGCAAAAGCCAGCCTGAGTCAGTTCACTTTGGTTCAGTTGAATTGCTAGTTGTGAGTTGACCAGTGAGTATCAAAGTTTCAAGGGCAAAGTTTTTTGTCGGCAAGCAAAGCAAGTTAAACGTTGAAAGTTGAATTTCGATATATCAAGTTAAACGTGATTATCCATGGCCAGGAAGTGAGCATTAAAAGCTACAAGTGGCACAAGTTTGTGTGTGCAAGAGACATAAAATGTTTGAAAAACTAGAATGCTTTGGTATAAGAGGTGTAGCAAATAGTTGGTTTAGTTCATATCTAAATCAACGTGAACAACTAGTTGAAATAGTGCAAATAAACCTCCATAACCTTACATCTGAAGTACATAGATCGGGAAAAAAACATGCAACTTATGGTGTCCCTCAAGGTTCATTTCTGGAACTTTCTTATTTTTGCTATACATAAATGATTTAGCAAATCATCTACATCCAAATAAGGTTGTACTGTTTGCGGATGACACATCCATAGATGTAATGGGAAATGACAATGATGTTAAGTCTGACATACTGAGCTTAGACCAAAGAATGCAGGAATGGTTTGTACAAAACAGATTAATAATAAATAAGAATAAATCTTCAGCCATATTCAGAATACTAATGTATATAGGCCACAAATAAAATTTGTGTTTATTTTCATACAAACTCTGAAAAACATAATTATCTCACTCTAGCATGGTTACACATAATACTTCACTATTCAGCAAAAGCGTAAGACACTCTGGAATTGCCTTATATAACAAGTTACCCGATAATAAACTCACCACCTCAGAAACTGCATTTAAGTGCAAGGTGAAACATCTGCTATTTCAACATTGTTTTTACTCAGTTGATGACTTTGTATCTACTTTTCCGTGAACCCCTTCTGTGTGTATAATTTATTATACTTGTATATAATTAATTATTTTATTTGTATTCATGTTTATTAATTTTGACAATACCATGAATTCTTGTAATTCCCAAGGTTGACAATAAATCTAATCTAATAAAGAAACATTAGACTGATTTGCTTACAAAGTGTATATGTAAAAAGTAAAAATGATGTAAGTTAGAATTGGGCTAACAATTTAAGTGACAAAGTGAATTTGGTGCAACTTCAATTTTTCATTAAGCTTGAGTACAAATTGGAAAAACATTGTTTATACTCTAAAGAAATGTAAATTAAGTCAAATGCCAGTACATTTCATTCCAAGAAATGTACGAGGGCTATCCAGAAAGTAGATTACGTTTTGGAATAAAAAGTAAACAAAGTATAGGAAACAAATTTTATTATATACAGATGAAAGCCACACTCAAATACTACTTTTCGACATAGTCACCATTCAAATTAAGGCATTTATCGTAGCGATGTACGAGCTTGGAAATTCCTTCGTCGAAAAATTCGGCCGCCTGCGCCTTCAACCACTTCGTTACCTCTTCTTGCAGCTGTGCGTCGTCATCAAAACGCTGCATAGCCAGCCACTTCTTCATTGCTGGGAATAGGTGGAAGTCGCTCGGTGCCAGGTCGGGACTGTACGGCGGATGAGGAAACAACTCCCACTTAAAAGATTCAAGAACTTCACGAGTGACATTTGCCGTGTGGGGCCGGGCGTTGTCGTGAATCAACAAGATCTTAGAGCTCAACATTCCTCTGCGCTTGTTTTGAATGGCTCTTCTGAGTTTTTGGAGAGTTTGGCAATACCTTTGAGAGTTTATTGTAGTGCCTCTTTCCAGGAAGTCCACCAAAATCACACCTTTTCTGTCCCAAAAAACAGTCACCATCATCTTCCTTGCCCACATTGTTTGCATGCATTTCTTGGGTTTTTGGGGAGAACTTGTGTGCCCCCACTGCATTGATTGCAATTTCGTTTCACAGTTCACGTGTTTCACCCATGTTTCGTCACCAGTAACGATGCGATCGAATAAGAGACACCATCCTTATGGTAAACGTCCAAAAAGTTCAACGCTGCAGCCATTCGCTGATTTTTGTGGTCCTCTGTCAAGATTTTTGGAATCCATCTTGCACAAAACTTGTGGTAACCAAGCTTTTCGCTGATGATTTCGTGCAACAAACTTCGCGAAATTTGTGGAAAACTCAAAGAAAGTTCCGTTATTGTGAACCTTCGATTTTCACGGACTTTAGCATCGACTTTTTCGACAAGTTCGGCAGTCACTATGCTGGGTCTCCCACTTCGATCTTCGTCGTGAACATTGGTTCGGCCATTTTTAAATCTGATGACCCACTGACGCACTCCACCTTCAGTGATAATGTTGTCCCCATACACTTCACAAAGCTGCCGATAGATTTCTATCGGTTTACAGTTTTTTGCAGTCAGAAACCTTATTACTGCACGCACCTCGCAGCTCGCGGGATTTTCAATTAACGCAGACATTTCAAACCGTCACAGTATCTGAACGGAGCACAACACGAACCTCTCACTAGCACGGCTAGATGCCGACTGAGCTGCGCAACGCTCTGACCCCAAGATGGCCGCGCTAGCCCCGCCCCTAGCGGAAACAGACGAAAACGTAATCTACTTTCTGGATAGCCCTCGTATATTTAAATGGTCACAATTTAGCAACTCAGGCAAAGCAAAGTAAAAAGGAATTGAATTTGCTTATAATGATTTATTTTAAAAATATATTTTAAAAACTGTCAAGCAACTATGTTACTATATTATAATTGAGATGATTTGCAGGGTATGTTAAATAATTGTAAAATAAGAGAAAATTGTCCAGCTAACAGTAAAAACCAGTCAACCAAGATTACACTAAGGTTACCAAATCATTATTGAGACAACAAACAAATATTCGCAGAAAAGTTTTGTTCATCCCAGTTTCTCAAAGTTATGGCCCTGACACATACATTTCATTCAGTTTCTGGTGGCACTGCAGAAATCTTGTATGCTGAAACTGCTTCAGGACTACAAAATCAGTGACTAAAGTCGGTTCTTCACATGGGGAACAGGAAGAAATCCTGTGGTGCTAATTTTGGACTGTAGGATGGATGAGGCAGTTAATTTGCCTCAGTTCTTTACAGAAACTCCATGCTACTGAGGTGAGCTGATGAACTGTCATGGACACTTTTCTTTGATTTTCTGAAACACTTTTGGGAAACAAACTACTGTGTACCATTCTCTGATTTTAGATTCAAGGGATTGCCCCATGTGGAGAAGAAAGGGGCAACCATTTTCTTTCCCATACTTGTTGATCTCTTGACTTTGAAGGGTGGTTGGTCATCTGGTAACACTCAAAGGAGGACTGGTATTATGTTTCAAGGTCAAATTGATGTATCCATGTTTTGTTACCTGTAATAATATCTGAAATAATGGTGAGTTGCTCTACAGTTAAATTCTCACAGCATTTCTTGGCACCATTCTGCACTTATTCTGTGCTTCAGACCATTTGTGGGGCACCCATTTTGAAGAAATATTTTTTGCATGAAAGTGCTCAGAAAGAATGGTTAAAACATGTGCAAACTAATCTTATACTACCTCAGTGTCCTTGTAGGTTAGTCTAGGATCTTTCTTAGTTATTGTTTCCAAATGATGATGTTTTGCTCAGTCACTACTCTTTAAGAGATTAGTACTGCACGTAAGTTCTTCAAACCAGTAAGACACAGCACAAGAAGCAAAAATATCCTTGAGGATTCCCTTTAAATGCTTAAGTAGCTATACTTCATTTAAGCCACATTTGAAATGGACTGAATCATCATATGAAAATGCTCTCTGAATTTCCGTTGAACTTAGAAAAACCTTTCCAAGCTTTAAACACAAAATGAAAAATGAATGATGCATCAGTGCTCTACCTGGTGTCATTGCAATATCATTGAGTCGTTATGAATAAACTACAACACTTAGTAGCACACTTCACTTATCTGTTGGTTAAAATTGTCTGAATCCTCTGATACTGGTTTCGTGACTGGTTTAGAAATACAAGTCACCAAACCCTTTTAATTTTTAAAACTTGGTATAGATACATGGATGACAGTTTTGCTATTTTTCCTGAGAGACACATAGATGATGCATTAAAGCTTCTAAATTTACAGGATAAAGCTATAAAGTTCACACTAAAAGTTGAAAATAATGGTTGCCTTTCCTTTCTGAATCTAAAGATAAAAAATAAATTAAACTTTGGCATTTATAGGAAATCAACTCACTGATAATTACATAAAACTCACTGATAATTACATAAAAAATAAAAGTTTCAACCCTTTTACACATAAATTTGGTGTTTTTAATAGTTTGATGTACAAGTTAATAAGCATATTCCTAAATAAGGAGGAATTCAATACAGAATATTAATGGTTTTAATAAATATTTTATACACAAAAGGATAGAACAATTTAAATATAAAAAAGAAAATGTAAATGATATTTCTACCCTTAAAAAAGTAAAAATTAATTATAAGTTTAAACAATTTACTTATCATCCTTAGGACACATAATTTTAGTTTATTTTTATTTTTAAGAGGTTCGTATAATATTGATATCTCAAAGTAAATACAGCATAAAAAATCTACTAAAAAGGATAGAAAAAAAGACAACATTTCAGGTAATAAAAGATCTGGCATTTATCAATATAACATTTAGAGTGTGATCAGATTTGCATAGGTAGGACCAAACGTAATTTAGAAACCAGAGTGAAGGAACATTTCAGAAATATCAATGTCTTACCAATGCTATCGGATGTTTCATCTCTAAATGTCTTCGTAGCTTAGCAGGCTTCATTGTGTCATTGGATGGTACATCATAATACAAAACATATTGAGGTTTTTGTTCATCTTCAGTTCCAGCTCAAACAAATCCGAAACTTAAATATTCTTCGCTGTATTTTCGCTGTTTTACTTTTCCCAGCTCGGCAGAACAGCAACTAGTTATACTAGTAGGCTCACTACTACAATTTGCCTCTTGATCGCCAGTTATTGTAGGCTTATGTTTAATTGATTCAGTCTATAACCAATGATTCATGCTGAACAACGCGAATAAATTCTCACGATTCTCAATTACAAACTGTCAGGGCAATCAAGCACTATCATCACTGACTTCAACACAGCGAGAACGACTGGTTGCCGTGCGTGTGTACGTGCAGCCGGTGCCAGTGACAGCACTGACTCAGACCTGCGTGCAGGCTAGGCTGACTTAACCAGCACCGCAGCTAACCGCTCATGTTCGTACGGTTGCACCGCTGCTATTATAACGCTGCGCTACACGCTCCCAACTATTACGTTGATTGCACCTCTCAGCTGCATTACATCGTTATGACATAGCTGCATCAAAATGTTAAGTAAAATGTATGTAGTTCGGCACCAAGCAGATAAATGACTCAGTAAATACAATTCTACGTTTTCTATAGTTTTAATTCAACATTATAACTTGCCTTAAGGGACCCCTTCGCGGACCCCCTGGTCTTATTTAGACAATTTTAACCAACATATAAGTGATGTGTGTTACTAAATGTTGTAGTGTATTCATAATACTTGGGTTGCTTCATTATCAGTAGTTCCAGTTTTTTTACAAATACCATTGTGTCAGCTGTTTTGACCCAGCAGCAATGGTTTCTCTGAGGATGGCCAACATCCTTTGGCTTAGCTCTTATCTAGTGATTTTCATATATAAGAGAGAATATTGTATTCAGCTTATGTTAAAAAAGAATCAATCAACTTATATTTTTCATTGACAACTCTGAGTGTGTTTGTAAAAATTGCAACACCAAGAAGGAAACACATGAATCCACTAAATTTAATATTGGTGATTAGGTACATAACAGTAAACAAATTAATAACTTTTCGAATATGTACATGACCTCTGAGCCTGAATATGCAGCATTAGGTGTAGCAGAAATATGGCCTGTAGAAAAGCCTGAAACAGGGGGAGTACCTCATCCTCTACAATCTTCCTCAGCTACCGGTTGCTGTTCAAGGTGCCCTCAATTAGTAGTACATAAGATCACTTGTAATCAATGGTATCCCAAACCATCACTCCTGGTGTTTATCCGCTATGTTGCTCAGCAGTGCTGGTCTTCAGATTATATCATTCTAACCCTGTTCAAACTTACTCACATACTACATTGCTCGCTTTGACATTGATGATGCAAATTGGCACACACTTTAATGTGTCCACCTTGTTTTAGCTCTGCACTAAAACTGCAAACATTAGAACTTACACTTGGTGCAACGTTGACCTTGTTGGACAAACACAACAGACCCCTCCTCAGTCTATGTATAATCCATATCTCTGCAAACCTACTCGCTTATTGCTTGCTCACTCTTCTACACTCACAAGTTTGGATTCATTTGGGTAATTCTTTATGACATTGCAATTTTCACAAACTGTGGCATGTGTGCATGCGTAAAGCAATTATTAGTCAGAATGGTTGAGAAATTCTTAAAATAATCACAATGGGTGACATTTTATTTGTTCCTTCTCTTTGGTGCCATGGTTAATAACATAAAAGCAAATGGTTCTCATGTATCTTGTGTATCATATAATTATTTAACATTAAAAACAAAAAATTGATTTTCTGAAGCAAGTCGACCTCCCAGTGCCCTTAAACAATTTATACTTTTGTTAATATAATATTACAATAAATAGTTTAAATCATATCAATTCATTTCATTACTAATAATTTATGTTCAAATTAATATATTTTAATATACTATTGTACTTAGATTTATATTATTTAATTCATTCAAATTTATTTTAGTTTATATTAAATTACATTTTATTTTTTATTTTAATTTTATAATTAAAATATTTTTATTTATTTTCTTATTTATTCATTCTTCTTTCTTCAATTTAACACTGCAATTCCCTATCACTTAACTAAAAAGTTAATTAACATGCTGTTTAAGGGACCTTATCTTTTATTATTTAAAATCCAACATTTTTATTTCTGAAGGGAGTTAATGCTTCTCTTTACATCTTTCTATTTCACATACATACACTTTTTTATTGTTTACTGTTCTTAAATGCTATCTTAAAGAACTCTACTTGAACTCTCCAGTTTGCAATCTTTAATCTTTGTCTCATTCAAAGTCCTGTCTCCACATTAACTGTCTCTCTCACTGCTTCTCCATGGCATTCTTCTGGTCTTTTCCCTCTTGACTGCATCCACATAATTCATCTGGTCTTATAAATCTGCTCACAGTTTTCGTTAATTTTATCTCTCTCTTGTGCATAAAATGTTGCTACAGCTTGTTGGTTAATTTCGTCTAACTCTTCTCCTTCGTTATGTTACAGTTCCATGTTCTTATTATTGTTATTAATTGCATTGTCCTCATTTTCTTTCTTTCGAATCCTTTCTGCTCTAATTGTTTCTTCCTGTGGTCTCAAATTATCCTTTCCTTCCAAGCTAATTCATTAATTTTCACTGCCATATTTAAAGTAATAAATATAACATTTTTCTCTTAAAATATGTGTTAGATATGCTTGTGAAAGCTAGTATGTTTACACAGGTGGCATCTCATAACAAGGATATTCTTCTGGAGTAATGAATGTTAGGCATCAGACTTTTCTTAACTGATAAACTTATATCAAGAGTTGTAGGAAATTCACCAAGTCAGTTCAGCATTGTGTGGGAATGTTTACAACTTGCTAATGACCCTCTCAATCAGGAATCAGTTTTAAACTCCATTGATGTCCTTGTATGATTGTGACATCATGGACAATAAAGAAGAGTATCTTAATCTTTATTGTCTGTAAACTTGTCTGTTACAAGCGTTAGACATTGTCACATTCTAAAGTATGTACATGAGAATTTAGCTTTGTTTGAGTTTCCATTTACATTAAACTTTACAATTACTGGGTTACATAATTAATACACTATTGCGTACAGAGTTATTTTAGCTAACATATTCCTAATACTAGTAAGTATACAATAATAACAGCAGTATAAAAGTAATAATAATATAATACGATTCTAATTCCCTTGGACTTTACAAAGATTTATCTATAAGAAATAAGTATAATAATTACAACAAAAATATAAAACAATTATAATTCACTTAGGCTGTATAAACATTTCTCTATAAGGTATTTTTTCAAGAGATTTTTAAATATATTTTCTTGTGATGATTTAATATATGGAGGAAGTTTATTGTACAAAATGATACCTGCAATGTATGGGTCTTTGTTGCTAGTAGTTTTTGCTTTATAACAAATAAATTGCAATTAAATTCAGCAAATAAATTTGCTGAAAGTGGATGAAGACCCCTTTTATTAGACCAGAACAAAGCTTACCAGTAAGCAAAACCGTACTACACCAATGAACTAACAAGAGATATGCTGATGGCAAAACATCTTGTGGGCAAAAATTGAATACAGCAATGAAAGATCATGAGATAGGTTTAAAACAGCTCATTTTGAAACAGTCACAGTCAAATAGGACACCTTATGCTGTGTTCAACAAAATCAAAAAGAGTACATGTATTGCACAAACGATGGCAAACTAATGTTACTGAGGTTGTAAACTTCAAAATTACTGATATCTGAGAGGCAAATTTGTTAATAACCACTATTGATCAAATAGCATCATTAATTGCATAAATGTAGTTTCCAAACAGTTAATATAATCAACACCTGTAAGAAATGAACTGAGTAGCCATAAAGGAGTGTTAGAGAGAAACCATGAATCTGTATGAACCCACTTAGATAAATTTGTTGCATTTCTTCAAAGCAACATTATATACATCCTGTCATGTTTAATAGTTTTTTTTCTAGCTTGGTATCAAATTTCTGTCCGTTTACCCACCTACATGATACTCTGACAGATGTGCAGTACTGAGAATTCTGAACATTATTTTAATTTTTTTTTTTTCAGGTGTGTTTTGTACAGAACCATTTCGAATTCCATTTGCTGGAAAGGTAGAAATTTGCTGCTTTGACAAAACTGGAACTCTTACAAGTGATAATCTTGTGGTTGAAGGAATTGCTGGTCTGCCGTAAGTTATATTTAAATTTAAGTCATGGAAGTTCTGCATATGGATGTGAAAGCTTTGAGTGCAAATATTTTGTTTTGTAATGTAAAATTACTTATTAAGGTAGGAGAGGCTTGTTTATATTTACTATATATAAAAAATATGTAAGCCTTCTTACCAGAATCCTATTTTGTTTGTTTGCAATGGTCCTCATAACAATCCCATCAGGAAGACTGGGTGATATCAGTTAATTCTGCTGAAAGTTAATAGTTAAAAATTTCATATTATGACAGTATTAAATTTGTTTCGAAATGATGAACCATATTTCCTTGAATACAGCAATCCTAAATGTAAGATGATCCTTCTTTTTATTGAATCTATTTAGGAACTTAGCATTTAATGAATGCTAAGTATAGAAAGAAAAGACTTCTTATCAGAATCCTATTTTTGTTCATTAGCCACGGTCTTCATAACAATTTCACCAGGAAAATTTGGTGATATTATTAATTTTGCTGAAAGTTTGTAGTTAAAAATTTCATATTACAACAGTATAAACTTTTGATTTGGAAATAATGAACCATATTTCTCTGAATACAGGGCAATCCTAAATGTAAAACGATCTTCTTTTTATTGAACCTGATTTAGGAACTTACTTTTAATGTATAGAAAGAATACATCAATTTTTAAAATTAAATTTAAGAGCGATGACATTCCTCATGTATAAAAATTAAGGAAATCTTTTAAAGAATTGCTTCAGATCATTGGAAGTAGAATGAGACTATAACGATGTAATTTTTTTAATTTATCTCATTTTAAAGTCATATTAAGAGACCAGTTATGCATTTCACTTTGAATATGTTGAAATGTATGAAGTGTTGGAAGAGAGATGAAAATGTTACTCTTTCTGCGCAGACATTGGGTCTCAAATCATGTCTTTCTGCTTTGATATGTAAGGAAAACTTTTGTGTCACTGAAAGAATTTGTTCAAGTTAAATTTCTTTGAATTTGCTCTTTGTTAGTATTTTAATAAAGTGGCTTGTATTCAGAGAAGTACTGCATATGCACTGCATTTTGTATGCCCTAGCCAATACCAAAGCTAAAATAGACACATACTACTACCTAAGTGCCATTGTGTACTACTAACAGACACACTCTTTAGGGGTCTCTTCATAATTATGCCAGCTCTGTTTAATTAAGATGAACATTTGCAGAAATTGTTTTATGCATATTCCCTTGTATATACAATGCATTAGGTGAATACAGTAGATATTAAGGTATAGTCTAAAGTTTCAGAGTGAATGACTATATATTGGGTTTGAAATTCTATTCACTTTGCATGGCTAAGAGGAGAGAAAAATATACCAATAATGATTTTCCATTTCAGAAAAGTAAGTACCTATATGTATTTTAAAGTGCAAGCAAATTCCAAGAAATATCTCTGATACGACTAACTGCCTTCCCCCATCTCCAAAAAGTATTGTGCTTTGTGGGTTCGTAGAATTAAAAGTCCAATTTGCCGAAATTCTTAATGTTCTTTATTTCCGTAGCAATACACTGTTCAATTATCACATAACAGCATTACATCACATATACATCAACAGGGTCGATGACAATAACAAACAGCTTACTCAACTTCCTCTGTTTACAACACTCTTGTTACATGTCTTTACAACAACTCTCAGTTGTTCTTTGCTTACCTCTCGCAACTCTCTCTCGTTTTACAGCTCATTCTTAGCGAGTTGTCGCCTTCTTAAATACCTCATTGATAAATTTGAGACTCTTCCAGGAGAATAAAGAAACCGAATATTCTATCACATTCCAGAAGCATAACTTAATCTATGCCGGTAAGTCCTTTATCACAGCTATCTTTGTTTGCCGGCCCCTTTGTGTACACTAGCTGCGCTATCGTTAACCGCTTATGCAAGCTTTTTATTACCGTGAAACATTATCCGCCGTTTGTTATCAATTTGCGCCGAAATTTTTATGCCCGTTGCCGCGACACTGTTCCCTCCTCAAGGCTGGTCGTCCCGAACAGCACCATCGTAGCGGGCCAGAAGATCCAGGTGTACCATCAATATCTTCCCTCGGGGCACCTTCTGGATGCGATAGATCACGTCGTTAATCCTCTTTACCACCCGGTACGGTCCTTGCCATGGTTGCTGGAGCTTCAGACATCGTCCCTTGTTCCGGGTAGGGCAGTACAAACAGACTAGGTTACCCTGCTGGAACCCTTGGCTGTTGGCTTGCCTGTCGTATCGGGTCTTCATGCAGTCTCTCGTCTTCAGGATGTTCTGACGAGCCATCTCATGCATGTTGTGCAGATGGACCACCAGGTTCTCCACATACTCGGTTGCTGGCTGTTTTGCGTCCGGGGGACTTCCCAAAGCCAGGTCACAGGGGAGGCGTAACTCTCAGCTGAACATTAAGCTGGCTGGCGTCATCCCAGTGGTGTCGTGTGTAGATGAGTGGTAGGCCAGCAAGAACAGTGGCACCTTGACGTCCCAGTCGATGCGGTGTCGCCCCGCACCCAGTCACGGCCAAATTGCTATTTGCAGCTTCCGTCTTCTTTTTTAATTTGGCCTTCATTTCTTCCATCTTCTCGGTGATGTCGTTAGCCGTCTTCATTTGTTTCAGCTCTGCGGCCAGGTTGTTATTTGCCGCTTCTGTTTTCGCAGCAAGGTTGTCATTCGCAGTAAGGTTGTCATTCGCAGTCTTCATTTCTTTCAGTTCCGCTGCCAGGTTCGCTGTTTCCGTCTTCGCGCCGAGGACGTCATTTGCTGTCTTCATTTCTTCCATTTTCTGTAGAATCTTTTCTAATGCAGCCTCCATGGTGATAATATCCCGCTTCCTGAGACCAGTTGTGGCTCTGTGGGTTCGTAGAATTAAAAGTCTAATTTGCCGAAATTCTAAATGTTCTTTATTTCCGTAGCAATGCACTGTTCAATTATTATGTTACAGCATTACATCACATATACAACACCAAGGTCGATGACAATAACAAACAGCTTACTCAACTTCCTCTGTTTACAACACTCTTGTTACATGTCTTTACAACAACTCTCAGCTGTTCTCTGCTTACCTCTCGCGACTCACTCTCATTTTAAAACTTATTCTTGGCGAGTCGTCACCTTCTTGAATACCTCATTGATAATTTCGAGACTCTTCCAGAAGAATAAAGAAACTGAATTTTCTATCACATTTCAGAAGCGTAACTTAATCTATGCCGGTAAGTCCTTTATCACAGTTATCTTTGTTTGCCGGCCCCTTTGTGTGCACTAATTGTGCTATCATTAACTGCTTATTCAAGCTCTTTATTACTGTGAAACATTATCTGCCGTTTGTTATCAATTTGTGCCGGAATTTTTATGCCCTTTGCCGCGGCAGTATTTTACATAAATTAGGTGCATTAATAAGATCTACATATTTTATTTAGTAAGCTTTACTGTTATCGCTTATAGATAACTAGTTATTCAAAAATCATTCAGATTGAAGAAGAAGCTATTCTCATATAATTCTAGATATATATTTAATATATTAAATATGTGCTATTTTAATCAAAATTGCTAGTCCGTTTGGATAAAATCAGACATTTCTAAAACACTTCTATGTAAAGATTAGTTTAAATTAGAAGAATTTTCTTGCATTTTTAAATTTTGTCACATTTTCTAAGATATAGAACTTGAATACAAAGTTTGGTATTTATTCACATTTTGTTTTAGAGTTACATTGTTCAGAGACAACATACATAGACCTTTTTCTAAAATGCATTTATTTAGTGGAATCAAGGTGCCTTATAGCATGTATTTATATGGTAGAGATGGTAAAAGAAATGAACAATTTTGTATGTTGTCTGGGAGTTGAGATGAATTGCATAAAAATGTTTGTTTGCAAGTTTTATGAAGTATTAGTTGACCTGGTGACGAACTTTGTACCACCAATAAAAGTTGTCTGTACTTATCTATATAAATAAAACAAATTTAGATTAGTTATTTATTCTGCAATTGGGGGAGAAGTTTAAATACAACAGTAACAATTAAGTTAATCATTTTAAAGCTTTCTGACAAACAATATTTTTGTCTTCTTTTTTTTTTTTTTTTTTTTTTTTTTTTGCATAAATATGTTAAGATGATGGTTTTTTCATACACAAACACACAATGTCTAATTGTCCACGAGAGAAACACAAACTCCAGTTGATTCCGCCAACTTCCAAAGACTGCCCTTTTGATTTATTTATGGTCATTGCAAAGGCGAAAAACATGGGAAATTCTAGATACTTAAAATCAAAAGGTAAAATCTGCTGGAATCATCGGAATATATGGGATCAAGATATCCTCTCCTTTGTACTTTCCTTTGATGGTTGTTGCCTCAATGATGTTATTCATTAGCTTTTTCACAGTTAGTCTCGTTCATTGAATAGTTGTGGTTGGTTAATGTTAAACAGCATGATCATAATTGATCCTACTTTTAATTTTAAAATTGTGAGTTGGGAGTCCAGGCAATTAAAATGAATTTAAAATGTGGGATAGTTGACTATGTCATCTTGGTTAATAACTGTGTCAACTGATTTGTACGAAAACAACTTCCCTGGACGAAGCAGACACTCTAGAATGCAATTCTGATGTATAAACATGACTATTAGCTTTAGCTGCATCTCACTGCTCATCAATGTGGTCAGCATGTGACGTAGTGTGTTGCACATTTGATGCTTCTACGACCTATGTCAGGTGGTCTTCTCCTTGGCATAGTGATAAGTTTCCATGAACTTTACAAAGACAGAAAGGAATTCAATTACTTTTTTGTCAGTTCAGTTCACATTCATGAATTCATATACAAATTATAAAGAATTTATCCAAGGATTCACCAATATTTGACAACAGTTGTCTGTGCTATAGTATGCAGAAATTAATTTTGTATCTGATCTTTGAAAGGTATATTATCATGCTACATAAAAAAAATATCAGTCTTGATAACAAACAGTAAATGTTATTTAATAAAATATGGTAAGTGAAATAACTTTGAAGACTTTGGGAAGGAGTGGAATATCTTTCTACTTTGTAATGCTTTTTTTTTAATATAAATAAAAGGTGTATGTGTTCCGTAAAAGTTTGCATGTGTCTTTTATATTTTGTTAATAACCTGGTCCATTTTCACTTTGGGGTTTTTCTCTAACCTTTTAAACCTTCCTTGGACTTATACAAATATTTCAAAACCAAAATTAGGCGAATCAATTCAGCCATTCTCAAGTGAGACTAGCATCGTCAATTCATGTATTTATATGATTCACGTAAAAGTTTCATAATTTCTCAGTTTTGAATTAAATGCTTCTCTCTCGTTCTGTCTGTTTCTTGTATCCATATATCTTTGTTCAGAAACTTAAACATTTCTTCACCCATTTCCTTTACTTGTATCACTGGACTTCAATTGCAATTTTGATGCTGAAGTTTTGGGAAAATGCAGTGAATACACCTGCCTCTTATAGGTAACGTGGAGAAAGTAAAAAGAATTATTAATTTCCACACATGTGCACTGCAAGCAATAAGCTGAGCTTTTTTTTTTTAATTTACGTCCGCCCCAACATTAAGTTATATCGGATGGTGAATGAATTGGGTGAAATGATGCTCAATGAGTCCAGGGTCCATGAAGCTTAGGGTTACCCGACATTCGTCTTAAAGGATAATGGAAAACCCCGGAAAACACCTTATCCAGGTAACTCACCCTGACCGAGATTCGAACTCGGGACCTCTTATAAGCTGAGCTTATACAAGTTTTGCTTAAACCTTACTGAACTGTGCTTAAAGCACATCACATGCATGCACACACATACACTTTTGTTTTCTCATTCAAGAAGTCTGAAATCATTTTCAGTAAAATCTCCATAATGAAGTTTTGTGTACGTACAGTGCTTCCTCAATATTTACTGTATGTATGTAGTAAAAAAGATCTGCTCCATATAATAGAATCACCCTTGACTGAGGTTAGATTTCCCTTTTTAACAAATGCATTTGAAATTTATAGTGTGAAAAAAAAATTCAGTTCTTTACAGCATACAATATATTCAATTCTGCTGCTATTTCTCTTTGAAATAACAAACAATTACAATTAGTATTTTCCAAAAATTTTTAAAATAGCTAAATCCATATCAGTTTTTGAAAATGAGGGTAAAGTTTAACCAACCACAGACTAATATTTTAATACTGAGAAGTTTACTGAGAGGAGAAAAGTGGTATAAGGAACTACAGGGTTCAGTATTAAATTAGTTGCTCTTTGAAATGCTCAGCATTTCAATAACTTTCTAATAAAATTATCAATGACTTTCAAAAATGCATATATATATATATATATATATATATATATATATATATATATATATATATATATATATATGCAATTAAAATATTATTTAATCATCCAAAGCTAATATAATTATGTACATATAGGTATGTTTTAAGGAAATTACAAATTTAAGCTCCACCTCATATTTCAATTTCTGTATTCTCAAATTGTGTTCCTCTCTGTTTTGATGCATTCTTTTTTGTTAGCACTTTGTCTAAGCTCGTGCTCTTCTGTTAATTACGTTTCTTTCAAACCATAATCATTTTGTGCAAGACTAAACTTCCAATGGACAAGTTTTAGCATGGCTTGTGCTAGAAGTTGCTACTTAATCATTTAGCTGTAAATATACCAAAATCTTCCTTTCTTGGAAGTGTTGAAAACAGTGTTGTTATAATAAATTAAATTTAAAGAGAGTCGATTAATGAGAGTGTCATTAATCGACTCCCTTTAAATTTAATATACCAAAATCTGTCCAGAGGAATTGGACAGCACTCTTGAAAATTTCTGTTAGATCTCTGTTTGACAAAGGAGTTTTTCCATTTCATTTGACATAAAAGTACATAGGAAAGCAGTCAATCTTTCCTTACACAATTTTTGTCCCAAACATTTCTCATCTTTTAACCGCTTCGCCGATGGCCATTTAAACGCTTTAGTGGCCGGAAACGGATACCCAATAAACAGAACAGGACATTTAAATTGTTAAATGCTGTAAAAATGCATCATAAATACAATTCCGTATCTTCCGTATTTATTAAGTTATTTAAACGAAACAAAAACTGGTTTAAAGCTCATTAAAGGCAGTATAAATATACAGTAACAATAAAGTAGAGACTACATTAATAAATTGTTGAAATTTCACTACTTTGTTTCGCTGTAGCAAAAGCCATTCTTTGTGCCGAACGCACCTAATATGTGAATCATTTTGTTTTGTGTATACGAGCCATAGTATGTATGTATAGCTACGCAAGCGTCTTCTCAGGTTCAAGTTTAGTTTATTTATGCTATGCCAAGCGATAATATGACGAGAATATGTTGCGTCACACACTCACACACTGGCATGAAAACTCTGTCAGCATCTGTTATTACAGTGTTTCTCAACCAAGGTTTCTAGTAGCCTTATGCAGCAGTTTTCGCTCTGTATTTCAGCTATTTATACTCTCTCTGTGTTCAGAGAGATTTCTTGTAGCTATCAAGAACTAAATGAACGGCACATTTGAAATTGTTAAATTTCAATGTTAACCATGGCTTATCCCGGTAATGTAGCAAATAAATTAGCTTGGGTATGATGTGTACAGGCTTCTGATATTACTGTAGAAAATCTGGAAGATTTGTTGTACGATTATGAAGGAGATCTTTAGGACATACGTAGCAGTGACGTGTACTGGTCTACAGCTGGCATGTTAGCTACTCCATTGTTTGGGGAAATGGCGGGTCAAATATGGGTGATACGGATCAGCTATTACCAGCTATCCCTCTTTACGGAAAACAGTTAAATGGTAAAAAAAAAGTATTTTTATACCACTGGATGTAACTATGCACAGTTGTTTAGTAATTATCAGAGCTGTAAAAGACATTCATCTACCTGTACTTGCGCGTATAAAGAGCTCGTAACCTAATTGAGCATTATAATACTCAGAGGCCTCTTTATACTAGGGGGTAGCAAAATTCACCACATCATCCCTCATACTTGAGAGAAAACACTTTCCTAAAAGTATACCACCCACACCCAAAAACTTGTAACCATTTCGAAAATGTGTAGTGTGTTGCGAAAAAGAAGTTCGCAAGGAAACCAATATTATTTGGTGTGAATCTGCAGATGTGCCCTTGGGTGTTTATCCAGGTTTGGAGGTGTACAATTCAAAAAGAAACCTTTAAGGATACGTTTACATTCCTTATAGAACTAATTTAAATTGATTGTAAAACAGCAAGATTAAAATAATTGGCGTTAACTGAGCATTAAATGCATGTATGCGCAGGACGTCTATACACGTCCATATCGGTTTGGGGCACTTTAACTTGGACGTCATATGACGTCCATATCGGTGAAAGGGTTAAATTCGATGACTTGTTCGGTAACATAGGAAGAATAATCCAATCTTGTTGCCATTTGCCATGTTTTCAGGTTTGCATCCTTTGATTATTGAAGGTAATTTAGCTATCCAAACAGCGATGGTTTCATTGTTAATGTCATTTAATTGGCCTCAAAGTTTGTTAAAATATATATAATGTCTTTTGCATAAACTCTCCAACCATCCATTAGATGCTTTAAATTCAATCTTGCTAAATGTTTCGGCTACCTTTTCAGCTTATTCCTATAACATAGGTCCCAATATGCAGTGACTTTTTGCCCTAACACTAACGAACCACACCCACCTATTTCATTAATGTCCTTGTTTTTGTTTTAAATTCTCTCTTTATTTTCCCATCAGCACATTTTTTCCACCAGTGCAGAATTTCCGTTTTCTTTTTCGAAATCTCATACACCTGAGTTTGGCTATGTTGAACCTTGAATACCTGCTTCACTCAACCTCTTTCACTAGCATAAACCACTCTCCCTCTCATGGTAAGATCTAGTACAATTCTTGTTTTCGAAACTGTGGTACTATAGGAAATAAACCACCACTTTTATTTAAGTTTAGAGGTGTACTGTTATTTAGTGAAGGATGATTAACAGGTTTCTCAGTGTTCATACCATCATTAACACACCTTGCTCCTAGATAGGTCAGTTAGCAGCAATATGGTTATGTTTCAACTGAAACATCATGTACTTAAAAGCAAACAATGAACATTTTCACCAGGTGACTGAAAATTTTCTATGTTCGACATTCAGAAACTGGAAATTTTCCATTAAACTGCAACTTTGATTTCTGTTTGTGTAAGACAGCTTCTGTTTAATAAGGGGAATTTAGCATGTTTCTCACCCCTAAATTTATGGGACCAGCAAATATTTCTATTTAAGAGAGATTTCTGCTTAACCAGGAGTCCATTGATAGCTATTTTAATGTAGTGCACGTTCGAAAACTTTTCATTTTATTTTAGTACAAAGTGCATCATCACAAATCCATAACAAGCTTGAAGGGCATAACATGTATAAAACTACAAAATGAAAATCTTTTTTAAAGATTTCTGTGCTTTACATTTCATCATTAGTAGTTTTCTTTTCTGGGAACTTGATATTTTTGCTTTTTCTCCAGGTGAAAATAAATTGTTGTATTCATATTTAGAACATTCATAATGTTTTGGATAAAAATACTGCAACACTGCTACCTCCAGTTTTTCCTCAACACAACAAAAGAAGAAAATTATGTAGTCCCAATGTTAGTTCCCTATATTGATAAAACTTAGGAGCCATGCTCATCATGCCCATGTGCTCCTGTAATTCGTTCAGTCTTACTAAGATTTTATTAAATTTTAGAGGTAATGGTGATATTTACATGGAGAATTGTTTGTTAATGAGGGAAGTAAATGCCCTCCATTGATATTAAATATCTTGAAGATCTCACTAGCATCTGCATCAATCTCAAGCTTGCTTTGCAGATCTATGAGAGGTAACCATCAGGGTTTGCGTAGGTATTGTAAGAAACGTCACAGAGTTAATTTTTTAATCAAGTTTTATTGCTTTAAAACTTTATATTTAATGTTCAAAATATGCTTATATTTTTATATATTGTGACTCTGGGGGTTCGTGAAATTAAAAGTCCAGGTTACAAACACCAAAGATTGCACTTTATTTCTGTAGAAACACACTTCGTACACAGCAGTCGAGAATTACATCACATACACAATACAGCTTGCAAGGTCATCGACCACAAACAAACAGCTGTTCACGCATGCTGTTCAATTAACAACTGACTCACTTTGGCGGGTGGACTCCCTTTTTTATAGATTACTCACATTCCTTAATGTTCTCCAACAATCAAGACAGCTGGAAAAAAGAACTAGAACTCTTGAGAAATCCATCCCCTTCCCCCCCACCCCTGTCTTTTTGGCGAGCTTTTATCTACACACTACACTGCCTGTCCCTTTGAATGCCTTGCCGTGCCGCCTCAATCAACAATGGGTTCACGACAATATATAAATGAATTGATGTTTGTTAGTCTCGTAAAAACTCGGAACAGCTGAACCGATTTGCCTAATTTTGGTTTTGAATTATTTGTATAAGTCCAATATTGGACCAAGTTATTAATGAAATATGAAAGTACATACAGAAACTTTCACAAACACATACATTTTCTGTTATGTTCGACAAATAAAACCATTACAAAGTAGAAATATATTCCACTCCATGCCACAAGTCTGCAAAGCTATTTCACTTACCATTAATTATTAAATAATGTTTATCGTTTATAAAGACTGAAATTTTTTTACGTAGTATGATATACCTTTTGAAGATTAGACACAAAATTAATTTCTGCACACAGTATAATACAGATATTTGACCACAGAGGATGATGTCCTGAAGTGATAATGCTCTGGGTTATTAACTAAATATAAAAGTACACATGCAAACTTTCATGGAACACATATACCTTTTATAAAAGAGACCTGAAGCTTTCCTGGTGACAAATATATTCAAGATATTCTTGGGAAACAAGCCAGATGAAAAGACTTTAGAAATTGATGTTTTAGGAGCATACATCACTCCCATTATCAATATATTAATGAATGAGAAATGTTATAAACACTAAATTGAGATAACACAAAAGATCAATAACAACACAAAACACTACCAATACTCGCATCCCTGAACAAAAGACTGTAGTAAATTAAATACCAGATCAGAAGATGGCGTGAGTGTATTCCGAGAATTTCTTGAATATACAATACCTTCTTTTGTTTTCGACAAATAAAAGCATTACAAAGTAGAAAGATACTCCACTCTTTGACCAACGTCTTCAAAGATATTTTGCTTACCATATTTTATTAAATAATGTTTATCACTAGATATCAAGACTGAAAATTAATTTCTGTACGCAGTATAATACTACAATTATTTGACCCCAGGGACTGACGTCCTGAAGTGGTAGTGGACCGGTGATAAATATAATGGTACACATGCAAACTTTTACGGACACACAAACTAACTTTTATTTTTGACAAACTAAAGCATTACAAAGTAGAAAGATATTCCACTCCTTGACAAAGTCTTTAAAACTATTTCAGTTATCATGTTTTATTAAATGTTTATTGTTATCAAGACTGAAGTTTTTTTATGTAGCTTGATATACTTTTCGAAGATTAGACACAAAATTAATTTAGAATGCACTATAACACTGTAAATATTTGACCACAGGGGATGAAGTCCTGAAGTGGAAATGGACCAGGTTATTAACTAAATATAAAAGTACACACGCAAATTTTCACGGAACACATACACCTTTTATTTTCGACAAATAAAAGCATTACCAAGTAGAAAGATATTGCACTCCTTGCTAAAGTCTTCAAAGCTATTTCACTTACCATATTTCATTAAATGTTTTTCGTTTGTTATTAAGACTGACATTTTTTGTGTAGCATGATATACCTTTTGAAGATTAGACACCAAATTAATTTCTGAATGCAGTATAATACTACAAATATTTGACCATTGAGGATGACATCCTGAAGTGATAATGGAGCGGGTTATTAACTAAATTTAAAGAGTACACACGCAAACTTTCATGGAACACATACACCTTTTATTTTTAACAAATAAAAGCATTACAAAGTAGAAAGATATCCCACTCCTTGCCAAAGTCTTCAAAGATACTTCACTTATAATTTTTTATTAAATAATGTTTATCGTTTGTTATCAAGTCTGATTCTTTTTATGTGGCATTTTTTATACCTTTTGAAGATTAGACACAAAATTTCCAGTGCATGTAGTGCACTTCCATTTCCAGTGCTAGGCCAACTTTGTAATGACCATAAATAAAATCTTAAGGGTAGTCATTAGAAATTTCTGGAATCAACTTGGAGTTTCCCTGTTTATCTCATAGACAATTATATGTCGTGTGCTCACGCGTCGGAAAACCATCATCTTATATAATTATTTACGCACCACAAAAAAGACAAAAAAAAATATTGTTTATCACAGAACTTTAAATTTATTAACTTAATCGTAACTATGTTGTAAAGTTCACCCCCAATTGCAGAATTAATAACTAACTAATCTGAATTTGTTTTATGTGTATAGATAAGTTCAAACAACCTTTAATGCTGGTACGAAGTTTGCCGGTTCAGCTAATATATATAAATATAAATAAATTGACATTTAGTCTCACAAAAACTTGAACGGCTGAACCGATTTGCCTAATTTTGATATTGAAATATTTTTATAAGTCAAGGAAGGTTTAGAAGGTGAGGGAAAAGAAAAGCCCTGAAGTGATAATATACTGGGTTATTAACTAAATATAAACTACACGCACAAACTTTTACTTAACATACACACCTTTATTTTCAACAAACAAAAGCATTACAAATACCAAGATATTCCACTCCTTGCCAAAGTCTTAAAAGATAGATAGTCAACATGAAAAATTCAATGCCATGGCCGGGATTTGAACCATGGATCTCCTAGTTTCCGTCCAGTCGCTCTATCCCATTAAGCTACCATGGCCAACTTGCTGTCATGACATTAAATTCTCCATTTAACTCGTATATTTTCCTGGTAAACCACTAGGGGCTCTTGCATTCGAGATACACCGCTTGTGATAGTTCACTCATCCCCAACATCCTCAGAGAAAATTTGCAATCTGAAGAAATCGTGTTTCATCATCGGTACAATGAGTTGAAACATGTGTCTGAAATGTACAGGTGTTATGATGCCTTATAATATAATATCCATTAATTTTCTGGCAGGAGGAATATGGATACCATTTCACTATCAAAATGGTTTATCAAGTAACAGGTAACTGGATTAAATCAGAGTAATTAATATATATTTAATTCGATACATCTATGTAACCGTTTATTATTTATGTTTGCAGGCGATGAAACCAACAAAAAAGTTTAAAAAAAATTAGTGCTATATGTTGAAGCGGAAACCACAGGTTTCCGATAGAAAAATGTAAGAAAGAGATGATAAAACCATATAAATTATTAATAAGCAATTGGGAATAAATAATATATGAAATAAAGTCAAAAAGAAATATTGTAATAGGAACAACGTGCAAATGAAATAAATATAAGGAAAAAGTTGCCTTAAGCGAGAACGGGCAGACGAAGCCGGATACGTAAACAATAGGACAATAGAAGCCCAAAATTCCTTCGCCAGCACGGAGCCTCAGATAATAGCGAGATTTAAGGAAAATAGGTAGAGGCAGGATACTGTACTGTTATGACGCCAAAGGTTCATACAACTTAAGAGGGTGGGCCCGTGTCTGCTGCACAGATGACGGTGAATGGAAATGACCAATAAAGTAAAATCATAGAAATACATTCCCTCAGTAAAATGTAGTGTAAACCACGTTATAGGCGTGAAATAGAGAACAAATAGAAAAAGGGTGGAGATAGACAAATAAATCTAGAAGGAAGCCGAGAGTAGCGCGAGGTGAGAAGCGTCACTCAGTTGGTTACAACGAAAGGGAGAAGACACATTAGTTTAATATCTGATGGCGAGGTAATAGTGGAGTTAGATTTCAAACGTGGTGGGATTAAATATTCTCAAACAGACAAGGCGACGCAACGAGAGAGAGCCAGTGAGAAAAGCCGAGCAACCAGAGTAAGACCTGTGGGAATAAACAATCCACATGAAATTGAAGCAGTACTTTTCATTGGCTGGTGATAATAGCTGGACCCTGAGAGAGTACTCTTGCTCACCGACACGTAATCCTTAACCATCCTGCCATACCACACCAAAAGGCCACACCAAGAGAAATTCTCACACGAATGTGAAGGTGAAGTAAATCACATTTTGATGTGATGGTCCGGGTAGGGCGATACAACCAGACCAGGTCACCTTACTGGAAACCTTGGCTGTTGGCTTGCCTGTCGTATCGGGTCTTCATGCGATTGCTCGCCTTCCGGATGTTTTGACGAGCCACCTCATGCATGTCGTGGAGATGGTCCACCAAGTTCTCCACATACTCGGTTGCTGGCTGTTTTGCGTCCGGGAGCTTCCAAAAGCCAGATCACTGGGGAGGTGTAACTCTCGGCTGAACATTAAACTGGCTGGCATCATCCAAGTTGACGAGCCGTAGGCCAGCAAGAGCAATGGCACCTTGATGCCCCCGTCTCGCTGATGGCTATCCACGACCTTCCTCAGGTGCTCCTCTAAGGTCTTGATGTATCTCTCCACCATGCCGCCCGACTGTGGATGTAGGGGTCTGGTGCGGGTCTTGTTCACCCCAAGTCTTCATCAGGTTGGACTCAAAATTGGTGCCCTGGTCGCTGTGGAGCTCTAACGGCACCCCAAATCGGCAAAACACTTGCTCTACGAGGCAGTCTGTTATTGTCTTTGCCTCCTGGTTCGCGATGGAGTACACCTCCGGCCACTTGGTAAAGAAGTCCACAACCACCATCAGGTATTTATTGCCTCGATCGGACAGTGGGAATGGTCCAGCTATGTCGACGGCGATCCTTTCAAATGGCACTCCGACGTTGTACTGCTGCATGCGACCCCGGCTCCTAGTCTGAGGACCGCGTCTCATCGCGCACACATGACATTGACGGCACCATCTCTCAACATCTGCTCGGAACCTCAGCCAGTAGTAGCGCTGCCGAAATTTGTCAGTTGTCCGGTTTGCTCCCAGGTGTCCTGAAGTACCGGCGTGCACTTCCTTCAAGATTTCCGGCACCTTACTTCGGGGAAGTGTCAACAGCTCCCTTTGCGTCTTCCCATCGGGTGATTCCCCTCTCTTGTCTTCAGTGAGTGAGTCCCATTGGGCCCAGTATGGCATGTAGGTGGCACTCCTCGGTGCGATGTCCTCCCAGGTTGGTCTTGTCCCTGCCTCCACTTCTCTCAAGAGTGGTCCCAAATCTGCGTCCGCCAGCTGCTCCCTCCTCAGGCCTGCGCTACCCCAGCCATCGGCAGTCACTGCCGTGACTGCTCGGACTGCTGCGGCACGCTCCTTCTCTTCCACCCTTGTGCATTGGCCGCACTCCTCGGGGCAGGGTCTTCGAGACGTCATTATCGTGGCTCTTCCCTCTACAATGTTCAGAGGTGAAGTCGTACTCCAGCCTCTGGGCCCAGCGTGCCGTCTGGCCTTCCAGGTTTCCAAAGCTCAGTAGCCAGGTTAGGGCGGAGTGGTGAGTCCTCAGGTGGAATGGCTGACCTTACAAGTACTTGTGGAAGTGCTCCAAGGACTTAACTACCGCCAGTAACTCTCGCTGGGTGACGCATTAGTTCATCTCTTGCCTTGGATAACGTCTTGCTGTAGTAGGCTATCACCCGCTCATGGCCGTCCTGGACTTGGGATAGGACGCCTCCAATGCAAAGGTCGCTGGCGTCGGTGTCCACAATGGAGGCGCCGCCTGGTTGTGGAAATCCCAAAATTGGAGCACTGCACTGGGTCTATCTCAGGTCCTGGAAAGCGCCTTCGGCATCCTCCGTCCACACATTGGGCCAGTGTTCTTCAGTCAGGCGGGTGAGTTGTTTGGCGATGTTAGAGAACCCCTTGATAAAACGGCAGTGTAACTGCACAGCCTCAGGAAACTGCGCAATGCTTTATTAGCCTTTGGCCGAGGCCAATCTCTCACGGCCTGTGTCTTCTCCGGGTCTGTGGCCACTCCGGTTGCTGAGACTATGTGGTCCAAGTAGTTTACTTCCTTGCGGAACAGCTGGCACTTCTTCGTGTTCAGCTTCAGCTTGGTCGCCTGCAGTCTCCGTAGCATCTTACTCAGATTCTTGAGGTGGTCTTCGAATTGCCGGAGTATCACCTCTTTTCCGTTAAGCCGCAGGACCTTCCTGCCGACGTCGACCATCGCCTCGTGGCTCCTGAGGGCATCCAATCCCAGTATCACCTCCTCAGCCACCTTCGCGACGAACACCCACAGACACATGGCACTCCGTCCCAAGGTCAACTTCAATAGGGCCTCCTCCACAGGTAAGGTGTCGCCCGATGCCGTCACAAGCTGGTATGGTCGGCTCGGCTTCCTCGTCGGCAAACCCTTGGCCACTCCAGGTCTGATGATGGTGTCGGCCGCCCCGGTGTCCAGCACGAGGCATGGCATCCCTCTCACCCAACTGTCCGCTATGAAGCTGTCATCCATACGCCGGTTGACGGCGCGCAGTGTCACTGGAGGGGATGGTGGTGATGGCGCCGACGTGCCCCTCTCCACGATGGCCCTTACTCATTTTCCTGGTGTGGGCAGTCTCTCTCCAGGTGTCCCGGCTGTCCACACCCCCAACACAGGCCACTAGGTCTTCGCCGGCGTCCCTCGGCTGGTCTTCTGTCTCCGGTGTAGCGGACACTCCTCGTTCTCAATGTCGGGATAGCCGTCACCTTGGCCGCCTCCACGCTTAATGCTGCCGTTAGCGCCTCGTGGATGGGTTTGTAATCGCCGAGCATTAGGCTTTGACGAAACTCTGTTTTTCGTACCCCGTCGACGAAGTTGTAGGCAGCCTCTCGGGATACTTCCTCTGGTGGGAGGTCAACTATGGCTTTACTGGCCAGCTGCTCGATTGCCAGGGCGAACTCCTGCAACGACTCCCCTGGCTGTTGTGACCTTGACTTCAGCTGGCTGCGGTACGCTGCGGCTAAGCGGAGGTTTCCAAAGCGGTTCTCCAGGGCCTCCCAAATGTCCTTAAGTGCCGCTGCTGTCTGGACCGCATTCAGGACTTCCCGGCATTAAATGAAGCATTAAAATTTAGTGCCCCTAACACCAGATGGCAGAGTGATTGGAGCTCCGTAGTAGTGGAAGAAGAGAAATGTTCATTTAGTCACCAAACAGCTGAGGATGAGATCGAATGATCTTGAAAACGTTTCAATTATACAAGTAAGTGAAGTTTGAGTGTAAACATAGTGACTCATTAATCGAACTCAAACATAAACTTTGTCAAATGCAGTTATACTTTCCCTAGTAATAGGGAAGAACAGGTTGAGTAAGTCATGTGAATGTAACAAGTACAGCATTTATTTATATTAATACTGGTATTTATCTACATGCTTGAGCATTGAATTATAATTACAACGTTTATAATCATTTAAGATTAACTAATATACACTTTGGCCTGTAAGTGCCTTCACATATGATGGTACAGAGAGATTTGGGCTACTCTGGGTGTTACAATATTATTTTTATATTTGTAGTGGCCAGCCAGGTGTTGTCTCTCTCTCAGAAACACCATTGGAGAGTATACAAGTATTGGCAACTTGTCACGCTCTAGCACAGTTAGATGATGGGCTTGTTGGTGATCCTTTGGAGAAAGCCACTCTAACTGCTGTTGACTGGAATCTTACTAAAGGTGATGCTGTAATTCCAAAAAGAGGCAAAGCTCCAGGAATGAAGATTTTCCATCGTCACCACTTCTGCTCATCTCTTAAAAGAATGTCAGTAATTGCTGGTTACACTCTGCCAGGAAGCACAGATACTACGTATGTGACAACAGTGAAAGGTGCTCCTGAAACACTAAAATCCATGGTAAGATCTCATGTGTCAGTAAAAAATGTTCATAATTGTTTTGCAGTCGTAATTTATTGTGCTAAAATTTAATCTTATGATATTCTGTTAGCTTAAAGTGTAACAAACTTGCCGTAGTAGTTTCATTTTTGGTTCTTGTGGTTCCCATCAGTGAGAGCAGATAAACAGAGATCACCTATTATCACCTATTGAAATGGAGGTGATGCGCAAGGAACAACATGCAGGTTTGAAATTCTGCTTTCATCTCAACAGATCTTCAGCTGAGGCCTATATAATGTTACAGGAAGCCTATGGAGATTCTTTTCTTCCCTAGAGCACAGCTCAAAGGTGGTTTAAGTTTAAAGAGGGGAAACAATCAATTTCAAAGGAAGGTGAATCTGGCACTCCAGTTACTACTCTTATGGAGGAAAACATCAATACCACTGCTGTTGTTTTGAGAGAAGATTAACAAATAACCTTAAGAACACTTTTTCAAATGGTGAAAAGCATTGCAAGACCATATCAGGTACAGAAGTCCACATCTCCATGAAACAGGCTGGATGCTGCACCATGATAATGTGCAGCTGCATATTGCCAATGTTGTTGCTGAAAATCCGCAAAAAATCAATGTGAAATGTGTCCCTCACCCTCCCTATAGTCCGGATTTAGTTTTCTGTAACTTTCTCCTATTCCCTAATGTGAAGAAATACCTTCATAGGAGGCATCAACTATCCTCAGAAGCAGTAGTGAAGGCTGCAGAGGCGATTTTGAAGGACCTTTCAAAAAAGGTTTCCAGCATGTCTTTGCAGGCCAACAGAAACACTGGGACAAGTGCATCACATCTAAGGGAGACTATTTTGAGATGTACCATTAAAATTATGAGGACAAGTAAAGGTATGTTGTCAAAAGAAATTGATAATCATTCTTTATTGGACAGCCCTCATATGTAATAGACAAATTTGCCATTGTTTGATCATTTCATCAGTTTATTTGATAATATTTCAAAATAGCAGGCTATATTTTACTGTCTCTTACTCTCAATTTAAGTAATTATTCATTTTTATGCTGCTTTAACTTATAGGTTATCACGAGTTTTTTGTAGGGTCTTTGGTATACGTGTGTTAGTGAATCCCATGCATATGGCATAGTTACATAATTGTAATTCTATAATAGCTATTTTAAAACTTGCTGATAAGACTGCTTAATTGTAAAGCACCATTCTGCACCAAATGTTCTACTCTGTCACAGATTAATTCAGAAATGAATTACAGAAATGTAATTGTGTAGTTAAATGGATATTTATTTCCACCCTTAATACAATTCCATGACTGTATAAGCGCAAACAAAAAGCAAATATTTTTATAGGTTCATTAATTAAAGCACTTCTTAAATTGAATTCTGACAGGCTAATTAATATCCATTTATGTAAGACTTCCTTACAACCTCAGGATTAACTGTATAAAATCAATCACCACACCTTTGTTTATGCTATTTTCAGTTACAAGGGAATTTTTTTTTTACAACATACCTTTACTCATAATTTTGATGGTCCATCTTAAAATAGCCTCCCTTCAGTGCCAGTGCACCTGTTCCAGCATTTCTGCCAGGCTGCAAAAACATGCTGGAAACCATGAGGTCTTTCAAAATTGCCTTCACTGTTACTACTGATAATGGATATGCCTCCCATGAGGGTACTTATTCACATTATGGAATAAGAAAAAGTCACACAGGACTAAAGTAGGACTATATGGAGGGTGAAGGACACACTTAACATTGATTTGTTTTGCAAGATATTCAACAACATTGACATAATGTGTTCGCGCAATATCGTGGTGCAGGATTCATGCTGTTTAATAGAAATGTGGTTTTATGCACCTGAATGAACTTGCAGTGTTTTCAAGACATCTCTGTTGTATTGTCCAGTTACTGATGTGTATGCAGGTGTAATATGCTGATTTATCATTCCATGAATATCAAAAAAATCAGATGACCATAACTTTCCCAGCTAAATTTGCTTTTTGGGCGGATGGTAATAAAGGAGTTTTACACACTGAGCTTTGCTGTTTACTCTCAGGATCCGAATGCTGTACAAATTTTCATGAGCAGTGATTACCTTCGAAAGAAACTCCGGATTCCTCAACTTCATCTCAGTACAGCTTAATTTAAAACCAGTTAATTAATTTTAACAATTTCCACACCAATAATACTTTCATATTGTATCAATTTATTTGGTGTAATCTCATTAACTGCTCTATTTTCAGCTTTTCTACCATTTAGTCAGGTACACAGAGTATTGCATTCCACCCAAAAGTTGGGAATCAGGAGTTCACCAGAAACACATATTCTGAGGCCCACTGAATAAAAACATAAAAGATACCTTTAAAAGATATGTCTTTTTATGTTTGCAAGCAGCATAACCCAAAAATGAAGTCGGATAATTACAAACTTGGTATTATGTTCAGCATCTTTCAAAGGTTTTCAATAAAATCTCCGCCTGCCTCGGTAGCGTAGATGGTAGCATGTCTGCCTCACGTTCAAGAGGTCCCGAGTTCGAATCTCAGTCAGGGTGAGTTACATGGATAAGGTTTTTTCAGGGGTTTTCCTTATCCTAAAAGTTGAATGTCATGTAACTCTAAGCTCTATGGACCCTGGGCTCATTTGAGCATCATTTCACCCATTCCATTCACCGTCCGATATGACTTAACGTTGGAGGACGTAAATTACAAAAAAAAAAAAAAAAAAAAGGGGGAAATAATAATAAATAAATAAAAAAAATCTCCTGACCCCAAGCTCCTTTCATATGGAAGATACTATCAACAAATTTTATTTTTTAAAAAGTATTATAACTGTTTTGATTCAAGTACTGCATAACATATATATTACATGACAAATAAAAGGTATCTTTTATCTAGAAATAGTCATGTTCATTTTGAAGGAATTTATGTAATCTTGTATAACTCGTAAACTTTAAGCAGTACGTGAAAGTGTACTATACAAAAATGTGTATCTCTTTGAAATATACATCTTATTCCCTAATTAATTTTATGGCATCAATTATTTCCAACATATCCATTATTAATATTTCAAATTGCTGTCATTCTTTCAGAATTCCAATGGATATCAGAAAAGGTAGAAGAATGGTCAGCAATAAAATTATAATAAAAGCCCTAATGGATAATGCTTAAAAGACAAAAGAGGCCAGCTATACATGGCCTTTGTTAACTTGATGAAAGGATATGACCAAGTTGAATTCTAAATATTAAGTCATAAATTATAGAGTGAGGGAATGAACAGCTATATGATGAATATTATTAGAACGTTGTACATAGAGAGCACATTTTGTATAAGATTTGAGAAAGGATTAGTAACTAAAGAATTAAACCAGAAGTCTACAGCAAGATTAGAAATTTAAGTCCAAATTGATTTTGTTTATTTACTGATGATATAGGACAATAAAATAATGCCATTAATATACAGATTCCTAGATTAATATTTGCAGATGACTTGGTAGTAGGATCAATTACAACAAATAGTTTTAATCCTTAGATGCAGTCGAGGAATATTGTAAAAAATAGATTGAAATTGAATCAAACCAAGACACAATTTCTGGTATTTAAGAAAGAGGAAAGTTAAACAAATATGAGATATGGGAAAAACAGCACAGAATGTAAGGTAGTTAGTGTGTATTTACTTAGGAGTTAAAATTGATGGGGTTGACTTATGTGAGGATCAAAAGAATTTAGCACAAGCAAAAGGAATAGTGCTGTATCAACAGATATAGAAGTAGAATGCCAGATTAAGTGGCTAGTAAGAATCTATAACATGTTTGATGTTGGAGGATAAACTGTATGGTATGGTATAGTAGTGCAGAAGCTGGGTGTAGGGTGGAAAATACAGACTCTGTTCACAGGATGTTCACAGGATATTCTGCAGGGAAAATTCTGGGCTATCTTGCATAATTGTAAGGGAAATAACTCAAATTGAGATGGAAAGAGTGGCAAAGGAAAGGATGGTAACCAAGAGAACAATGACATATTGGTACAGAATCTTAAATGTAGGTAAAAGTAATATCTTAAAGCAAAGTTTAGAGTATCAAGCAAATAGGTTAAGAGCCGGTGGATGGACAATCAATCTTCAAAAGAACCTGGAAAGAAATGGCCTAAGAGAGGTATGTTCTGATAGATACAGAAATTCTTACATTTAAAAATGTTTGATAAAATCATGTTGGTATCAGTTATAGTACTGACAGTTGTAACTAATAGAACCTTTTTTGAATAGATGTCCAAAGATTTAATAATAAACATCATAATTATTTACATCATGCAAATTTTGTATAGAGTTTAGTTATACTTAGTTGCTTATTTGAAAGTAAGTAATTAAATAAGAAGCAAATAAATTGTTATATAAGTAATGTGGCAATAAGACTTCACTTTTGGGGAAGATAATTAGATGTAAAGTTACAGATGTACACCAAGAAGGCCGATTTTAAAAGTGATTATTTTTTTTATTAATGTTTCAGCATTAGGGTTATTATTTTAGTAAATTAACACTACTACCAGAGAGAGCCACTATGGTAATATTTGCAACTTGCATTTGGAAGGTCCCAGGTTCAAACCCTTGTTGAGGTTTTTCTACAATTTCCTCCGGTCACTAGACAAATGTTAGGTTGGATAATTTGACCTGCAAATTCTCCTATTACCCATTCCATCACTACATTCCATTTCCTTTACTGCCATAGCAGACATGAGCGGATCATCCTTCCTGGATGTGCTAGATTCAAAATTTGCTTGCTCTTTGATTGGCTGCTGAACCAAGGCTTGTAATTCTACAAGAGGCCTTAGTATAAGTCCTACAAAGAGGAGGATAGTCTGTTGGAGGAGGTGCAGGAGAAGTAGTAGTATTAATTATGGCGTTTTGATGTAGTTATAAATTTTCTTGTATGTATTAGGTTAATTGATGGAAATTAATCATTCTTTCACATAGTTGTATGTAGACTTAAGTTTGAATAGGTAGAATAGTCAGACTATGGCATTGAATTTTTCATTCTGACTCTACCTATCCTTGTATGTAGTTGTTGCACTGTACCGTTGTAAAGTCATCAGTGAACTTTTTTTCTATCCTAGATGAATTCTATTGTTACAACATATCTTCATGAGCATATTTTAAATGCTGAGAGGTTTGTTAACTGTTTTGATGCTATTTCATTTATATGTATATTAATTTGGTTCTTGTTTTGAAAACTTTTGGATTGTTTAACAGTTTGTTATATTTGTTTTTTAACTATGTGTATGTATCTGTATTCTTCAGCTCTTTTTGTCAGTCTGGGTAGCTCAGTTGGCTTACTGATCCCAAACTCTTGAGTTCAAATCCAGTCCAGACCAAGTTTTTAAGTATATTTAAAGCAACAACCAGTAAACAAGTAGGTTTACTGACATGTTTAAGAACTTCTGCTGGATGAAATTCAAGTACACTGGTGGCACTAATATGATCCTGGTGATTGACAGCATTATTATTAAAGAAACTATTTATTGTTTAATTTTTGTGGGATTAAACATATATTGTCAAATTGCAAAGTTTAATATCTTTTGGATTTGTTTGGATGCTGAAGATGATTTTGTAACATCAGAATATAATGCACAATTGATTGGATTTCCCTCAAGTGTGTAATGTATCATTCATTCCAAAAGAGCATCAGCATAAATCCTCCCTGCAGAGACTGTGTGGAAATTCCTGAGTTTTGGTGATGAGGAACAGTACCTTATTTACTTGAACACACCTTTGTTTGGGCTTGGTGGTGTTATATCTAGGTTTCATCTCTGTAAAGGAAGCCATTGTATTCTCTTCAAAGTAATATAAAAGTTCTCCACAGCAGTAATCATCTCTCTGAAATTATTATGTGAGCTGCCATAGCACTTATCAAGCTGTTATTTTGTGAAATTAAAACATATCATCACTGATGGCATTGTGCTGCTGCCAGCCGGAGCTGGGTACTTAGGCAGTAAAGCTGGATGCTTGCCAAGAGACAGAGAGAGAGGCTCCAGAATTTTCTGTCTATCTCTTGCTGCTGTGATTGTTCTCGGAAGGTCTATGGCATTCTAGAAACAAATTCTGGAGGTATAAACACCGGCAAGTGTTAGAAGCAGAGTTGTGTGATTATAGGAGCTATGTGTTGTGCAGAGAAGCAGTTGCTACTAGCTAGTTGCTACTGGTTCTTACGACAGCGCACTTTTGAACTGTACCACAGTGATTTCTTTCATTTGTTTATGTGCGGCAGAACACCGATTCGACCTTGAAGACAGCTGATTGTCAATTTCACGTATTTTTACTGCCATAAAGAGTTCTAAATTCCACAAACCACACTTTTCATTCTACGTAACCCTCGCGGGCACATTTAGCGTCAGGAATGGGACCCCATGGGGGAAGCCGCATTGGCGAAGATCTTAGAAGAGTTGAAAGAAATGAAAGCGGTGAATAACAGCCTGGCCACAGAAATGAAGGCTGCGAACTAGGCCCTCGCCGCCAAATTCGAAGAGCAGTTGGCTGGTGTGAGGGATGACGTCACGGAGCTGGGTAAGCGGATGGGTCAAGTGGACGACGCCTCTAAGACCTGGCTAACTGCGTTAACAGCTTAAAGGGAAAGTCCGACAGCAACACCAAGTCCCTGAATGCCATGGTGGAGGACATATTTGGCAGAAGACTGAAAGATCTAAAGACCGACGCACCGGGACGCGACACAACATCTGCGCGCGTCAAACCGCCTAAGTATGGCGGCACGTCAACTTTTGAAGTCTTTCGCCGCCATTTCGACACAGTGGCTAAGCACAAGTGGTCACCAGAGGAAGAGGCAGCACAGCTAATAGCCAGCCTCCAGGGACGGGCCGCAGAGGTGCTGAACGTGATCCAGAAAGCGGCGGTGCTGGTGCAGTTGACCTTGGGGCGGAGTGCCGTGCTTCTGTGGGTGTCCGTCGCGGAGGTGGCTGAGGAGGTGGTACCGGGACTGGATGCCCTCAGGAGTCACGAGGCGACGGTCGACGTTGACAGGAGGATTCTGCGCCAAAATTGAGAAGAGGTGGTGTTCCGGCACCCCGAAGAACAAACGACTTGGAATCTGCAGGAAACTGGAGATCTCTGAGAAAACCTGTCCCAGTTCTGTGTTATCCACCACAAATCTCACTTTGCAGTCGCCTGGGATCAAATCCGGGCTGCCTTGGTAGAGATGTCCGAATGAGGTCACCATGCCAGAAATAGAGATGAAAATCCACAAAAGGATATTGGGTAACCATTAACTAAAAGTGTATAAGCTGCCATTTCAAACTATGCATTGCATATTGACTGAAAATTTGGTCATGAAAAAACTGTGTGCAAGATGGATAGTACATTTGCTTACAAGAAAACAAAAACAGTATCGCAAGGATATATGTCAGATGTTTGAAAATATTTCACAACAAAATAGGGCCAAGTTTTTGTGTTGGATTCATAACCATGTAGGAATCATGAGTCTTATCTTTCATATCTGATAGGAACACTTAAAACAATGGGTAAAAGTGCAAAAAAGTAAAGATTGTTCTACCTGCAGAAAAGATAATAGCATCATTGTTTTGGGGTGTACATGGGATAATTTTCATTTGATTATCTGTTCACCAGATTTAGCTTTCTCAGATCATTTTCTGTTTCCAAACTTGACAAAATGGCTCAGTGTTCAAAGATTTGCCAACATTGAAGTAGTGAAATCTGTAATTGATGTCTTTTTTTAAGAAGCTCATCAGTTTTCACTTTAAACAGGGTATTGAAGCAAATGAATATCACTGGTAAAAGAATATGGAGCTTAAAAAAGTTTAGTGGAGTAATAAAGATATTGTTTCCTCAATTTTCATTTGTTTTTGTGTTAAGTTAGGTACTTCTAAGACTACCCTTGCGCAGAAAGCATATGACAAAACATTGTTAGTGTTTGGTGCATGTTTCATATTATTGTGATATGTGGTTTTTAATTATTATTCTGCAACCTACAGGGCATTCTTTAAAGTATTGGTAGCAGTGTTGCTAACTGATAAAACAGTAGTTCAGAATTCTTAATATACTTTTTTAAGGTTTTCATTTGACTCCCACCTGTATGCTTGTTGCATCAACCTGTTGTAATCATTCTTAACCCATTGTCCCTACATTATTGATAAGTATAAGACAACAGTCCACCATGATATCTGTTGTTCTACAAGATATAATTGGTGGAAGTTCTGATTTAAATACAGTTGTTAAAATTTAAAAAATACTTTATTTGATAAACTGAAATTGGCAGATGGAATATCCACCATCTAACTATATCAATCACATTCCTTTCTTCTTCTTCTTCTTCTTCTTCTTCTTCTTCTTCTTCTTCTTCTTCTTCTTCTTCTTCTTCTTCTTCTTCTTCTTCTTCTTCTTCTTCTTCTTCTTCTTCTTCTTCTTCTTCTTCTTCTTCTTCTTCTTCTTCTTCTTCTTCTTCTTCTTCTTCTTCTTCTTCTTCTTCTTCTTCTTCTTCTTCTTCTTCTTCTTCTTCTTCTTCTTCTTCTTCTTCTTCTTCTTCTTCTTCTTCTTCTTCTTCTTCTTCTTCTTCTGCTCCTCCTCCTTTTCCTGCTCTTCTTCCTCCTCCTCAAGATGTGTATACATCAGAGTTCAGAGACCTCTCTAAAGGAACAATAAAGCATCTATATAGAATAAAAAGAAGTATTTCAGAAAGTGGAGTGCCATTGTTACTAAAATTAGGCAAGTGAGTCAACCTTGTATATACTTTTCTCCACTTACAAGTTTTTTATGAAGACTAGTTTCTGGGGACTTCTCCCCTATCGTCAGCTCTGTGGTAGACTGTAAGTGGAGAAAAGTATATACAAGGTTGACTCACTTGCCTAATTTTAGTAATAAAGCATCTGTTTCAAATTTCTATGTATTAAATTATTTTTAAAAAATTAAACTGTTAACAGAGTAGAATTTTAAGCTTTCTCCTTTGTTTTTGTTTTTTAAAAAAAGAAATTGTTTAATTTACAGTTCAGCAACATTCCTCCCACTTATGATTCTGTTTACTTGGAGATGTCTCGTCGAGGTGCTCGAGTTTTAGCACTAGGTTGGAAGGAGCTTGGACGACTGACTCCACAGCAGATCCGTGAGCTGACAAGAAACGAGCTTGAATGTGATCTCAAGTTTGCTGGATTTGTAATTATTTCATGCCCATTGAAATCAGATTCACGAAGCGTCATCAAAGAAATACTTAATGCCTCTCATTTGGTTTGTATAATTATGAATACCAGCTTTGAATACAAACAAAAAAATATTTAAAGAAAAATTACTTTCTCATTTTATTTTACAAGTGATGTTCTTTTTATTTTAGGTAATAATGATCACAGGAGACAATCCATTAACAGCCTGTCATGTTGCAAAAGAATTGCGTTTTACTCAGAGATCTACTACTTTAATTCTGACTGAATTTCCTAATGGCAAGTGGCTATGGGAAAGCATTGATCAGTCAGAACAATTACCTTTGTTACCTGAAAGTAACTGTATGGAACTTATAACTAAGTATGATCTTTGTGTCACAGGAGAAGTGAGTGGTATTTTAAAAAATTTGAAATTATTTCAGTATGATGCTTCTTTAGTTACTTTTCCTTAATTTCTTTTCTTTACACTATTTTTTACAGGGACTTGCCTTTCTAAGTGATCACCACCAACCATTCTTGTACCAGATATTACCACATATATCTGTGTTTGCAAGAGTAGCACCTAAACAGAAGGAGTTTGTGATAGTAGCTCTAAAGTCATTGGGGTTCACAACTTTAATGTGTGGAGATGGTACAAATGATGTTGGAGCACTAAAACATGCAGATGTAGGTGGGTAATGAAATATATTAAGTTTACCTACTAGTTTTCAGTTAAAAATGAAATAAAATATGCTGAATTTCTGCTTAAGGTAATAAAATCACCATTTTAATGGTTATGTCCTTAAGACATATTCTCCCAGTATAGACATCTCCCCTCAGTATAAGAGCATCCACATTTTGTAATCTACAAAAACAGTGAAACGTCTAGACCTTGAAAACTGATTTTTGGTTTGACATCAGTTTTATTGAACTTAACTCCAATAAAAGTAGCCTAATAATATCTGATTTAATCTTATCTCTAACAACACTAATCACAGCAGCACTTACATCATTCTGTATAAGAACCTAGTTACCTTTAAAAATTATAGCTGTTTTTAAATACTGAGATGACAACACATACTGAGTGACAACACATACAACACATATGAACTAAGATAAATATACATAAACACAATGTACACGTGTGCACCTAACACAAACTGAAGCAAAGAGTAACAGGGAATGCAGAGGTTAAGAAAAGTTAAACAGAAACATTATAATTAGCCAGAAATTATATCAGTTCTATATAATTTACCTTTATTTAATGATTCCTCTCTTTCATCATGGCCTCTAAGAGAAAATTGTTGTTTTGCATAAGTAGATACCAATGCATCAGTCAACCTATTCAATACATTTTTATTTTCTTTAATCTTTTCGGTATCAAAATGGTCAGCTATTTTTTTCTGATAATAAATGGTTTATCTATTGAGTGGGTAAAGGTATTAATACCACCATAAAAGATTTTCTATATACAGTAGAGACCTGAAATAATGTGGTTGTTGCGGGACATCCTTCACCCTCCTGTTATGACCTTACTGTGTTATATAGAGAGTGTAACACTAGAAGGGACAAAACTCAATACCACGCAGTTGGAGGAGGGAAATGTGCATGTAATAATAAATTACAGTACAGTATTAAATTTTCGTATATAAGATAAATGTATTACAGAATACTTTTATCTCAACTTTCCAAATAAAAAAGCTAATAAAATAATTAACTACAATATTTTTTAACAGGGACATACTTTTACCTGTGTTAAATCTGAATCCTTAGTATTTTGGATTACATTATTTCAGGCTTCTGTATTGTGATTTCTTATGTTTATCCAAAGCTATGATTGAGTATGCTAATTTTGTGAAACTATTGTATCCTAGAATATTGTATCCATTGTATCCTAGGATACTTTCTCAGTAGCAAATAATAAGCATAGCTAGCAATAAAGTTTATTTAATTTGTGTGAACCAGACAGCTACACATACTTGTAATTGTTTATATTAAAATACCTTATGTAGAGATCCTTATTTTTTCCACTGCTCACACTGCTAGTGCAGAAGAGCTGGAAAAGGCCTTCCTTGATTTATTAACACTAATGTATTCTTGTGTTTCAAGTACAAGAATGGTCTTTTTACTAATTATTTTACTACGCATTTTTCATTCATTTTGAAGAATTAGCACTAGCAGTTTTCTTATACACTGTACACTATGAAATAAATACTATAGTGCTGTTGAGGACCATAATAATCACACATTTAAAAACATGTTCTGTCTTTTAACTTCACATGCTATGTAGAATTTCAAGTTAGTCTTGCCTCCTGGCACCTTTCGGAGATGCTTGTGTGTGCTTGTGCGTATGTGGCACGTGACATTCTGAAGCCTTGGTGTGCTGATTCCTGCACTCTTCCACCTTGGCTCTGTCGGTCCACACTGTAGTGAATGCTGCATCCAAAGCTCTATTGTCCCCTCTGTACAGTGGTAGTAAATGGAGACATGTTCCATTCTATGCAGTAAATATTTTATGAGGGAAACTGGGTGATATTGGCATCATTATTAATGTTATTTATTCATTTCTAGTTTACTTTAGATCTGGACTTAAGTGATAGCTTTGATAGCCTACAGTGTATACTAGTGGTTTACATCTTATATTTCATATATACTGCATATAACTTCTGGGACTTCTTAATACTTCGATGTTGCATACTTCCTTTCCAAGTTCATCACAACAATGGGAACATACTGGTATGTAAATTAAGGGCAATAGTACAGTCATGTATCCGTAGATTTGATTTAACAGTGTTAGCTTGCATAAAATTTGAGAACCCTCTTGACATAGGTGTACCTTATCCATTTCTGAAAGAACTAATTTCCTTCTTTTCACTTGTGATTTTAATCATGAGATATCTTCTGAGTATATGAATTTCTCTAAAGTAAATTTTTTAGATGCTAAAAGTACAATAAGTTTTCTCATCCAGTCAGTGTGTAACACCTTCTGACTTGGAACCTCTGTAGTAAAAGGGTACTCTTCCAGACAGTATTAAAATCTGATTTATAAAAATTCTAATACACTAATTATACAAAGAAATCTTAAATGTTCAGGTTGATGGCGTAGTTTTATTTCACAAAGAATCGCCACTTGCCACTACTAATGTTATAAGGAATTCAAAATAATGCAAACATGAGTTCCATGATTTAATATATCATTCTTAACATTATTGTTAATTTAATCATAATATCCAAGAATGTAGGTGCCTTGAATGAAAATTTAGCACTTACAAGTTGTTGATGTAATGAAACATACCACAAACACAAAAGAACATCAAAACCCCCAGTCAAGCACATAGGGTAATTTAGTAAAACTCAATAGCATTTAGGCCCTCTTCTGGTCAAGAACTCTTGCTTGCATGGTCAAATTTTCATCTGAGTTCCAAAAGTGAAGGTGAAAAAAAGACAGTTTATGAGCAGTTTAAGTTAATTTGTCTAGTTTCTCATAATAGTTTAGAGGAATGGATAGAAAAAACCTAGAAAAATATTGTGCAGCTAATGCAATAAACAGATTCCAAGAGAAACCAAGAGTAAACTTACAAAAGCACATTGTAAGCAGGATACCCAAAGGTGTACATTGTCTTATTTATGTTTTATAACATCAGCATAGAAAACATCTGCCATATTTTTAACACATTTTTATTAGCTTACCTGTATATGAATAAATAAATAAATTCCATTTCACCAATTTCCTGTTGTCCAAATCTAAAACTGAGTACATACATGAAGAAGCGATGAGAAAACAAGAATTTCGTAACTTTGCCTTAGTATTTTCACACATTTTTCATCAGCTCATGACAAAAAATATGTAGTTTTACAGGTTATACACAAAGCAGATACCCACCGCTGTAGTATAGGTGGTAGGATATGTACCTCATGTTCATAAGGTTCCGAGTACAAATCTCCGTCAGGGTGAATTATCTGGATAAGGTCTTGGTTCTTCTGGGGTTTACCCTTATTCTAAAAGATGAATGTTGGGTAACTCTAAGCTCTATGGTACCAAGCAGGATGGCTCAGGCAGTTTCATCTGTGGCCTGCATTTAGGAGGTGCAGGTTCGATTCCCATGGCCAGCCTAACTGACCCATGGGTGTCCTTTTGGAATTTTTCCGGGTTGCCAGGCAAATGCTGTGTAGGTTAAATACATTTCCTGAATTTCCTGTCCCTCCATTTCATCTCCATTATCATTTCACACTATCTCTCATTTGGTGGTCTCTTTCAGGATAGAAAGTATTGGTGTTGCATGACAGGATGATATGTTCCTGATAAACACTTCCTCCTCTGGTAGGATGGTCTCTGAACCATCCTGTGGGCCGTTTCAGGATCATGGTGGGTGGGATGCCAGCTGCACTGTCTTGCCGGGGAGTTTCCAAGTGGTTAGTAGTAAGAACCCTGCCCTCTCCACTCTCATGAAACCTTGGGTCAGCTGCCCTCTGTCTCCTCTTGCCTCATCCTTCCTCCTAGTGATGTCCCACTTGGGGCATAGGCATAATAGATTGCAGTGCCATATCCCCTCCATAAGAAACTATCCTATCCTAAGCTCTATGGTACCTGGGCTCTTTTGAGCATTATTTCACCCATATTATTCATCGTTTGATATGACAACATTGGAGGACGTTAATTAAAAAACATATTAAGTAACTAAAGGTTGATAGTGAGTTACATGTGTTTGGAGGAATTTAGTAACAGTGACATCCAAATTAATTGAAATTAATTGAAAATTAAATTAATATATATTTTACCATTACACCTGTGTGTTTCTTAAGTTTTAAGTATCTTAATATCTAGGTGACCCTAAATACCCAAGAATACTCTTTCCTTATCCATGAATATGGAGAGCCATGAAGGATACTTACTATATTTTACACAGGAAATGAAAGTATTTTATTGAAGAAATTTTGATGTTCCTAACCATCTCATTAATAGCCGACACTCTAAAATTCAGTTGTCATTACAATTGTGCTTATGTACTGTTCTGAAAGTTGTGTACCCATAAGAAGAGATAAGAGAGCACAAAAGTAGCTGATGGGATTAAGACACTTCCTCTTTCTCCCTTCCTTTTGTGTATGTGCATGTGCTTGCATGTATGAAAATGAATTAAATTCAGTCACACTTTCTCTCATATGATTCCTAAGTTAACTCAATGTCACAGCAAAAGTGCCCTATGTAATTAGTTGAGTGGTATACATGTTTTATGTAAAGGCTTTTTTTATAGTAACTGAACATTTATATATTTTAGAGGATTATTGGTTGAACCTCACATATACATTTTTAATTTATTATTTCTTAGCTTGAAATTGCAAACTCTAATTGGATGATGTGTTCTAAACTATGCACATGAAAATGAAATACCATTTAAAGCAATTTTTTTGGTTGTTGTGTTGTTCATGCATTTCCATCAATTTAGTGATATAACTTTCATATTTTTTGCTTTATAGGTGTAGCTATTCTTTCAAATGCTCCAGAAAAATTAACAGATAAGAAAAAATTGGAAAATTTGTCTCTCTCAGAAAGAGCTTCAGATAAAAAGAAATCGGAAAAAAGTGAAAGAGAACGTAACAGAGGACATGGTACAGGAGGGAATTCAAGTTCTAGACAGGTAACAGTTAATATCACCATTTATTTTTGATTTATTAATATAAAAACATACTTGAAGCGTATCTTGATAACTAAATAAACATTAGCATCAGTGAAAAATAGGAGTAATGTCTGAGATGAAAAGTACTTTAATATGTGCTAATTTTTATTGTTATGTTTGATGGCCTGGCACTCACTTTGTCAGGCTCAGTCAGCTGACTGCCAGATCTGTGAAACTCTTGCCGTGTGATGATGAAGCTGTGTTCTTAGTCAGAAAAATCTGGTGTGCTGCATTTACATTACTCTTACAACTCTCCTACAGATTATTCTTAAAAGTTTATTCTTTTACCGGATTCCTGTTAATCGAGATAAATTTTCATTGGGCATTTCACTGCAGGTATAAGAAGGATACAGTAAGCTAAAGCAGGTCATTATTTGATGGCTTTGAAATCCACATCATTTGCATGATCACTTATTAAAATTTAATGCACTATATTTACAGAACTTCCTCTACCCACCATTCACTCCTCTACAGGCCATACTTATAAAGGGTATTGTTTTATGTGCTTCATGCTAATGAAGATAAGCATTTGCAGACATTACACAGAAAATGAAGCTATTTACAGTGGAGTAACAAACACTACACAAATAAAAATATTTAGTAAATACTCTCCACTTAACAAGCCGATGACAATACTTCTGTTATGTTTTTGCAAAATTAATTTTGCAAAAACATATAGAAGTATATTCACCGGCTTCTTAAGTTAAGTGGAGAATACTTACTACATTTTTTTTATTTGTGTAGTATTTGCAGACATGCTGTTATTGAGGCTGCTTCACAATAATCCCAGAATGAAAACAAGGAGATATGCAATCAGTGACTGAAGTAGAAAGTTGATTATGCGCATTGGGACTTAATGTGTTTCCAACTTTTTTTTGGGGGGAGGGGGGGGGGAGGGGGTGCTTCCATATCAGCCAATATAAAAATTCAATAGAACGTTTTCTAAATGAACTATGCAACTTTATTCCTCTAATTGTATCAAGCATCATTCCTATATTAATAGCATCTCTATATTAAAGTTGTTAACTGAGTTTGATTTATGAGTTACTATGTTTACACTCAAAATTCACTTACTTGTATAATTGAAACGTTTTCAAGATCATTCGATCTCATCCTCAGCTGTTTGGTGACTAAATGAACATTCCTCTTCTTCCACTACTACACCACTTAAAAACACAAATTGGCAATATAGAAAATTCACCTACCATCCATGGGCTTTTAGAAAATTTGAACGAATCTTCAAAAGGCTAAACTTAAAACTAGCACCCCAAAACAAATTCAGTCTGAGGAACCTGCTAAATAAACCACTAAAAAATTCAATCCCCAACAATTTGAAATCAGGAATTTATCAGATTAATTGTGAAACCTGTGAAAAAAGCTACATAGGAAAAACTAAGAGAAACTTATTAATTTTTAGATGAGTCGTATTTATTACACATCTGCTTCACTTTCGTACCTATTTAGAGGACATGTTTCGCAAATCATCGTTTGCATCTTCTGCTCTTTTGCGACTAAAGCTTGATCCAGTAGTGTGGGTAATTCTGGAGTTGCTGCTGCCATCTGTTGATTTAGTGATGAAATTAAATGTGGGATTCTCTTCTGGCGGGATTTCAAAGTTCATTAGTTGGTTTTTATGTTTTTCTATGTATATTCTCTCCCATATGACGAGTTCACTATGTTTTTGTACGTATTTTAGTAATTCTGTGCTATCTTCAATTTCATGATTTTCAGACCAGAAATGAGCTGCTATTGCAGACTTATCAATATTTTTGTATCTTAAGTGCCTGAAGTGTTCTTTCTTTCTAGTGCCTGTGTTTCTTTTTGTCCTCCCTATGTAAATTTTTTCACAGGAGGACAAAAGGAAACATAGGCACTAGAAAGAAAGAACACTTCAGGCACTTAAGATACAAAAATATTGATAAGTCTGCAATAGCAGCTCATTTCTGGTCTGAAAATCATGAAATTGAAGATAGCACAGAATTACTAAAATACGTACAAAAACATAGTGAACTCGTCATATGGGAGAGAATATACATAGAAAAACATAAAAACCAACTAATGAACTTTGAAATCCCGCCAGAAGAGAATCCTACATTTAAGTTCATCACTAAATCAACAGATGGCAGCAGCAACTCCAGAATTACCCACACTACTGGATCAAGCTTTAGTCGCAAAAGAGCAGAAGATGCAAACGATGATTTGCGAAACATGTCCTCAAAATAGGTACGAAAGTGAAGCAGATGTGTAATGAATACGACTCATCTAAAAATTAATAATTATTTCGCTTCATTGTGGTGTTCCAATACAGTTAAATCTCGATATAAGAGAAACTTGTTAACCAGGTAAAAAGAACACCAGAGGAACATTAAGTTGAAACAAACAGAAAAATCTGCAGTTTCACACCATTTTTCGACAGAAAACCACAACATTGGCCACAACATTAAACTGTTAAAATCTTTAAGTGCACCCATAGAATTGGATATTTGGGAAAAAATATTCATAAACAAAAACCGTGATAAAGTTATAAATTTTGAAATCCCTGCATTAAATGAAGTATTAAAACTTAGTGCCCCTAACACCAGATGGCAGAGTGATCGGAGCTCCATAGTAGTGGAAGAAGAGGAATGTTCATTTAGTCACCAAACAGCTGAGGATGAGATCGAATGATCTTTAAAACGTTTCAATTATACAACAAGTAAGTGAAGTTTGAGTGTAAACATAGTGACTCATAAATCAAACTCAAATATGAAGAATACTTCACTGTTAATAATGTTTCTGCTTTTAATATTTATTTTGTTAACTGTCATTTGTAGTTTCTGCTATTTTTTAAGGCAATAGCTAATTTTGAGTTATATATTAAGAAATAACAGATGATGCTTTCATCTGAAGAACCTGTGCTTAGTGGAGCTGTAGCTGCCAGGATAGTGTGCACATATACCGGAATTTCTTCCAGTGTAATTTCTCCAGCTTGCAATTAGAGACATTTTTAGTTGCTGTTTCAAATCACACCTGCTTTGAATAATTTCTAGTGAAGACTTTAAGCAAAATATGTATCTAATATGTTATGCCAGTATTGAGAAAGCTAAAACTTGGCCTAGGTTTTTTCTATTCATGGGAAAGCTTCTCATTAATTCTGACAGCTCACATAATTCATGTTTTATGTTATTATTATTATTATTATTATTATTATTATTATTATTATTATTATTATTATTATTATTATTATTATTATTATTATTATTATTATTATTATTTATAGTTTATTATGTTCTGGTTAGGATTCTCGGTTATTGTGAACATTTACATTTAACTTAATTGTTGGAAATTAATCATTTCTTCACACTAGCCGTATATAGGCTAAGGTTGATTTGAATCCCAGTCGTGGCATTGAATTTTTCAAGTTGACTCTATCTACCCTTTACATATTTTGATGCAATAGATAAAAGGGAACTTAATGGGCTTTATTAACAATTCAACCTTTTAAATGCTGGTCACTTTGGCTTTGAAATTCTCTTTACTTTGCATGACCACAAGAAAAAACTATGAGTAACTTTCTTGAGAAAAATACAAAGTATTTTCCAATTCAAACCAAAAATAAATATATCTTAGAAATGGTAAATGCTACAAATAATTGTCCATAGATTGTATGTTTGTGTTAAAATCTACACTTTTTGTGCATTAAGTTTTGCATATCTTATAGTTTATAAATTATACAAAATTAATTCAGAATGAAGAATACTTTGCAGGCTATCATAGAAAAATTAACAATCATTTTGTTTGTAAGGACATGTGTATTATATGGTACTGCAATCAAAATTATTAGAGCCATCTTTTAAGAAAGTAAAAAGTAATGAGAAGTTCTGCATGTAAAGTGTAGTTTAATATTGAAGGATTAATAATGAGATAATTGACATAAATTTAATTAATCTCTTTTAGCAAGGCATAATTCCATTTATATGACTGCAATTGGATGCGAACTAACCAATATTGCAGTTTCATGCCACATTACATGACAAAAAAATTGGGGTATGATGCATGATGTGAGGGTGAGTTTATTAAGCCTGGCAAATGTCCCTGAAAGAATAGCTTCATGGTTGTATAAAGAATTTCAACAATGTACAGCATACAGCACACTGTTGACAGTTGTGGATTGGTCAATGTGTTAACTGTGATTTAAAATGGAGAAAACCGAGCTTCATGCTGTTATTAAATATTTTAATTTGAAGGATTGGCCAGCTGCGCAAGTCAAAACATAATTGAACTTCACACGGACTCTGCACAATGATTGAAGACCCTTAACTTCTGGATTAATTAATTTAAACATGGTCAATCACTGAAGAAGCACACTCAGGATCATCACACAGGAAACCATTAACAAAATCCATGATATGGTAATCCAAGATTGCCGACTAAAAATTCATGAGATTGCTGAGACTGTAGGCATCTCATCTGAATAAATGCACAATATCCTGCATGTAGAATTGGCTATGAAGAAAATGTGCTCAAGATGGCTAATGCGATTGCTCACTGTTAATCAAAAGTGCATCTGGCACATTTCAACACAATGTGTGGCAATGTTTAATCCCAATCGGCAAGACTTCATGTATCGATTTTTTACTGTTGATGAAAGTTGGATCTATCATTATACACCAGAGTCAAAACAGTCAAAACAATGGACAGAAGCTGGTGAAAATGCATCAAAGAAGGCAGAAACCATTTTGTCAACTGGTAAAATGATGGCTGCTGTTTTTTGGGGTACCCAACAAATAATCTACAGAGAATTTTTGGAAATAGGTAGAACATTGTGCTTCATTGTTGGATCATTTGAAATATGCATTGACTGAAAAAAGACAGTTTTAACAAATAGGTGCTCTTTCACCAAGACAATGTACCACTCCATGCATCAGGAATAACAATGATGAAAGTGCATGAATTGGTTCCTCATCCATTCTATTTACCAGATTTAGACCCAAGTGACTTATTTCTGTTCCCTTTGAAACTTTAGCTTGCTGGGAAGAAATTTTTATCAAATGAAGTGAAAATGGCATATAGAGAATTTTTTTGTAGGTAGAGTAGATATACAGGTGGTGTAAGAAAGTATGGTAGCTGCTTTTTTTTTTAAAAAAAAAAAGAAGACAAAAAAATAAATAAAAAATGCAGTATTATCCAGAAGTTGGCCACAAGAAGAACCATGCTGCTAAAAATTTTAAAGAGCTACATGAACGGAAGTGAATATTAACAAAATAGTTGAGGCCACATTATATCTATCTTACATTATTAGTTAATTTTAATGAGAGCTAAATCTGGACTGAAAAAAGCTAAATTTAAGGAAGACATTTTTCTGAAAAACAATAAACATAACATTTTCAAAACAAAATCAAGACACATGGATTTTCAATTCATATTCTTAACACTATGGCATGCTAGTGATACAGACATTATTTACATTCTGTAAGCATTTTGTCATGCTTCTCAGTTCTGACTGGTCTTTAAAAATATTTCTCGCTCTCAGCTCTTTACTGACCAGTTCCTGCTTACCATTTCCTAAAAATAAATTATTTCACCCAGTCCTCTGTATCTGAACATCTGTATAATAAGTGGATCTTATCATCCCTATCTTTTATTTTTTACTGGATATTAAGTTAAATGCATATATTCTTCCTCTGTAGACCTCCAAGTTGATAATCATTGTTATTTAGTATAGTGAGAGCTCCTCCCAAGCACGTCCTCTCCCTTCAGCAGTTAGCTTAGCAGCTGCTATAGAATAGTGTGAAAGTAAATGATGGTTTGTAAAAGTAATATGCCTATGACACATGAAATGTTTGTTGGGAAGAATGCAGTTTTAAGTTTCATGACTGATCTTAAGAAGGAACAGTCATGTTTTGAAACTAAATATTGTTCAAATAAACTTTTGAAACTCTTAGGCTCAATTGTTAGAATTCATTCCAATTATGTGCATAAAAAATAATGCAGAATGTTATTTGACAGACTTCAGCAAATGCAACACACACACATCTACAGAAACTTCTGAAGGAAATAGAAGAACAAGACCAAGCTCAGATAGTAAAATTGGGAGATGCCAGTATTGCAGCACCTTTCACTTCAAAGCTATCTTCAATCATGTGCAGTAAGTAATTTTGCTATTCTATAAAATTAGCAGATCATCATTTTAACAGGTTGATATTTGAGGCATGTTCACACTGTAAGGTTTATTTTATTTCATCTATCACAAAGTTGCTCATACCGTCACCACCACTGCCAGTGCCAGTACCAAACTGAGATATCTAGGAATTACTATTTTGTGAGTTACATAAATGCTGTATTGCCAACATGTGCTTACAATGTAGTGGAAATCTTACTGTGTAAGCAGGTGGCTTCTCAGTGGCTTCACAAGGGGCATCCAAAAAGTAAGTTCTGTTTAAATTTATCTCAGCTACAGCGCTGCGATCGCAGTTCCGCATATGCGCGGTAGACGCTCTGTATCAAGGAGAACAAACGTGCGCCATTATGAGATCACTGTCAGCCATGTACGCTTTGTGCTTGTTTACAATGTCTGTGTTGATTGAAAATCCCGCCGCTTGTGAAATCACATCTGTGATTCGTTTTCTGAATGCTAGGAAAGTGAAACCAATTGAAATTTATCATCAAATTTGCGATGTTTAAGAACAAAATGCGATGAGTGATACAATGGTGAGAAGATGGGTCCGACAGTTCAATGAAGGACGTAGTGAAGTGCACGATGAAGAACGAAGTGGGCGTCCAACTTTGGTTACAGAAGAACTGGTTCACGCAATTGATGACAAGATCCAGGAAAACCGCAAGTTTACAATTAGTGCTCTCGCTATGGAATTTCCCCAAATCTCACGATCACTTGTTCATGAAATTGTTACCAAAAAACTGAAATTTCGTAAACTTTGCTCTCGTTGGGTGCCAAAGATTCCTACTGAGCAACTCAAAACAAAACAGATGGGTAGTGCACTTTAGTTTTTGACCCTACAGGGATTTGGCTGGGACATGTTTGACCACCCCCTGTATAGCCCTGATCTTGCTCCTAGCGGCTTTCATCTGTTTTTGCATCTCAAATCTTCAACAATGATGAAGAGCTGAAAGAAAATGTTTCCAACTGAAGACACAGGCAGCAAACTTCTATGCCTCGCTATGCCTAGCTATGACAAATGCCTACAAAATTTTGGCAGTTGTGTGGAAAAGTAGTTCAAGAGTTGTAGAATTTTGAGCAATAAATAATTTTTCTGTATCTGTACACAATTTAATTTTATTACCAAACAGAACTTACTTTCTGGACATACCTCGTATTTGCAAATGGTACTAGTATTGATACTGGTAACTGCAGTACTTGTTATCAGCTATTACAAAATACAATTCAGAGACAAATACTTTAAATTTAAAAAATCATATACCAACATAACATTTCTGTCGGTTGTAATTGTTGTATACATTGTTTTTAAATCATTTTTATGCTGGCATCATATGAAGAAAGATATATTGAATTTAGTGTATACTTTATTGTTAATTTTCAATAGCCATCATTAATATACAAGCCATATATTCCTGAATGCTTAAAACTATCTAAAGTTATTCCTATATATAAAAGGGGGGATAAAAACACAGTGGACAGCTATCGACCGATCAGTCTTGTTCCAATTTTTTCTAAAATTATTGAGTCACTCATGTGTAAACAGATGCTAAGATGGTTTGATCAGTACTCTATTATTACTACCAAGCAATTTGGTTTCCAGAAAAATAAATCTACAACATTGGTAATAGAGTATCTAACAAAAGAAATAATAACTGCTTCGGAAAACAAAGAAAATATGTCCATAGTATTGTGTGATCTCACTAAAGCTTTTGACTGTATATCACATAAACAACTCTTATGTAAACTGGAGCACTATGGGATTAGAGGTGAAAACACAAAGCAATAAAGTCCAACTTAAATAACAGACGGCATGAGAGGAAACCTTTTATTAATAAACTAGGTGACGTTTGTGGGAGATTCATTACCAAATTTGGATCCTCGTATTCTAATGCTTATTGCGCAGAATCCATAGTATATTTTATGCATAGTATATGAGAAAGACAAACTGTACTTTAATACAAAGACCAACAAACTAAAATCAAAAACCTTAGCCTATATACGGCTAGTGTGGAGAAATAATTAATTTCCATCAATTAACTAAATTAATGAGAGTTAAATGATGAAACATGGGACTTACGTACTTACGATAGTAAGTCGCCACAAATGGTGTATCTCGGATGCGAGAGCCCCTAGTGGTCTACCGGGGAAATATATGAGTCAACTGGAGAATTTAATGTCAGGACGGCACGTTGGCCATGGTAGCTCAAAGGTTAAGAGCAACTGGACGGAAACCAAGGGATCCGTGGTTCAAAACCCGGCCATGGCATTGAATTTTTCATGTAGATTATCTAAGCTAAAATAATTTTGTGTAATATCCAAAATACATGTAAATAATTTTCAGCTAAAGTTCAGGTGCATGATTCTAACATATTGATACTCCCCTCCCTTTTTGGAAACATTGTTAACCACTTGTTATTATCTGCTACTCAAAAGATTATCCTCGCTTTATCTATGTTAATGAAATCTCTCAAATAACGCACAGATTACTCCACGTGGACGTAACATCTATCTGTTATTTGTGATTCCTGCGTATTCCTTTGGCTGAAATGATGTTTTCGTTGGTGCTTAGCACATACCTGAGAAACGTGCCATACCCCTCTCACTTTTCCAAGAATAATCAGTGCATTATCTGAGATGTTTGTATTAACAAAGATAAAGCCAGATAACCTTTTGAGCAGCAAGATAATACACAGTTTCATAGTATTGTTAATAATTTCAAAAATAATGCCACTTGCTAGAATATTTATATTTAACCTAAAAATATTATAATATATATTTATTATTATATTATAATATATATTTAACCTGGATATTATGCAAATTATTAAATATTGTATTATTTATATATACAAGGTTAGTCAGCCGCACCTTATTTTTTGAGAAGGTAGGCCACCCATCAAACGGCTTATGCACCTTAGTCCAGTTTTGTGCTTACTAAACTGCATTGCTTGACATTCTTAGAGAGAGGAATGCGCAAAATTCAGAGGAATAGCAGCTTAAGGTACAAAACGTACTGCTCGCTAAAGTACACCTCAAAAACATACGACCCCTTTACTGTGAGCGAATTCTGGTTTTCAGCCGGAGTGTACATGGCAAAGTAATTCAGTAAATGCCTCGGAAAAAATGGACCTATTATATGAGTACACTAACGTCACTTAGATTCTTGTACTTAGAGCAGGGGTTAGCTGCCAAAAATTAGGACAAAATTAGAGACATGCCTCATCCATCATGGATGCATACAGTCAAAACGGACATATTAAGCGACAGTTTGTTTACATTTTTGCATAAACTATATCTCGTGCATCTCAATTAGCATCATAAGAGCTTTTGCCATTTAAGTAATAGTATTAAAATGCCCAGCAAATGATTAAAACTGTCTTAAAAGGCTAAATCAAGCATGAAGACTCACAAAGTGGCCATTGCACAGTGCCAGGCATACAAGTCGTATTATTAATAGCAGAAGGTGCTTTTCAGTCAAGTCCCGAAATAGCTGAACAGGATTATGACTTCTCCTGTGCCCTAACCAACAGTGACACAGGTTCGAGTCTCAGCATTGTAATCATTTTTTTTATTTTCATCAAAACTTGGAAACCAAATTCACAATAATTTAATTATAAAGTCCCTCAGGGCATGCATTACCCAAGGAGGTCATCAGTTCAAGCACATGCTTCGTTAGAGGAGTCGGGTTCCAGGAATAGAACAAGGTTCATTCCAGTCCCCCAAAGCATACCAATTTGAAACAACATTTCTAATAGCACAATAATTCTATGTCTGCAAAATTGTGTTTAACTTCCACGATAAACTCTGATACTGTAATTTCCTTGTTTTCTGTATTCAAATGTGTATAAATTATCCTTATTTCAATTGCACTTACCTATAGGTGTGTTTAAACAACTATCTACTTGTAGTTCACCAATAAAGAAACATCAAACAATACCATAAAATATAAATAAAACAATTAACCGCTTCGCCAATGGCCATTTAAACCCTACAGGGGCCAGAAACGGATACCCAATAAACAGAACAAGACATTTAAATTGTTAAATGCTGTAAAAATGCATCATAAATACAATTCCGTATCTTCTGTATTTATTAAGTTATTTAAACGAAACAAAAACTGGTTTAAAACTCATTAAAGGCAGTATAAATCTACAGTAACAATAAAGTAGAGACTACATTAATAAATCGTTGAAATTTCACTACTTTGTTTCACTGTAGCAAAAGCTATTCTTTGCGCTGAACTTGCCTAATATTTGAATCATTTTGTTTTGTGTGTATACGAACCAATGTATATATGTATTGCTGCACAAGCGACTTCTCCGGTTCAAGTTTAGTTTATTTATGCTATACCAAGCGATAATTATACGAGTATATGTTGCGTTACACACACAGACGCTGGAAAGAAAACTCTGTCAGCATCTGTTATTACAGTGTTTCTCAACCAAGGTTTCTGGTAGCCTTATGCAGCTGTTTTCGCTCAGTATTTATTATTTATACTCTCTCTGTATTCAGAGTGATTTCTTATAGCTATCAAGAGCTAAGTGAATGGCACATTTGAAATTGTTAAATTTCAAATCCCCGTAATGTGGCAAATAAATTAGCTTGGGTATGATGTGTACAGGCTTCTGATACTACTGTAGAATATCTGGAAGATTTGTGGTGCGATTATGAAGGAGACGTTTAGGATATAGGTAGCAGTGACGTGTACTGGTCTACAGATGGCATGTTAGCTACTCCATTATTTGGGGGAAGTGACGGGTCAAATATGGGTGATGCGGATCAGCTATTACTAGCTATCCCTCTTTACGGAAAACAGTTAAATGGTAAAGTATTTTTATACCACTGGATGTAACCATGCACAATTGTTTAGTAATTTTCAGAGCTGTAAATTCATGCAAGACGTTCATCTACCTGTACTTGGGCGTATAAAGAGCTCGTAACTTAATTGAGTACTATAATACTCAAGAGGCCTCATTATACTGGGGGGTAAGAATCAGCCCTCATAGTTGAGAGAAAACACTTTCCTAAAAGGATACCACCCACAACCAAAAAAGTTGTAACCATTTCGAAAACGTGTAGTGTGTTGCAAAAAAGAAGTTCGCAAGGAAACCAATATTATTTGGTGTGAATCTTGCAGATGTGCCCTTGGGTGTTTATCCAGGTTTGGAGGTGTACAATTCAAAAAGAAACCTTTAAGGGTATGTTTACATCCCTTATAGAACTAATTTAAATTTATTGTAAAATAGGAAGATTAAAATAATTGGCATTAAATGCATTTATGCGCAGGGCGTCTATACACGTCCATATTGGTTTGGGGCATTTTAACTTGGACGTCATATGATGTCCATATCGGTGAAAGAGTTAAAAATAATAACACTTTTCAAAATAATACTTGTAAATTGTGAATATTACAAGGTAAAAAAAATTAGTATACCTATGCAGGGGATTTGAACCACCTTCACAGTAGACATGACATAGCAGTTTTGCACTTGTTCCAACTGAGTTATCTGGCAAACAGTCCATTTAACATATAGTACTCGCTGGTTCCAGTGAACATTTGCAGACATGCAAACATCAGCTGTCTAATTACAAATATATTACAGGCGATGCGATAACATCTATATTAGTATTATTTGAAGCAAAAGGTTCGAAACAGTGATGTATTTAACATTTGAAAGTAATGAGTCGGTAATTCAAACACAAACATCACTTAAATTATCCTTATTTGGACATGTTTCGGAGAACGTTTTGTCCTCATCGTCAGCAGTTATCCGACTGGTTGGATCTGTGGTTTCTTGAAGTGAGCTGGTTGTCTGTGGCGGCATCTGTTGTCTGTGAGATGAACTTCCAACTAATTTCATAGAGTGTTTAACATCCATGTTAAATAAGCTTGTAGAATCTAGTAATGGGGTCAATATTTTCTTGTTAGAGTATAAAATGTGAATTGCATAAAACTCGAGAATAAGGGGCAGCTGACTTACCTGGTATATATATATATATATAGTAATGCCATAAATACTGTGACTTTGTGGGTTCGTCCAAGTAAAAGTCCGAGTTGCAGATATTCCAAATGTTCTTTATTTGTGTAGAAATACACTCTGATCAATTCTCACGTAACAGCATTACGACAGATACACACAGTCTACTAAGGTCGATGAGCACACAAACAGCATTCTGATTACATCACTTTACAACATTAGCTCTTGTTAAGACACTCTACAGCTGTTTACTCCTCTGTTTACGACTCACTCTTGGCGAGTTGTTACTCCCTTAAATACCTCATCTGATAACTCCAGACTGTTCCAGAACAATAAAGAAACCGAATCAACATGTCACCAAAAATTTCCATTTATCTCAGTTTGTTTGTTTTGGCAGATGTTTATCTCCGGCGCTATGTTTATCTGCTTATGCAAGCTCTTTATCTCCGTGAAACACTATCCATCTGTTATTTATTTGCGCCTAAACTTTTTATGCCCATTGCCGCGACAATACTGTTACAAATTTTTAACACATACTGTACATCCGGTTTGGCACGTAAACAACTGCATGTGTACACACCTTAATCTTGAACTATTGTTAGCTTGTCTTTGAAAGAGGAATTATTTAGGTCCAGGTTTCACCACGGAATGGGGTGATTATGAAAATTGTGTAGCCGCCATTGTGTTGCATAAAGTTGGAAAATCTGCAAGTGACATTTTCACAATGCTACAAAAGCTGAAAATCAGATGTATGTTTGTGTACTGCACCATTGAGCGATTAACTGCAACTGGGACTGTAAAGGATCAGCCAAGGGAGGGTCAACCATGCAGTGTCATGACTCCAGCATAAAAAGCAGTGACGGCTTGTGTTTGGAGAAATCCTCTGCAGAAGCAGGCTATCTTGTGCCGTGAAATGAACATTTCAAAAAGGACAATGTCCAGGCTTCTGTCAGAGGACCTTGGACTAAGGGCTTATTGCCGACGTAAAGGACATTATCTGATACATGCCTAAAGAAGCTGAGAGTGCTTAAATGTCGACCGTCTCCTACAGCATTATGCTCAAAATGGTCATCGGAACATCCTCTTCACCTATAAAAAAGTTTTCACTATTGAGGAGTCTTTCAATGTGTAAAACGACAGAGTTTATGTATTGTCATCTCAGGAAGCCAGTAATAAGGTTCCTAAAGTTCAGAGGGCCCATCATTCCTCCTCAGTGATGGTGTGGTGGGGGTGAGTTATTCTGGTACCACCCAGCTACATTTTTGAAAAATGGATGTTAAAAAACCAGCACCAGAGTGTATGAAAGCACTGTTTTGTAGCCTGTTGTCAAGAACTTGAGTGGTACGTTTCAAAACCAACCATGGACTTTCCAGCAGGATTCTGCCCCTGCCCACAAGGCCAGATCAACGCAAACATGACTTCAGCATCATGTCCCTGACTTCATTTCTCCTGAAGATTGGCCCAGTAATAGTCTGGACCTGAATCCATTGGACTACCGACTGTGGTCACTGCTTGAGGACATCGTCTGCAAGTTTAAAGCATTCCTTGTTATCAGCAGTGACAGATTTCCCACTGTATGTCGTCCATTCTGCCATACACAAGTGGCCACAGAGACTCAGAGCTTGTATCTGTGCAAAAAGTGACCATTTCGAAAAGTGATTGGTGCTGTGTGTAATGAATGCCTGTAGGTATAACATACTAAAATATTTTGCATAGTATTTGCATTTTTCACTTTTCGAGCTGTAACAGTATTTATGGCTAGACTAGGTATATGTAGATTAAATGGAAATTGTGAAAGTACTGAACTATGCACTAGATTCAGCTTGAGCGTGCATGCATGCGTGTGCATGCATGCAACGCACCAACAAGTATGGGGACTACTTGTGGCAATTATTCATGAATGATCAGATAGTTCTATGCAACTGGTAGTAATTATAAACCTGATTTTGATGCTGTATATTATTCTTATGTGTCTTCTTTTTTATTTCAGTATGTCATGTCATTAAACAAGGAAGATGCACATTAGTAACAACCCTGCAAATGTTCAAAATTTTAGCACTAAATGCACTTATCCTTGCATACAGCCAATCCGTTCTGTATCTGGATGGAATTAAATTCAGTGATATGCAAGCAACACTCCAAGGATTGCTTTTAGCAGCATGTTTTCTTTTTATATCTCGATCAAAGGTGAGTGTTTCATCAAGTGAGTAAATAAACGAAAAAAAAAAAAAAAATTATGTAATATAGCTTACTACTAAAATTAGGGGTCATTGAATTTCTTCACCTCTTCCTCACTCCTCTTCTCATATTTTCTCCCTCTATAGAGTAGTGTAGTATTACTATACTTCATGGGTATTTTGAGGGTGTTCTGTAATTGACATCCTGCAGATGTCCCCACCCGGAGATCCGAACAGGGGACTATTGAATGGACCCACTACACAGAAATATTGGAGAGCAAGAGAGCTAATGGCTTCATTGCCAAAGCCTAGCATTTGAAAACAACAACATACTTCATGGGTATTATAGATGTAACACTTGGAAAATTTTACTGGTTTAGTATAAAATAATATAAAAATGAAAATGAAATCTCATTAATGGTTCAAATACTTGGTGTTTTAGTTAATTGATGGAAATTAATCATTTCTTCACACTAGTTGTATATAGGCTAAGGTTTTTGATAGTCAACATGGAAAATTCAATGCCATGGCCGGGATTTGAACCAAGGTTCTCCTAGTTTCCGTCCAGTCACTCTAACCAATTGAGCTACCATGGCCAACTTTCTGTCATGAGATTAAATTCTCCATTTGACTCATATATTTCCCGGTAAACCACTAGGGGCTCTCGCATTCGAGATACACCATTTGTGGTGTAATCTAAGTACTTGAGTCCCAGGCTTCATCAATTAACTCTTATTATTTTAGTTAATTGATGGAAATTAATCATTTCTTCACACTAGCCGTATATAGGCTGAGGTTTTTTTATAGGTAGTCAACATGAAAAATTAAATACCATTGCTGGGATTTGAACCACGGATCTCCTGGTTGATCTCATGACCTTAGCGAGAGCCCTTAGTGGTTTACCAGGGAAGTATAAGTCAAATGGAGAATTTTATGTGATGACAACAAGTTGCCCATGGTAGCTCAATGGGTTAGAGCGACTGGACAGAAACCAGGAGATCCATGGTTCAAATCCTGGCCATGGCATTGAATTTTTCATATTGATCCTATCTATCAAAAATCTTAGTCTATATATGGCTAGTGTGAAGAAATGATTAATTTCCATCAATTAACTAAAATAATAAGAGTTAAGTGATGAAGCCTGGGACTCAAGTACTTACGATAGTAAGTCGCACAAATGGTGTATCTCAAATGCGAGAGTCCCTAGTGGTTTACCTGGGAAATATACAAGTCAAATGGAGAAGTTAATGTTGTGATGGCAAGTTGGCCATGGTAGCTCAATGGGTTAGAGCGACTATACGGAAACCAGGAGATCTGTGGTTCAAATCCCAGCCATGGCATTCAGTTCAGTGTGTTCATATTTTTTTGGAATTTAGGAGGCATAAAATAAGTTTTATGATAAAAACATTATCCATTTCACATCTGGCTAAGTAATTACACTATATTATGCAGATCTGCCAAAGCCGGCTTGTTTCATGCTGAGACCTGTGATACGCAATAGATACTGTCACTGATAGACATATATCTGTTTAAATTGGATCGATTATTCTCTAACACTACATTGCCTGTAGATTTGATTAACACAGAATATTTTACAATTAAAGTAGAAAATTGTTCTGCTATTTGGTGACTATAGCCAAGTGATGACACCAACAAAGTGGTGCAGCATGTGGTGAATTTTTTTTCACAAACCTGGAACCTGCATGAGACCAGTTATCAACAATTTCAACACACCAGCATATCAGTTAGCAAAATGGTAGTCGAAATGTCTCAGTTCTCTACTCAAATTTGAAGGCAGATAAACTCTCTGGATTTAATAGAAAAAAATCAAAGATTCAAATTTTTCAGCTGACACACTCGTATCATTTTACATGAAATCATTGTTCCCAAGTGTCCTTAAGCAAAAACTACTCGCCATTCTAAGGAAATGGCTAGAATCTATTGATATGATCAACACTCACGTAGAAGAATACATTAAATTAACAGAAATCTGTATTGAGCAAACTTTCTTCACCTTGCAAGGGAAATTTTACCAACAACAACTTGGATTAGTAATGGGCAACCCCTTATCACCTTTCTTGGCCAACCTGTTCATGAGCCACTTTGAAGTTCATATTACCACAGCCTTCCCTTACATTTTTAAAACATGGGTCAGATATGCAGAAGATACATTTGCAATAATCAATAAAAAAAAAAAAAAAACAGCACGGATGGCCTAAAACTATTAAATTTACTGGAACCCACCATCAATTTCACAATGGAAATAGAATCCAACTACATGCTTGCATTTCTGGACCTAAAAATAAGTGCAAGTTAAAATTTGGCATTTATAGGAAAGACACACATGCAGACAATTACATCAAAGCCAATAGTTTCAACCCAAGACCTTACAAACATGCAGTCATTAATAGCCTAACACACAGATTGATTAACGTACTGATTGATGAAAAAGAATACATGACCGAATATACAAAAATAATAGCAACAGCAATAACAAATAGTTTCAGTAAAAAACTGGTAGATAAGAAAATAAAAAGATTCAGTAGAAAGAAACAGTTGAATGGGATCACCTTAACAGCTTTTCAAGGACAAAAAAGGTGCAAGAAATTCACATGTCACCTATGAGCAACCAGAAATTTCAAAAGATTTTCAGTGATTTTAACATCACCCTGGCACCAGTAAACATATTCAATATCAGAAACCGTATCAAAAAACCAAAAATAGACAAAATTCCTCTGGTAAAGAAATCTGGCATTCATAGAATTAATTACTCAGAATACGATATATATTGGAAAGATGAAACGTAACATTAAAATCAGATTGAAAGAACACTTTAGGAACATCAAACAAAAAGAAATAGATAATCCACAGTAGCAGCACTTCTGTTATCATTACCACAACATAGAACATAAAACCAAACTACTAAAATCAGTTCATTTGAATCAAGAATTAAACATCTAGGAAAACATTTATATTAAGAAATTCAAAACACACTTAATGAATTTTGACATTCCATCAGAGAAACCTCATTGGATCGTCGCCATATGTCTCGTCTCTGGAGAACCATGATCAGCTGAAACACTAAGGTTCTAGCCAGTTGACAATTTCTTGATAGATACTGCCTTCAAGTGGAGGTGAAACACGTTGAAAGAAAATCTGTGGTATGTGACGTACAGAGTGTCTCAGTGAGCTCAATGTATTGGTTTGTCTCATAAATTCGTTCGATTCTTGTTACATGTTTACAACAAAGAATGCCTGCACGGTATGTCCGTATCACAACTACGGCAACGAAGTTGCCTAATTATGTCGGGGTAACCTGTTTACATACGCAAGGTCATTGAAAGTAAACAAGGCAATGAAATTTTCAAAACAAACTTTATTTTGTGCAGTATGCACCATTATTATCAATAACATATCTCCATTTCTCAGGAAGCTTATCAATACCAGTTTTCCAAAATCTTGCAGTTCTCTGGTTGACGAACTCTTCTACGGCAAGTCTGCAATCCTCCAAGGAAGTAAGGCGTTTGCCATTAAGGAAGTTTTGCAGGGATCGGAATAAATGATAGTCGGATGGGGCAATGTATGGAGAATAAGGCGGGTGAGGTAACACATCCCAGTCGATATCCCGTAATTTCTGACGAGTTACCATAGAAGTGTATGGTTTGGCATTGTCTTGATGAAAGACGACTCCACCATTAGATGCTAACTCTGGCCTTTTCTCTTCTAGGGAAACCTTCAGACGATCCAACTGAGAACAGTATTTCTCTGAATTGATGGTCTCCACAGGAGGAAGAAATTCGTAATAAATAATTCCTTTCCAGTCCCACCAAATGCACAGCATAATCTTCTCAGGATGAAGCCCTGGTTTAGGAATTGAAAGTGGTGGTTCCCCTATCTTACGCCATGACTTTCTCTTTCAGATGTTGTTGTACACAATCCACTTTTCGTCTCCTGTAACCAGCTGTTTCAGAAAAGGAGCAGTTTCATTGCGTCTTATCAATGCGTCACAGATGGAAATGCGCTGAACTGAATGTTGTTCACTCAGTTCGTGCGTAACCCATACATCCCGAAGATTTATGTAACCAAGTTTCTTTAGGTGCCTGGCTACAGTTGCATGAGAAAAGTTTTGCTCCTGACCTACCTCCCGAGTTGTTATTCTGGGGTTGTTCGTAATCATGTCCTTCATCCTTTCCTCATCCGTAACCACAGGTCGTCCAGAACGAGGTTTGTCTTTCACAGAGAAGTTCCCAGCTCGAAATCGAGTAAACCATTTTTGACATGCCCGATTCGTCACTGCATCTTCTCCGTAAACAGCACAAATTTTCCGTTGAGTTTGTGAGGCTGTTTTACCTTTACCGTAATAAAATAGCATTAAATGTTGAAAATGTTCCTTCTTGCCTTCCATATTAACATTCACAAGTTACAACTCCACACTGTTGCATCCACAAACTAGTACTGAAGTTTGGTTACCAATTCTTACATAAGTTGACCTATTTACCTTTGGCCGTGAGGTCGCTGTGGTTTGTGTTCATAGCATTCTTTTCAGTTATTGTATTTGTAAACAAACCCCATATTGTTAGGCAACTTCTTTGACGTAAAAGTAATGGGGGCATGCAGTGTTCTCAGGAGTTCTTAGTCGTAAACACGTAACAAGAAGCGAACGAATTTATGAGACAACCCGATATAATTTTAATTATGACTAAATTTGTGGCTATTTTCATTGAGAAAAGCATGAATGAAGAAAATAGCGTCCATTCTTCACTTGATAAGGTAAAATAATTCTAAGTTATAATTATTATTTATTTATATGTCAGTACTATGAATGAATGTAACAGTATGGTTTGTTAAGTTATAATTTAACATTGCACAAACACAAAACAGAAAAATACTTAAATGAAGTACTGCCATGTAGAAATCACATAAATTTCTTTCTTGGAAGTGTTGAAAACAGTGTTGTCATGATAAATTTAAAGGGATTCGATTAATGACACTAAACAACACTTTTAAATTTTTCTGGAACATGTTTCAGAGACTTTGCCTCTATCCTCATATGGATGATCCTATCCTCATATGATAGTCGATGGCCAGTTGAGGATAGAGGCAAAGTCTCTGAAACATGTTCCGGAAAAATTTAAAAGTAAGTGTTGTTTAGTGTCATTAATCAACTCCCTTTAAATTTAATCACATTAATGTTTACATAACATTTCTACTATGGTTAATTAGATCTTTTGCAACTCCAAGGCACTTCATCTTCAGGACTGACAAAGTAATTTGCAAATCCATCTCTGATACCATTCACAATATTTCCTCCTCAGACTAAACCAGCAAATATGTCTAGCAATCCCTGAATGGTTAGCATGTCCTCAAAACTGTGTACCATGTATACAATGAGGCAGTGATGAACTTGGTGTGAAACATACTATGTGCACACTTTTCTTGAGCATTCGGGCTCCAAGTTCTCATTCGGTAGGTTTCGTCTAACTCCGTAAACACAGATGACAACTTTGAAACAGGAAATGTGCTATATACTCGGACATCTAATGGCTAATATGCTAAGCTTTCACACATGCGCCACATTTCGTTTTGGTAATTTCGAGGTTAATTAGCTAACCAGTTTACAACAAACGTATGTTGTGAATGTTATGGCTCTCGAAAGTGGACACCATTATTCGTCCACCTCCGTATAGTTGTGATCTGAATGCAATTGAGCTGCGTGGGCAAAAGTAAAGGTTTTCAGAGGCTGTAACGTTACTGATATGTCAGTCACAAATCTTCGGAAACTTGCAATAGAAATATTATTCACTTCCATAACCACAACGGATTGCGAGAAGGCCCAAGAGTTAGAAATGCAGTATTGGAGAAACAATGGTGTAATCGAAAATGCAATTGATGAAATTATCATCAACACATCAGAGGATACCAGCGATGAAAGTGACGCACTGGAATTGGAAATCAAAGAATTGAAAAACTAATGAGTGTTTATAGCTGTCATAATATTTGTTTTCTACTTTTATGTGTTTCATAAATAGTAAGTATATAAATATACAGCTTATTGGATCGAGTTCAATTTAATGTTTGCCCAAATATCTGACACTTGTGGTGCATATCTCTGCTTATCTTACACATGATTTTGAATTATATTTTTCTAGGTTGACCATACTACAGAAACAAGAGCATGTTAGCTCTCTTTTCTTCCCTCCTGGCCACACTACACTGTAAAACCAACGCTCAAGAAAACATGTGTATATAGTATGCTCATCTAGTTTTATTAATAAATATAAAAATATACTCAAGTGTGTGTTTTGCTGCCAGTGGCAAATCACTATAAAAATATACTCAGTGTGTTTTGCTGCCAATGGCAAAATTCCAATGCTCAACTATGCAAGTGTAACTCAAAAAACCGACATCACAGTAAGCAAGGTAGTCACTCAGGATAAATAAGAAAGAATTGCATCACTTCAAAAGGTAATGAAATTCTAAACAAGGACTTAAAGGGTCTACAAATTGAAAGGGAACAACTAAAGGAAGAAAATAAGACGCTCAATTCGATAAGAAACGAGTGCGCTACAGCAGCAGAAGAAAGTAAATGGTATGTACCACAGAAAACTGCAAGAAAAGTACCAGCAAATGTTGAATTTTCATTACCTATACAAAATGTGTATGATGCAATAAAGGAGCCTGAACGCTGTATTGCAGCTAAACAAGAACACGAGGTGAACAGTATCCAGCAAAGGAAGAAAAGAACTCCACTTTTTAAACGAGAAAATGGAAGATGAATATTACAATTCACAGGGACAGCCATGCATGTGGTATGGCCATGCCGTGGCTCAGTGGTTAGACCGCTTGGCTCTCACCAAGGTGGCCCGGGTTCGATCCCAGGTGACTGCAAAGTGAGATTTGTGGTGGACAACACTGCGTTGGGGCGGGTTTTCTCTGGGACCTCTGGTTTCCCCTGCCATCTCATTCCACCGGTGCTCCATCTTCATCTCATGTATCATCAGTGTCACCGCCTGCGGTGCCATATGTAGTAAAAGCGGGCATTAAGCACTACACAATTCATGCATGTGGTGTTGTGGCGAAAGTGAATAACGGTGCAAATAATTTCGTGACTACAGATTATGTGTAACTAAATGCTAAGTTTGCACAAGTGACAAATGAGGTTCTAAAAGATAATAGTGCTCAAATGTATATACTAATTGCTGATGCAAACGATGTGTACAAGAATGAAACAACAAATTTTAAACAGGTTAGAACACATTTTGGTAAATATCCAAAAAACAAGAACATAGTAGCTACTAATATACCACATCGATATGATCTTTCCTGTGTAAGGAAAACTAACTTAAAACTAAAAATGCTGTGCTCAAGATTTGCAAATGTTAATTTGGTAGATATAGGTAAAGAAACTTGCATACTACCCATGGATTGCATTTAAACTCTGTTGGAAAAAACCACCTTGCCCATGAAATTAGGAAAATAATAGAACTTACAATAAATAAACCTAAACAACCTATGGTGGTATCCTCTAAAGGGGAGATAACTCTGCCACCTTTGGGAAACTTTGTGTGATTAAGGAATGTAAACCAAACTAGCAAAAAGAACCCTTAGAATATTAAACCAAAATGTGTAGTACATATCTAATAAAATCGATATGCTGGATGTGGTGCTTGATGAAATAAGCTCTAGTGTTACTTAATTATTGAACATGGTCTCATATGTAATGAAATAGAGTATGCCAAACTACAGAATTACACTTAAGTCACACATTTTTGTAGGAGTAATCATAAAGTTGAGGTTGTAGCTATTTACTTAAAGGAAAATATAAATTTTAATGTGCTTCCAGACATACATCAGTAGAGCAATGAAATGGATTTTGAATGTTGTGCAGTTAAGTTTACTACCGAAATTGGAAAAATTATAGTTATAGGTATCTATAGATCGCCTAACTCTAATGTGAATAGTTTTTTCAAAAGCCTTAATACTATCTTAGCCATGTTGACTAATAAGGAACAAAAACTAGTGATAGCAGGAGATCTAAATATAAATGCCAGGGGAAACTCACAAGATTACATGCAACTATGTGATATTCTTGATATTTTTAATTTATGTAATGCTATAAATTCCCTAACTAGAATAACTGATAAATCTGCAACTGCAATAGACTATATAACAAATATTTACCCTACTCAATGGGATGCAATTGTTAGGTATTTTCATATATCTGACCATAATGCAGAAACAATTGATGTTTACAATTGTAATAATGAGGTAAAAAAAATGTAACGTGGGCACAAAAAAGGGATATCATTGAACACAACATAGATATTCTACGGGGAATGCTACAATCAGAGAACTGGGATTCTGTATACTCTACTACTGATGCTAATGTAAAATGGGATACCTTTTTTAAAATATTAGAATACTTTAACCTTGTATGTCCTGTAAAATGAAAGTGTATTATTGCTAAGCCTAAACAAAAAGTACAGCTGAATGCTGAAACAAAAAATCTAAGAGAGAGGATGAAATCCATGTATGAATTTTACCGTATGACAAAATTTGAATTGTATAATGAAAGCTACAAACCATTCGAAAAAGAATACCCCAAGAATCTTGCTAGACTAACATACAGTGCTTCGATTAGTCAATCAACAAATAAAACTAAAACTGAAAAACAAAAACCTAAGAACATTTACAATTTAACGGACAAACAACATCTAATCCTAGAGATATATGTAATTTATTTAATCAGTATTTTATAAACATGATCAACACATTAAAAAATACACCAGTTAACTATCACCATACAAGTACAATGGGGAATACAGTTTATCTTACACCTACAACTGAAATTGAAATAAACAAAATAATAACTGAATTAAAGAATCAGTGCTCGTATGGATGGGACGGTATCTCCTCTAACGTAGTTAAAAGTTTTAAAAATGAACTGGTAGATATAATAGTGCATCTTGTAAATATGTCAATGGAACAAAATATTTTTCCTGAATGCTTAAAGAACAGTATAGTAAGACTGGTCTTCAAAAAGGGAGATGAATGTCAAGTAACAAATTACAGACCCATAACGCTGCTCTCCGTGTTTAGCAAGGTTTTCGAAAAAGTTCTATATACAAGACTAGTTATCTTTTTAAATAAACACATTTTAATAAAAACACAAGGATTTAGGAAAAATTATTCTACAAGCACTGCAATTGTTGGAACTTTTGCATGAAATATATACACAATTAGATAAAGGCAAAATCATGCAGCAGTACTTTTTCTTGACCTCCAAAGCATTCGACAGTGTACTGGATAAATTAGAAAATTATGGGATAAGGGGTAAAGTGCATGAAATAATACGATCATATCTAACTAATCGCAAATAATGTACAGTCATAATAAGTAAATTCAGTGGTTCAACCAAAAGTTATACATCCACATATGATACTGTTAAACATGGAGTACCACAGGGATTGGTTTTGGGCCCTTTGTTGTTTATATTATACATTAATGACGTACCCAGATTTGAAAATTGTGCAAATGTAACATATGCTGACGATATAACACTTTTGTATTGGAATAAATCCATAAAAATCTTGAAAAATTCAATAATGGACTCAATAAAAGTAATTCTAAAATACTGAATGACAATAACTTAAATGTTGGTATAGGTAAGACATAACTTTTTCACCTTCAGTATTCTCAAAGTGCAAATAGCTCTGTTTTTGTAACTTAAAAACACAATGTACAGCACATTAAATTTCTAGGACTTCTGTTAGACAAAAATCTATCATTTTGATTGTCATATTAATTTTATCTGTAATAGAGTAAGCTCAGGATTATTTTTTTAAGGAGACTTTCTAAATATGTAGATACTACTACTTTAAGAACTGTATATTTTGGTATTATATATAATTTCTTACAATAAGGAATAGAGGTGTGGGGGGAGGGGCGCACAAGCATGCAAAACTTGAATAGGCTATTAATTTTGCAGAAGAACTGCATTAGAACTATATATAAGCTTGGTAACAGGAATTCATGTCTTAATGTTTTTAAAGAAAATAATTTGTTTACAGTAATCTCTTTTAAGCATATAAAATAATAATAATAATTATATATATTGTAAATAAACATGTACATATTACAAACTCTAACCATCAATATTATAGTCATTACACATGTGGAGTTAATATACATAGAATTAGTGTAATTAAAAGAACAAGTGAGCATAAATGGAGTGAAACTATACAACAAACTGCCAGACACTTTATAAGCTAAACAAGGATCAAACTTCAAAAACAAATTAAAGAAATATCTAATAGGGAAATGTTTATACAGAATATATGAAATGTAGTGAGTTTTATACAACCGACTATGTAAACTTTTGACATGTTTTATACAAATATAACTATTTGTAACAAAATACTTCACTTGTCTTAAGAAAAATGATGTCGATTTTTGTTATTAGTTGAATTAGTTGAAGTTGAAATTGATTTCACGAACCCTTGTTCGCATTGTTAGTCAACGAAAACCCCAGGAGAAAACAAGTTCGTTGTTAAGGAAGTTACTATGTTATGTTTTTTCAGTATTACCAAAATATGAAAACGAAACAAACTTAAGAACAGAATCAACTGCTGGTATTTCAAAATTCATTACGCAATGTTTATTTTTTAAAACAAATATCTTTTCCCAAACCATTAAATCTATCGGGACATTTAATTGTTTTAATAATTCAACTTTAGGATTTATATTATGGTTAAATGACCAAAAGTGATCAGCTACGGCCGATTTATCAGTTTGTTTATACGTAATGTTACGAAAATGTTCTTTCGTTGTGGTTTCTAAATTATGTTTCGCCCTACCAATGTAAACCCAATTACAATCTAAACAATCAAATTGATAAATACCAGATTTTTTATTATTAGTAATTTCATCTGTTTTAGAGAAATGTAGTAAATTTTTAATACTATATTTTTTTTGAGGAACCAAAGTTATACCAAATTCTTTAAAAGCTTTTTGAAATTGTTTATTAAACCAACGATGGTAAGTAAAACAATCTTATTAACTTTTTCATTTACATGTATTACATGCTCCAGGGGAACACATCATATAATATGCTGATATGACCTTTCTGTCCTCCGATGTTCATTACTTTGCTGTTTAAGCCGGGAAGCCATGGAAATTTATAAACACCAAAATAACTTCAACAGAAAAGAAAAAACCAAGGGGTTAAAGCTTGGTATCCAGCTTGAAAGAACACACATATGAAACCCGACCGGTCACAAACCTAGGTTTGTACGTCTCCAACAGCAGTAGTTGCAATAAACAACCACTCATTGGCACCAACCATTTTTGATAAAAGCAGCCCCCTCCATAGTCCAGCCCACGCAGCAGCCGAACCTATCACGAAGGAGCACACCAGCCGGACATGGCTCTGCCCACTCTGAAGGCATATAAAAATCCCGTGAAATCGAGAGGCTCCATATCAGTTGCAGCCGAGAGTACAATGACAGTGTTACGGCCATGCCACTTAGGATGTTTGACACAGTTTCGAACGAAACGTCTGGAAGAAGATTTTCCACTAGACCACGGCCTACAAGCCTGGATAATCATTATATACCTAAAGCAATGTAATATCTGTCAAACTTTAAATTCATTTTTCTTCACTTTCAATTTTTGAACATTTTTGTATGATCAAAATACTCCAAAACTTGGAATTTTCAATGAATTTGTTTGAAATTTTGCATACATATTCCTAAATAAATGCTTAATAAAAGTTGGTATTATTTTAGTTCTAAATTGAATTGTTTATTTATTATTAAATTTTAAACCTCACAATTGTCAGAAATTTAGGGAAAATTTAATATATTCACACACAATTTTTTTTTCCCTCCAAAACTACTTTATACACACTAAAAAGTGTACCAACTTTTATTACTGATGTACATAGTAACCTGAATCTGAAATTTAAAGTTTCTTAAACAAAAACTGTCTGGCCTTGGAAATTTTATATTACATGCAAAAATCACACTATAAAAAGCAATAAATATTGTTTTTTGAAAAATCTGTTAAGGATAGCAAGATGAAATTTGGAAGCTTAACTATATTCCCTTTGAATATATGAATATTCACACTTTGATCAAATGGTGTCAAAAGCTTGCTTAATTCTATCTTGTGGTAGCTGGTTGTATAATTCATTTTTTTATCTTCCATAGCCATTGAAGACATTGTCCCGTCAGCGACCACTGCCCAACATCTTCAACTTGTATACAGTGATGACGGTTCTGTTACAATTCCAAGTTCATTTTGTATGTCTCATTTATTTAGTTCAGCAAGCTACATTGAGATCACCGCAAAAGTAAGTACAATCAGATTGTAAACATATTAATACAATTGGAATTTGCACATTTTTGCTGAGCTTTTTCTTATAATTATTAACAATGATAATTTACCTTCTGTAGTTCCTATAGTTTAGAATACTAGGAAAACTAGGTTATCATTTATTATTATAGTATTACCCTGCATTTAGGTTCCTCTTTTGTTTTTTCCCCGTCATTTATCATACTTCTTGTTGATCTTTTCAGATTTTCTATGTTCACAGCATATTAAATCCTCAGATTTGCATTATTGAAATATTATATTTCCTGCCATTTAAGTAATGTCAGGCAATTCAAGCTGTTAAGAACGATTAGCCTTATGAATGGCCAGGCACATGATGAAGCAGTCACCTACATTGACATATCACACAGAGAGGCGACGTTGCCTCTTAATATAACTACTGGAAAGTGTTTTTCCGAATATTGTTTTATCAAGTTCCCAAATATGCTTAGTTTTTGTTTAGCTGTGTGTCTTTGTATTTTTGGGCATAGTTAAATTTCAATTAAAAGTGTTATCACTGCTCATAATATAGTTGGAGATCGTCATAATATTGTGCCAGTATGCTAATGATAAGTTACTGTTGCACACTTTCAGACACACAGGATCTATTGAATTATTCACAACTGAACTGTCACTGCTGTATCATAACTCACAACTCAACTACAATTGGTAGTTGAATTGTGAGTGTTCATTCTAGCCAACTGGCTGACTGACACACAGATTCCTTGCAGTTTGGTGGTTGGTTTTCTAAGTAGCCTGAACCTAAATAGAACATTATTATTATTATTATTATTATTATTATTATTATTATTATTATTATTATTATTTATTATTGTTGTTGTTACTATTATATTCTCGAAAGTGAATGTACGCAAACAAAAGATATTCTTTAGAGTGGCAATACTGCGTACAATGGCTGTTGTATTTCCTGGCTTTTGTTGAACAAAAGCAGCAGTCATTAGCACAGATGGACAGCAGGATTGCACTGTTCCCTCTTGGCAATCCTGGTTGCTACCTTAGCAGCACTTAGTAACATTCTTCAGAAAAATGTGGAAAAACTGGTGTTATATTACTGTTTATTAATACTATGTATTCAACTAATTTCAAATAAATCCAAGAAGCGAAGTATCTGCTATTTCGTTGTTTAAGGACTATGATACAATGAAGCCCAAAATTGTATTATCTGCTATTTGTTGATTTGGTATAGAATTAGTGTTGTAAAGTCAATGCTCTCCTTCAAGTTAAAATTCCAGAATTCTTCAAACTTTAAGTGGAAATAAAATAAAAAAAAGAACTGGTTCTAGATACCCTTTAAAATGCACCTCAATTTAAATAGGTACATTTCTAAAACATGACAAAAATCCCTTAAAAATAAAGTAATTTCTTTACAAAAGTCTTGTTGCTCCTCTCCCTGCTTATAACTAGAACTTAGATCCTGGGTTATAATTAGTGCTGTTAGTTTAAGAATCAGGGACTGCGACAGTTGCCGTGACATGGCGGTCTCCTGCTTGCTTGCCGATACTTGGGAGTTTTAACTCGCGGAACTAAAAACAACGTAACTTACTGTGATATATTAATTACAGAAGTCAGTACTCACCCTAATCACAATAGCTGCTTTAAGTGCTGCCCATTTTGTGCTATACACAAGTCACACCATTGTAAAAACCTTGAATTCCTTTCATCAATTCCACTGCACAATTTTACCAATTTCCCTACAAATGTTTTCTTTAAATTCTGAAACTTCTGAAACCTTAGAACTAAACTGCATTACTGTATGCCAACAAGGAGAAAATCCCTGGCGAGAATGTGCTTATCGGTTTAAAATCAGTCCAATAAGAAGATAGTGAATATGTGTGATGGAGAGCTCAATGATTCTACATTAGAAATAGAACCTTTCAAAAAATATGTATTACTCAAAAAGAATTTACCGAGTATTCTAAAACCAAGAAGGTATTAATCATACACTAAAGTATGAGGCGTCAGATGTTGGCCTGATGTTTCTGAATGCACTGTAACAACTGAATTGAGCCCTCCTATGCTTCATTTCTCTGGAACTTTCTTTGTTGTAGCAAACTGTAGCCTCTGTATCTCTGTTCAATAATTAAGGCTTATTTTCAGAACAGCTATTTGTATATACTGCCTAAGAAACATTTGTTAATTGGTTGCTAGTTATCAGTTTTCTCTTTCGTTTTGCAGGGAAACAAAACCCACCAACAAAGAAGAGGAAGAGGAATTTGTACCTAGTTTATTAAATAGCACAGTTTATATTATTTCTATGGCTTTACAAGTTTCAACCTTAGCCATAAATTACCGGGTAAGTTAGTTCTTATTCATCCTTTTGATCATATTACATGGTATAGGACATGTCAAGTACTTATAACTAAAAATTATACAATATACATATATACAACACAAGTTTGGAATGAAAATTCAACTGTATGTACAGTATAATAATAATAATAATAATAATAATAATAATAATAATAATAATAATAATAATAATAATAATAATAATAATAATAATAATAATAATAATAATAAATTCACTTGTAGTTAACATTTTCAAACAATTCACCTATACTATAAAACATTAACATCATTAACATTAACAAAATTAATTGTCAAAGTAATCATAATATTCTTTTATGCTATAAAAACAATGGAGTGAAAGAAGTTTTTTGAGACAAATTCTAAGATGATGCAGTGAAGCTAGAGGAACTTGCTTTTTGGTATTACACAAATACAATAACAAATTACAAAAGTATTAACATCGACTTCTTAAGTTAAGTGGAGATTCTTTTACAAATATTTTTATTTGTGTAATATTTGTTGCTTCACTGTGACTAGCTTCATTTTCTGTGTGATCAGTTGCTTTTTGTTTTTTCTCTAAACAATAAAATGCAACAGTATACTGAAGAAATGTGTGCACACCTCCTTTGCCCGCCTTGGTAGCGTGGGGGTAGAATGTCTGCCTCATGCTCAAGAGGTCCCAAGTTCGAATCTTGGTCAGGGTGAGTTACCTGGATAAGGTTTTTCCAGGGTTTTCCTTTATCCTGAAAGATGAATGTTGGGTAACTCTAAGGTTTATGGACCCCGGACGCATTTGAGCATCATTTCACCCATTCCATTCACCGTCCGATATGACTTAAAGTTGGAGAACGAAATTACAAAAAAAAAAAAAAAAACTCCTTTGTTTATGCATTTTCATTAATTTTACAGAGGTTGCAGTTTATGTTCATTGAAACTAATTACACAAATTAGTAACTATGGATTACAAAATAGATTATTGTAATGACAAATATAGCTATTTTTTGTTTATTAATGACACTTCAATTATCAGGATCATATCAGTGCCCGCTAGTATGCTAGAATTATGTTCTGTAAGTTTTACGTGCCATTAAATCTATTGACATGAGGCTGTTGCTTTCAAGCACACTTAACCGTTGGTCTGAGTTGGGTCTGAACTGGTGATCTTCGTATCAGCAGACCACTGTCAAACCACCTGAGTCACCCAGGCCAACCATTGTGGTGACTTTTAACTATTAACATCAAATTAATTATTAAAACAGTATTGTCCCTAATCCTAAACTTCTGCATAGAAAATATAATACTCCATAAATTCAGAGCATTACATATATTTGTCTAGAAAGTAACAAGGCTTGTTCCTTCAGTAAATGTTATAGAATCTTTTCGAGATGGAGACTACATAATCATATGTATGTTTACTGTTATATGTAATGTGCAACACATACATCTTTATATAGCCATCATGTCAATTATTAGCCAGCAAAAATATCCAGACTTCTGCTCTATTTTCTCTCCAATTAAAACCTTATAAGCAATGGAAATTTAAAGCCAAATCAATCTGACTCTTAAGAAGTGTTTATTAATGAAGTTCTACATAGACCAAGAAAATTTTTAAAATGGTTCATCTATTATGCAACCCAAATCATAAGTGTTTATATTATTAATCTTTAGTGTAACTTTTTAATTCAAAATAGCTTCCCATGCACAATATTTTCTTAAATGTAAACACAGGTGTCTCTGTTCCAAGTAGTTCAAACAAGAGGTATCAGCTATCAGGGCACTCAGAACAACAAATAAACTGCTCTTAAAATTTCTTTTTAGAAGATTATTAAAAACAGTAAGGGAATTTAAGTCAGGAATTGTACACATGCAAAGAGTACAATAAGTTTAATGAATAGCAAATTATTCTGTATATAAGTTAACCCTTAGTTCGTAACATCTGTCTCTGAGGCTGGTATAAAATTTCCCAACGTATAGTTGGCAGTCATACATTGCTAATTTGATCTGATATTCCAGCTATGCTTCATTTGTGAGCTGAACTTTGTGTTGCGTGGAAATCATTGTTTTACTTCCACGAAAGTATCATCACGCATATCGTCTCACAAACAAATATTACTGTAAAGGTAATTCCTTTCTCCATCTGATAGATGGATATACTTTAAACAAGTAAGTTTTCTTGGTCATACTTCTTTTTTTTTTTTTCAAATATTTAGTTATTTATAAATGGCTACTAGTGGAGGGATATTTCACATGTCACAAAGAAGCAGAAAAATTATGTAGTTGGCTTTTGAACAGCTCAATGAGACTTTCATTCAGAAGGTTCTTATGTTCCTGAAGAAGTTCATGTATTAGATTCAGACCATTACAGATATTCGGAAATAGATTTTCAGCATATCTATTCAGAATAGGGAAAATGATGACACTGAAAACTGACAGAATTCATCATGGCAAGATGAACTGTTTCATACAATGCCACAAAATCTGGAGTAGATGCTTTAGACATGAAGTATAGCAACTACTCAGCTATCCGAAGAACAAGGAGATGGCCACTCGAAATATTTTACTTTCTAATATCAGTGAGCTGTGCTAATGCCTATGTTATATATTTCCATAAATGTTGTAAAGATTTGATTTTATGAAGATTATAAGAACAAATCTAATCAGAGGGCATATGCAGAGAAGGCTCCAGATTCCAAATTTACTGGATGATATCAGGAAAATCATTTCGGACATTCTAGGTGAAGAATACAGAGATTAAATTCTCCAGCAAAAAGAGTAAAAAAAGACAAGCTAGAAAAGAGAAAAAATGACGTCATTGTCCCTACATGCTGAATAGAATGACGGCATGCAAGTGTGTGAAGTATGATAATCCCATTGCTCACTATGTTCCAAGAAAATATGTAAAAATGTGTGTGGAAAGTATGTAATGGTTTACCTTATTTGCATAGAGATCAAGATATCTCTCAAAACAAATATCAGCTTTAGAGGCTTTTTTTTTTAAATTTACGCCCTCCAACATCAAGTCATATTGGACGATGAATGAAATGGATGATATGATGCTCAAATAAGCCCAGGGTCCATAGAGCCTAGAGTTACCCAGACATTCATCTTTAAGGATAAGGGAAAATCCCGGAAAAACCTTATCCAGGTAACTCACCCTAACCGAGATTCGAACTCAGGACCTCTTGAACGTGAGGCAGACATGCTACCATCTACGCTACCAAGGCGGGTTTAGAGGCTATTTTATTTAAAACAGTTATATACAATTTTGTGACTTTTGCATAAGTATAATCAACTTCAGGAACTATTTCATGTGAAAGACCAATATTTAATTTTGTATTTGTTGCATATTTTATAGCAAAATATTTTAAATGGGATAAAAATATCAGTACTAATATTTCTATAAGTAATTTATCTTCTATACTCATTAAGGTGCACCTAAAATGCAAAATTTGATAATATTAGTCTCACAGATGGATGTTACCCTAAGCGCCAATTTTTCACGTTACCAACTAAGGGTCAATGCTAGTTTATATGTGATGGAAAAGAAACTTAACCATAGCAATTTCATAATTGTAACATGATTATAAGTGTACTCATACCTAAACTTCAAATGCATTTGCAATATTCTGTGTCTGGCATTCTATTATAAAATAATCCTTAAAATTCCATCTTTTTTATAGGCTCCCCATGTAAACTTCTCTATAAATTCCAGCCATTTTCAACAAATTATGTCCATGTAAGATTTGTGGTTCTTATAGCAATGATAATCATGGTTCACTGCTTATTTCCTTTGAAGCCATGATAAGTTATATTCCTATTTGCTTTTGTTAACATTCTTTAACATCATTAGTTGATCTCTAGCCCAGTGGTTCCCAAGCTTGTTAGGTCATGAAGGTACTTTTCAATAAAACAGTTCATCACAGAGCAGTACTTTTCATGTATATATAACTGCTATTTGAGCATAGAATGTAAAAATTGAGAATTTAGAACTTAATACAAATTAAAGCTTTTTTTTTTTTTTCAGTTTATTCATTACAAAATAGTTTCAAGTCTAACTTTGTTAGATGTATTAGAAATCGTACAAAAAAGTGCATATAAGAAAACAAATTTTAAAATAAATTATATTAAAATTACTGTAAAAGTAAAGTAGATGTAAACAGAAGCATGTGGGAGAAATGACCCTCATTATTACAAAGGTCACTAGATATAAGACAGCAAATAATGAATACTCATAGAAACATTTTATTTATTCCTGTTTCTCAAAGTATTCCCCTGACAGCAGTATTCCATTCTTTGGACACACTTCTGGAAGCACCCTTGCCACTCAGTTTCCAGCACTGTAGATAACTTCATATGCTGCAGCAGCTGCAGGCTTAGAAAGTCTGTGACCTTGTTGCCAGTTCTTCACCATATGGACTGGAAGAAATCACATGGTGCCAGATTGAGACCATAGTGTGAATGAGTCAGTAGATTTGCCTCAGTTCTTTGCAGAAACTTTATTGTTAGTTTGGCTTTATGAGCTGATGCATTGTCATGATGCACAGAGTACCCCTTAGAACACTTTTCTTGGATTATTCTAAACACTTTTGGAAGGCAAACTTCTGTGTACCATTTTGCACTAACAGTTTTTTGATTTACCAGCACAACTGTTGTCAAACAACCACTTATGGAGAAGAAAGAAGCAGCAGGCAGTAAAATTAATTAATTCATATAACTTGTGTAAAGCTGAGATAAAATGGCTACCAGACATGGTACACTGGTTACAATAAATTGAATCTGTCAATTTAGCATTACATTTTTAATGTGTAATGTGAATTATTCATGTACTTTGGTCAGAAAAACTACATTTAACAGCTTAAGCAATGAAGAAATGTTAGTTATATATATTCAGGGAATTAGGTCATCATTTACATTATGATGGTTTCTCAGGATTGCAGCTAAGTGGTTTTCTTCTTCCAAGCTTTCAGCCATCTTAACTCTGTGGCCTTCCTCAGGGTTATGTCATCTTTTAACAAAGTCTTCAGCTCAGCAAAGCATGGAGACCAGCAATTAAAATTTTAAAACAGAAGAAGAGAGAGCAGGAGCAGAAGATGACAGGATGGAAAGCCAATAATCTATCAGTAATTGGTTTGTGTTCCCCCGCCCCCCTTGAGCGGAGGAAAAATCCATTTATGGATTTCCACTGTGTTGGAAAGCACATTGGGTGATGTGGGCTTCATCTCAAGGGTACTTACTACTCCACTAAAAAACCTCCACCGGATTGGGAAGGAGAAATGTGCTGCGGTACCGCCTAAAGCACCCGCGCATTCCAGGAGGTAATCGTAACTGTCTCACAGTGCGATTCAGCTGAGTGGGTTTTGATGCAGGGATATAGGCTTGACATGAAGCCCAGTCTAATCCACTGCCTATTTTGGGTGGGTTTTGGAAGGATTCTAAGGTATTCTTTGTTAGGAATTTAAGGTAATTTATCACGCTGTAGCGCTGTGTCTTCAGTTTAGGTGTTTTATCGTCACTGCAAGTAATACTTGCATGCATGTCAGTGGTAGTCTATTATACCTTACGGCTATCTAACTAAACCTAAATGTAAATTTAGTTTGCATTATTGGCTTTGCCTATAATGGTCAGTTGTAATTATCTGCTGTCAGCATCGTTAAAGTGTATGAATGCCTTCTCATAGTCCATGTATCTGCTTGGTCGATATTTGAGAGTGTGCACTCGGCGGGCGGCCTACCTATTCAATTGTAGGTGCGAGCCTGTGCCACTCATGGGGGACCCTCTTTCCTCGGGGCCATCTTGGCCAATGATTGGCGCAAGGACTTAGGGCTGTGTGTGTGTGTGTGTGTGTGTGTGTGTGTGTGTGTGTGTGTGTGTGTGTGTGTGTGTGTGTGTGTGTGTGTGTGTGTGTGTGTGTGTGTGTGTGTGTGTGTGTGTGTGTGTGTGTGCGTGTGCGTGCGTGTCACAGATCAGCGTTGTAAAACATCTGGAAAGGTTTTCCAGATATTGTTGTATGTCTATCTCTGGCTCCCCAAGATTAATTGTTCTTTCAAAAATAGACAGTGGTCTTGCGTGTTTATCCTGCGTAGTGTCGTATTCCCCCAGTGCCCGTATCAGTTGATTGTGGTTTTTGTTCTTCTCGAGTAGATTGAAGCTGAGTCTTTTAATGAATTGCTCGAAGGAGTGCATTTTTAACTCCTTGTGGAATTGGTATGCCGGTGCGAGTGGTAGTAGCATGGCAATAATACAAGGTATTCTGTTTTGCATTGTTTGCAATCTCTTAATGTGAGTTTTGGTTGCATGTCCCCATATGGGTGCACCGTATGTTAGGATGGGTCTAATAAGTGTTTTATATAGTGTTTTCCCCATCTCTAGTTTTAGTGAGCTGTTTGTATTAATAATTGGGTGCAGTTTATTTAATTGGGCATTATTTGCTTTTGCTCTTACTGTGTTAATGATCCATTGTTACACCTGAGTAGGTAATTGTGTCCTTCCATTTGATTTCCTCGTTCCGAAATGTTAATGGCATTAGCCCATGTTTGTTGTGGCGGTGCTTGATTCGTTTAGTAAATATTATTGCTTGGTTTTTTCGCGTGTTTACTTTTATGCGCCATTTAGTGAGCAATGGCTCTAGGTTGGTCAATGCATTGCATAGCCTTTTGGCTATTATTCTGGGTGTGGTCGATTGTGTGGCTAGTGCTGTGTCGTCGGCATATAAGTACCTAGCTGCTCTCGCTGTTTCCGGTATGTCATTAATGTATAAATTAAATAGGACTGGTCCCAGTAGACTGCCTTGGGGTACCCCTGTCCTAATGGGTCTTAACGAGGAGGTTTCGTTTTCTATGCTTGTTCGGAAAGTCCTATTAGAGAGATAATTCTTTATGATAGTTACAAAGGAGTCCTCGAACCCTAATGTTATATGTTTTCGGAGTAGTCAAGCATGCCAAACTCGGTCGAATACCCTTTCAATGTTTAGTAAGATGACACCTAAAATAAGACTTGAAGCTTTCCTGGCGAAAAATATGCTCATTTTCTTCTCGGGCAGCCAGCCAGGTGAAAAGATGATTAGATATCAACGTTCGGGAGTGTACATCTCTCCCATCATCAGGATATTTATAAAATGTTATAACCACGAATAAAACACTGGATATAACACAACTATAAACTATATTGATATCTAATCATCTTTTCACCTGGCTGGCTGCCCAAGAAGAAAGTGAAGATGACACCTCTCGAACGATTAGTGTTGAAGCCTTTCATAATTGATTCAGTTAGTCGGAGCAGTTGCAATGTTGTCGAGTGTTGGCTTCTAAAACCAAATTGCTCGTTAATCAGTTTGTTGTTCTTTATTATGCAAGTATTAATGTGTTTTTGTAGTATCTTTTCTAGAACCTTGGTCATTGTATTTAGAAGGCCATATAGTTTTCTGGTAACAATTGGCTATTTTGCGGCTTGGGAAATAATAGTATTTTGGCCTCCTTCCATTGGGGAGGGAATCTGCCTTTTTCAATGGTGTGATAGAATATGTTCGCTAGTAGCTTCAGTGCATTCTTTGGCAGATGTTTAAGTGCAATGTTTGGGATTTTGTCCGGCCCCGGGGCCTTTCTTGTAGGTAAGTGTTTAATTATCCATTTGATTTCTGCCGCATTCTACTTGTTTTATTTTGTGTTTGGGTGCGGTCCAGGTTGTCTATTATTGTTTCCGTTTCGGCTATGAAAGCGTGGTCGGATGGATGAGCATTAGGCTGGAAGATTGCTTCAGGGGTATCAGCAAATGCTTCTGCTTTGTCTCGGGGAGTTTCAGCAATTCCAGTAGGGGTGTGGAGGGGAGGGACGTGTGTATATGTGCGGGTGAGACATTTCGTTATGCACCAGATCGTATGGTTTTGAGGATGTATTTCGCTTAGCATGTCATTCCATTGGTTTCTGGTGTATTCTTGGATATGCTTGCTATCTAGATTGTTTAGTTCGTTGTACTGGTTACGACGTATTAGATTGTGGGATCTTTGTCATTGACGTCTAGCTCGATTTCTTTCTTGGATTATTACTCTGATATCGTGGGGAAAATGTTTGTTTGTCGACGTTGGATATCTAATAGGGACGTGTTTCTTTGTGACTTGCTTTATTGCTTTTACTAAATTGTTTATTACTTCATCCTGTTTGTCGTGTGTTTCTAGTGTTTCCTCTATTGTGTTTTTTAACGTGGTTTCGAAAGCCTCCCAGTCGGCTTATCTATAGTTTGGCCTGGGGGGTTCTAATTTAAATAATAAGGGGGCGTCAATTTCTAATAAAACTGTGAGATGGTTGGATGTTAAGTCGTTGATTGCATGTGTGTTGGTGTTGTGAGTGATTTTTTAGAGTATCACAATGTCTAAAATATCTGGTCTGTGATTCTGTATTCAGGATATGAATGTTGGTTCCTCTGGTCTGGTTAGTAAAATGTTAGAGTTATTAATGTAGGCAAGAAGTTTGTTGCCGGCAGTATTTATTGTTTGACAGTTCCAGAAGAAGTGTTTAGCATTTAAGTCTCCACCTAAAACTACTTTGTGTGCCGTGTTCATGAGGGAGTTTAGGTCATCTGTGTCAATATCACCCGAAGGGTTGTATGCCGCGATGAAGGTGACATCTGCATTGTGCAATTTTACCCTAATGGCTGTGGCTTCTAAACGGTTTAATTGTGGTAGAGATGCTTGGTGATGTTGCACGGACTTTTGTATTACTATGGCTGTTCCTCCCCCTCTTCTATTTCTGTAGTTTCGGTAAACCGAATAACAAGGGACTGAGAAGTGGTCTGTGGGTCCCAGGTGTGTTTCATTTAATAATGCGAGTTGGATGCTGTTTCTTTAGAGGAAATCTGTAAGTTCATTTCTTTTTCTACGGAGGTTGTTGCAGTTCCAGTATACTGTGTTTATGGTGGTTGTGTTAGACATCGCTGATCTGTGTTAGTATTCCCAGAAATCTTGTTACATAGTCAAAGATGTACAGGGGGTCAAAGTTTGGTGATGCTAAAATCTCCAAGAGCCACCTGACATGATCTTGGAAGATTTGCCAGCCTATGTTTATGTTGGGGATTCCAAGTTTTGTTAGGAAATCTGCCAATGCAAGGCCATTTTCAAATGCTTTGCGGTGGGATAGCATGTCTGGAATCAATGTGCTTGATTCTTTAAGGTGTGGGGGAATCTGTTGTTTCTTTATTTGTGCTTTGTGTGTGTTTGTTGGGTTGTGTAGCTGGGGATGCATGCTGAACTTTGGTGGCTGTGGCTTGAGCGGGTGTAATCCGCTTGTCCATGGCTGCAGGAGGGCCTGGGGCAAGATGGGTCCTACCGCAACGGTCCTGAAATAACCATTGCCCTTCTGCTATTGACGGGCCAGCCTTGGAAAAATTTTGGTGATTTGCTTTTTGAGTGGGGTTTCTAGGCTGGGTCCTTGGCCTTGCTTTATTTAGTGCGGCTTGGTATTTGATGCAACCGCGCCAAGTTGCACCATGGCCTTGCTCTCCACAGAGGGCACACTTGCGCTCTTCTGGGGGTACTTTACAGCTGTCTGAGGGGTGGGGGCCTGTACATTTATCACATGTTTCGGTGGGAGCCTGACATTCTCTTTGTGAGTGCCACAGCTGTTGGCAACGCTTACATTGTTTTGGCTCTGGAGCGGTCCTATATTCTTCTGCTCTGATCCTAAAGTGGGCTAAATATTTGAGGCCTCTTATCTGCCTATTTTTGGTGGTGTCCTCCAGTTCAACAAGGAACATCGGGAGGGGGTGCCTGGTCCTAGTCCTAGAGTGCATCTGCACTGCCCTAATGGCCTCAAATTGGTGGTGTGCCAGTTCCTGTCTTATGTGTTCACCGGTGAACGGGGCGCACAATCCTTTAATAACATATGTAATGTTCCTAGTATCAGAGTGGGGGAGCAGGTAAAGTTGTGCGCCCTCTCCCTTCAGGTGCTCCAACATATTGTTGTAGTCACTTAGGCAGTACATCTTTAAGGCGAAGTCACTGGAGCGATATGCTGATTGTATTGTGTAGGAGTATTTGGGTTTGTACTTGTTGTCAAAGGTTTGTGTTGTTTGTATGCGTGTTGACTGGCTTTTGTTTAGGTACAGTGGTGCGAAGTTTGGCTTGTACTCTGTGTAATTGTTTTGAGTTTTGGGGGGTGCCCTAACTGCGTCCGCATAAGTCTCAGGAATAGGTGATTGGGGGGGTGGTGGCGGCGTGGGGAGTTCGATGTCAGATTCGGAATCGTGTGAGGGTGTTTGTGTTGTTTCAGTAGAGTGCTGGATGTGTTGAGTGTTATATAGTCCTTTCAGTTGTAGGTATGGTGTCAGTGAGTTTGGCTGTAGTATTTTGTGGTGTCTTTGGCTGTGTGGGTGTGTTTGCTTGTATGTTGTTTGTGAGCTCCTGGTATGTGTTTGGTGCTTGATTTGGTGTGGTTGGTGGAGTGTTATGTTTAGTTTATGTGTGTGATCTCGTCTGTGGTATAGTTGGAGAGTTCGGAGCTGTGTTTTTTGTTGGTTTTTGTGCAGTGTCTCTGGGCAGTGAACTAGTCATTTTGAGTGTTGTTGCTTTTACTGGTTTGTTTGGTCTGGATAGAGATGAAGGGGAGAGGGTTTTGGCAGAGTGTCCAACTTTTCCCATGTCGAAGATTTCCGGTGAATAGTGTTTAAGTGTGTGTGAGTGAGATGTGTGTTAGCAGAAGAGAAAGAACAGATAGAGGGCGCTAATAAGCCCGAAAGACAGAGGACCTGTCCGAGGGCACCTAAGGTACCAGTCCTAGGACTGTTGGCTGCGACCCTGCTAAACTGTTAGGTAGTTACCGCTTGCGTGGGCTGCTACTTCTGATGCTGGCTCGGATCCCTTCTTCTCTGCTGCCTTAGGCTCGTCGGGCTCTTCTGTTCCGTAGATGTTGTCTTCTCGAAGGTCTCGGAGCAACTGCGACTAGTCGAATTTCCCCCTGTTTGTCTTGTACCAACGGAACAGACTACACAGCAAGGACCCCTGAGAAAACAGTCCCTTCCACAACTTACAATGTACCAATGACAAGAGCCCAGGTCAAAGAAAACAATAAAGACACCTGATCGGTCGCACTGACCGAGCCAATCACAAGTCATATTTTAGGTTATAAAATAAGAATCAGGTTACCCACATTGACATAACCCTGAGGAAGACCACAGAGTTAAGATGGCTGAAAGCTTGGAAGAAGTTTGGCAGCAATCCCAAGAAACCATCATAATGAATCAATGCCGAGAAAGCTTTAAATCTCTCACCATTTATTATTTTGAACAATTACTTTTGTCATACATCAGAATGTTCTCACCGTTTTCATCTCAAGAGTTTTAAGGGTGGGCTTAAGTTAGCTGAGGACTTGCTTGCCAGACGTGAGAGAGATAGGAAATGTTAGTGTATACACACGAGTGAAAATGATTGACACAGAAATGTACAGAGCCAGAATAGGTGCCTTCAGTGGCAGCAGAATTAAACTACAAAAGAAAGAAGAAGGTTTGCGGGGCATAATGCTGTGTTCATCCTTGTGTTATGTAACCTATTGGCCATTAGAGGAATGGAATTAAAACCTGGACCAATAATAAAGATGATAGGAAAGAGGCTAGAGAATATCACCAAGGAAATAAAAAATATGGAAAACAGAATCGGTGAGCGAATGAGTGAGAAGTTTGATGAGATTAAATTAACTTTGGGAAAATTTGAAGAGGAGATACAGGACAAAGTTAAGGATGGATTATTATTGAGGGAAGATTATTGTTAAATTTAAAGGGAGTCGATTAATGACACTAAACAACACTTAAATTTTTCTGGAACATGTTTCAGAGACTTTGCCTCCATCATCAACCAGCCATCGACTGGTTCTCATTGGTGTAGTTGACAATATTTTGTCATAGGTCTCCTCTGGTGGGGGTTCGAGGAACTTGCTGAACAAATCTTTCTGGTGAATGTCGAAATTGAATACTATGTTCTTATTTTTTGAAATGAAGATTTGTTCCCATGTGGATAGTTCTTGTTTTCCTGATGTATGTTTTAATAGTTTTGCTTCTGGATTTATGTTGTGGTTTTTTTCCCAAACATGCGTGGCAACTGCTGATTTTTCTGATTGTTTATATTTTATGTTCTTAAAGTGTTCCTTTGCTCTTGTTTCTAAATTTCTTTTGGTTTTTCCAATATAAATTTGACTACAGTCACAACATTCAATTTGATATATACCAGATTTTTTGTTAGATGGAATGGCATCTGTGATGTCTGAACAAGTTAGGTTTTTTTAAGGAGAAATGGTTGACTGGTGCTAGTTGAATGTTTTGTTTTTTGAAGACTTTTTTGAATTTATCAAAGACCCATGGATGGTAAGTGAATTTTTTGAAAATCATATTAGTTCCTGTAGTTGAGAGGGTTGTGGTTTCCTTTATTAGCTTCTCCTTTTTTGCTAAGTGCACTTTTTTGTCTACTAATGATTTGGGAAAGTCATTTTTTTGTGCTGTTTCAATAATTTTGTTGTATTCTGTTTTGTATTCTGGTGTGAGAGGGATGTTGACCAATCTGTGTGTTAAACTGTTGAAGATTGCTTATTTGTGGGATCTTGGGTTGTAGCCATTAGCTTTTATGTAGTTGTATGTCTGTGTTTGTATTCTGTAAATGCCAAAGTTTAGTCTGTTTTTATTTCTCATTATTTTTAGATCCAAAAATGGTAAATACTCGTCTTTTTCTATTTCTACAGTGAACTTGATGCTTTTTTTTCTTGAATATTTAAAAGTTTTAGTGCATCACTGATGTGTTTTTTGTTGTTGATACTATTGCAAAGATGTCATCTACGTATCATTGCCAGAGTTTGAACATCCAAGGGAAACCTTTGGTGATCCTTATTACTAATGCACTCATGTATACATCGGCCAGGATGGGTGGTAGGGGTTTGCCCATTGCTAAACCTGAAGTTTGGTGGAAATATTTTGTTTGAAACTGGAGGAAATTTTGTTCTATGCATATTTTGGTTAGTTTGATGTAATCTGAAATTTCAGGTGATGGCATTCCAAGTGATTTGAGGCATTTTTCTATCAACGGTGGGAGTTGATTTACTGGTATGCTGGGAAACAGTGATTTAACATCAAACAAGACTAGTGTGTCTTCTTTTAGTTCAGTATCCTTAATGTGTTCTATAAGTTCATAGGTGTTTTTTATGCTTAGGCTGTCGAATTTTAGAAATGAGTTGAATTTGTTTATTAGCCACATAAAATACAGCCACTAGTGGCTAATAGGTGTAAAACAGGAACTTACTCAGCATTATATTACATGAGAAGGCAGTTACATCCTACGTACAGAACGTGGAAGTCACTTGTCGACAGAGAATGGTCAAGGTCAAGGATTGGTGCATATATCACCAGTAGCAATGTCCTCAGAGCATTGGCGAAACGATGGAATAGTTGCATCACCAATGATGTCATCAGGAAGGCGAGAGGCACATGCAATAAAAAGCCTAGGAACACAGCTGGCCGAAGCTGTGAGTGGGGAGTCAAGTGGAGGAGAGATTTAGAATAAGGAAGAATTGAGCGTAGTTTCAATGCCTTCAGGCAGTATTCTGGGGTTGCAAGACTGAGTGCAGACAAGGAATTAGGTGAATTTAGAAAAATATTTATTTGAAAGGAAGGGGTCAGTATAGGGATTCGGGATCCTAGTGGTAGCCTGGAATGTGGAGGGCCTATATGAGAAGGTGTGCAGTGGTGGGGTCCAAAATGTTCTGAAAGATTGTGACATGTTAATGGTAGTGGAAACTTGGTTAGAAAGCAAAGTGAATATAGTGCTTCCAGGGTTTATATTTTATAGTTTAGCAGGTGTGAAGATCACATTAAGGGTAGAGCTTCAAGTGGCATAGGGTGTTTTATAAGGGAAGACAGGGGTTTCAAGGTGATAGAAGAAAAGGAACTATGGAGTAAATCAGTGTTACGGTTATCTATGAGAGATATGCTAAAAAAAGAAGAAATTGTTTGTATTACTGCAGTGTATAATCCACGAACTAGAGTATTTTGATGCAAATGTGTTCAGGAAATTAAGTGGGGAAACTGAAGAATTGAAAAATAAATATGGAAATGTGGAAATAATAGTTGTAGGGGCTGTAAATGCAAGGATTGGGGATAATAAGGTTAATTTGAATAACCCTAGTGGAGAGTATGATGAGTAATATCAGATAGATATAGTGAGGATAAGGTTACTAATAGTGAAGGGAGAAAACTCTTAGATTTTTGTGAGGCACAGAATCTCATGATTTGCAATGGTGTGAAAGGGTCATTTCCAGAAGTGGAATATACATTTAATAGAAATGGCCAGTGTGGTGGATATTTTAATGGGCTCACTGGGAATTGACAACTGGACATTAGATTTTGAGGTTATGAATGAAATAACATCTAGTTGTAAATTTCCAATGAGATGAAAATTAGGAGAAATTACTAGCAGTTGGCAGTAGTAGGTACAGATTTGTTACAGAGTAGTGGAAATTTATAAATGGAGAGAAGAAAAGCGTGAAATATTTTGTGATTAATTAAATTCAGTATGTGGGAAAATGTTACAAGTGAGATTAGATAGTCTAGTGAAGGAATACCAATAAAATAAAGCAAGCTGTAGAAGCATTAGAATGTAGTGTGAAAAGGGCTGGGGGTGGAATGATGATAGTGGGTTTGAAAGATAAAAATAGGCATTGGTTTGATGAGAATTGTCAAAGGGCTAAAATGAGAGTAAGACAAGAGTTAAGGAATTGGAAGCAGTCAGGGCAGAGAAAGGAGAGAGAAAACGTTTTGGTATTAAGATGGGCGTATAGGTATCTGATGGGGAGAAAAGAGGAGGGAGTGAGGTTTAAGAGTAGGCAGAATGTTAAATGAGGCAGCAAAAACCAATGATACGAGAAAGATATGGTCAAATAGTAGAAAGCTTACATAAAGACGGAGCAAAAAAAAAGTGAATATAAGTCCATACCAATGGTGTATGCATTTTAAAAATTTGTTATTGCAGACTTACATACAAGGAATAGATAGGCATTGCAGGGGAGCCCATCTTGGTAGCGAGGTGGTAGAGTGTCTGCCTCACGTTTAAGAGGTCCCGAGTTCGAATCTCAGTCAGGGTGAGTTACCTGGATAAGGTTTTTTCCAGAGTTTTCCCTTATCCTGAAAGATGAATGTCGGGTAACTCTAAGCTCTATGGACCTTGGGCTCGTTTGAGCATCATTTCACCCATTCCATTCATCGACTATTATGACTTAACGTTGGAGGACTTAAAGTTACCAAAAAAAAATACAGTTAATGAACTAGATGGAGAAATTACAGATGTTGAATTATGTGAACAAATCAAGAAGTTAAAAGCCATAAAGCAAGTGGGATTGATGGTATTCCATGGGAGTTCTGGGAGGTATGGGCAGTTGAGGTAACTCAAAGAAAAATAGTAATAAGGCTATTTAATAAAATATTGGAAACGAGAGAGATTCCCAAGAAGTGGAGGACAAGTATAGTTATACCATTGTATAGAGGAAAGGGAGATAAAAGCAACCCTGCAAACTATAGGGGGATTAGCCCACTGTCTATCTTAAGGAAGATCTTTACAGGCATTATAGCAAACAGGTTGCGGAAGTGGGTAGAGAAGGAGAAGAAGTTACCAAGATTTCAAGCAGGATTTAGGCCAGGGAGGAGAACTGATAATATTTTTATAATCAAATAAAGTTGTAGTTGTAGATAAATATATAAGTATTAAAAGGCGAAGGGTGTACATGGCATTGATTTAGAAAAAGTGTTTGATACAATTGATAAATACACATTGTGGATAAAATTAAATAGTAAAGGGGTAAGTCCCAAATTTATTGAAATATTGCAAAAGATATATAAGATAATTGAGTTTTGTATCAAACTGCAGGAGAATAAAGTAACTGATTGCACACAGAGTAAGGTGGGGGTAATGCAGGGATGTAAACTGAGTCCTGTGTTACTCAACCTTTATATAGGAAGAACTCTAAAGGAGATTAAAAATAGGGTACAGTCACCAGTTATTCATAATAAAGAAATCCCAGGGTTATTTGCAGATGACAAAGTAGTTGGTTCCATAACATGTGGAGGGTTGAGAAGAGCTAAGCAGTTACTGCAAAAAATGGGAGTTAAAAGTGAATGAAAAGAAAACAAAGATCATGATTTTTAAAAAAGGATATAGACTGCAAAAAGATGAGAAATGGGAAATAAATGGAAGAGAAATAGAAGTTATTTTGTGATAGTAGGTGGACTAAACAGAAAAAGCTGGCATTAGCAACAGCTAAAATGGCCATGAGTTGTGAAGAACTTGTTTAAGGAAATTGCCTGACATTAATGTCAAGTGTCTGGAAAGGATCTATACTACGATGGTAGAAAACAAAATGCTACATGGGGTAGAGATATGGGGAATAGATGAAGCATGGACAGAGATGGACATTATTAACACATCCTTTTGTAAATATATTCTAAGCTTGCCGGTAGCATCACCTAACAGAGCAGCACAACTTGAGCTAGGAAGACACTCAGCCAAAGTCAAAATTGTCTCAAGGGTAATGAAATATTTGTATAGAGTTGCTAACTTGGAGGAAAACAATATTATAAAGGAATACTTTCTTATGCAAATGAGAAGGAAATGCGAGGGATCTTGGACACTAAAGGCAAGGGATTTGGTGGAACAGATAGGTATGGGATATATTTGGAGGAATGGGGAGTATTGTTATTGAGACTTTTGGAAACAAGTAGAATCATGATTAGAAGATATTGATAATCAAGTTATTTTTACTAGTACAAGAGAGAAAGGCTCTTTGATGATATATAGGGAATTAAAAATAGTGTGGGGGAGGGAAAAGTACATAGATGTGTGTAATAAGCTATGGTGAGAAGGATTTCCTTAGTCGAGGACAGGAGCTAGAAATTTGAAAGGTATTAGGTATGATAAGAAAAAAGGGAAATGTCTAATGTGTGGAGATGATGATATGGACTGGCATGGTATAATTATTGCAAACAAACAAAGGTATGGAGAAAAAAAAATTGGCAACAAAAGTGGAACAATTTTAAGGAGGAGAGAGAGCTACTATTAATTAGGAAAATATTGTCTGCAAAGGGAGAAAATAATGCAAGAAATATAGGTGATTATTTGGGGTAAGCCAGAGAGAAATGGTTAAGAATGATTAAGATTAACTAACAATTAGGGTTAGAAAAATGGGAGCTAGGGATGAAAGAGAATAGAGGTCCATCAATACACGGAAAACCAAGGGTTGTGTGCATTGAGACCATAATTTAGGGCAAGCATATAGGAAGGATATATTGGATGTAAAAACATGTCTGTCATTATGTGCTAGGAATGTGTAAATGGTATTGGACTAATGAATGGATGTATAAGGAAAGACGAGAAATAAATATTCTATTCTAAGTTAGCTTCATCCATCCAAATTCCCTGTTGATGCATGACACCATATATGGCCTCAAAAATTAAGACTTTACTAAGTGTGGCCTGGTAAAGCATTTATTTTTCACAAATCACTGCTGCATAAACTTTGTTAAGTTTACTATGCAAATTGATGTTAGATATTTAGCTGGAGCAAACTTTTTTGTATAGTTTTACAGAGCCATTTTATTTGTTTTAGGGTCATCCATACATGGAGAGTCTTACAGAAAATAAAGCACTTTTATACAGTATTGTAGGATCAGCTGGTGCAATTTTGGCTTTAGCACTAGGGATTGTACCTGACATGGCATATCAGTTTGAAATTGTGGACTTTCCACCAGAAGTAAGTAGTAAAATATATTTAGCTTGTTTTCTTAATTTTGAGGCTTTTTACTGAAATATTAGTTCCAGATATTTCTCATTCAAATATCAACCAAGAATATTCAGTAAATTATCTGGAATTTAAAGTTCTTCTTGAATTCTAGTTCTTATATTCCCGCATACATGAAAAATGCTTTTTCCTTTTATGGAAGTGTTGAAAACAATGTTGTAATAAATTTAAGGATGAGTCAATGACACTAAACAACATTTACTTGTACATTTCCCGGAACATGTTTCAGAGGCTACTTTCCTCCATTGCAAACCAGACATAGACTGGTTCTCTGTGGTGTAGCTGGTAATATTTTGTTGGAGGTCTCCTCTGGTGGCAGTTCGAGGAACTTGCTGAACAAATATTTCTGGAGGATGTCGAAATTGATTACTTTGTTTCTATTTTTTGAAAGGAAAATTTAAAAACAAGAGAAAGGAACACTTCAACATAAAATACAGTTAGAAAAATCAGCAGTTGCCACACATTTTTGGGGAAAAAACCACAACATAAATCCAAAACCAAAACTACATAAACACACAACAGGAAAATAAGAACTGTCCACATAGGAACAATTTTTCCTTTCAAAAAATAGAAACAAAGTATTCAATTTCGACATCCCCCAGAAACATTTGTTTGGCAAATTCCTCGAACCGCCACCAGAGGAGACCTCCAACAAAATATTGCCAGCTACACCACAGAGAACCAGTCGATGTCTGGTTGACAATGGAGGAAAGTAACCTCCGAAACATGTTCCGGGAAATTTAAAAGTAAGTGTTGTTTAGTGTCATTAATCGACTCACCCTTAAATTTAATGACAAATTTTATTTTATATGGCAACTTATGTGGGATTGCTTACACTCTTGCATGTCACATATGCCTATCATTCTCATGCAGTCTTACTGAGATAGAAATACACACAAAACTGCATGAAGGTTAATTTCCACCAATTGCAGCTAAGGTTCTATTGTATTGTTATATCTTGTGCTGTAGCATCATATTTAAAAGAAGTGCATAGTATTACAATAAAATACGTTACTGTTTTCTAGTGCAGAACTTATCTATAACTTTGGAGATGAAACCCTCAGTGCACTAAGATCAAGTGTGTTATGTTATTTTATAATATTGCTTTCAGATCACCTTTAAGTAAAATTTGTAATTTTCAGAAAAATGGGACTGAAGTTTTGCTGTTATTTACTAGAGGAAATTAAGTGTTACTTTGCTTATAAATTACTCTTCACAAACATTGTTATGTAAAAATTATTCCTTATAGAACTGAAATAATTCCATTTAGACCAAAATTGAAATTTAAGACTTTCTTATAGTATACATATTATACATTCTAGTGTTTCTTACTTTGTACCAACATATTGTATATATTTCTGTTTCAGTTCCGAGTCATCTTAGTCCAGGTGCTTTTTGCAGACTTTGCACTTTCTTTCCTTGTAGATCGCATCTGCCTTTGGCTTCTGGGTGAAGGAAAGTTGCATGTGAACCGAACTATATAAAGGCATTGGTGGAAACACTTATTCTGCCTTTACTTAAATTACCAATCTGTGGCTGCCATGAGCTTTAATGTTTTGGAAAAGTATTCTTCAGCATCATTTCAAGGTTTCAGAATTAATATTCATTTAGTGAGTTCGAAAAAGTGAACTCGGAAATCCTATATAAATAAGCCTCTCTGAAGAAGAAAGTTTAGCTTGCAGATCTAATTACTTGCAGCGCATGCCCAGAATTTCTTCAGAAAGCAAGTAAATTGCAAGTGGTTGTGATCTTCTTTCCTTCAATATTGTTATGCAGCAACAGGTGATGTTGAGTGAGCTGTGAGTCGCACAGATTAAAGATATCAGCTACCTGAAAAATGTACTGTACAAATGTTGCTGTAATGATATCAAGAAATAATATGAAATGGTTAAGTTTATCACAAACTTTTTATGAATTTAATTCATTTTTGATCATGTTGTTTTGTTCAATTATCATTTTTTCAAAAGAGAAAGTGATAAGATAATACTTTTGGAATACTAATTTATTTACATTTAAAGTGCTTGGAAAATTTGTAAATAAATGCTTAGTTGCCAGGTTGGTCATTTAAGTGATAACCATAAGTCTTTGTTCTTTATGCTGGCAATGTATTAAATTGAGTTGTGCTATACTTAGTTGAAGAAATTGGGTACAATATTGAAATTCTCACCATGAACTTTACAAGAAGAATATCGTAAATATATGAGCTGTTAATAGCTCAAAATCGGAATGTAATGTACAAGTATTATGTTTTGATTAAATAAAGTTTTTAAGTGTTTAAGTATGCAATTTTCAGATGTCTGTGGTACTGTGAATTTCAGTTTTAATTTAAAATAAGTTTCTGCAGTATGTATGCTACAAAACTTGGTCCACAGGTCCTGACCCATGTGACCTTCACTATATTTACCTGTGTGCGTGTTGTGCAACGATTCTAGTCATCCCAAATGCATCAGTCATACCTATAGAATACAGCCTTACTTGAGTTCCAGTCTAGTTCTCATGTGAATTACATTTGAAGTGTTCAGAAGTGTTTAGTTTTACTTTAGGTGTTTCAAAATGCCTGTCTCAGTATACAGTTCAACAAAGGGTGTTTATGTACAGTAGTACGTGCTTACACCATCTTGTGAGGAAATTGTAAGGTAATTTGAAACTAAATTTCTTGGCATGCATGTTCCAAGCAGAGAGGCAGTTTATTTGCATGTAAGTAAATTCAGGAAGATGGGATCAATCTGTAATGGAAAAGGAAAGTAAAAAGGCTTGTGCTTTTATAGCAAAAATTAAACAAAATCAGAAAGAGGTTAGAATGGTCACCTTGAAAATTTCTTAGATACCTTGTACAAGAATTGACATTTCAGAAACTTAAGCATGGAAAGCAACGAAACTTTTAAAACTGAACCATACACAATTACTTTTGTCGAGGAATTGCATGATCATCAGAGCTGGATAAATTTCTGTAATTAGATTTTGAAGAATGTTAATTATGGAATAATTGCTCCACAATTAATACTGTTCAGTAACAAAGCATGGTTTCATTTACATGTCCATATGTCATCACAACACAATATTATGCTGCAGACAAACCTAATTTTGTTCATGAAACTCCCTTGCACAATCAAAAAATTGGGCTATGGTCTGCAATAAATAGATACAGAATAATAGAGCCTATTTTTTTAAGTGCACCATCAATGTAAAAATATACAGAAATAATATACTGGTACCATGTTCTGAATACCTTTCAAACCTTGAATGTCGGTCTGAATATTTCCAGCAGGACTGTGCATACAGCTAATAGTCATTATAGTTTATTGCAGAAATTTTTGAGGATGGAATCATTAGTAAAGGTTTAGGACCTTTCTGGTCCCTTGATCTTGCTATATGTGATTTTTTATGTATGGGGCATCTTGAGAAACGAAAGGTAAAAAATTAACCCTCCCACATTAGAAGAATTAAATTATCAGGACAGATATTAGTACTATTTGTTAAGCTGAACTAAAGCGTGTGAATACAAATTTCCTCAACAGATGCTGTAGATGTATTAATAGAGATAGACAGCATTTTCAACATTTCCTGTAACAAGGTATGTTTTGTGTTTATTCTGATAATGATTGTCATTTGAATTTTGATTTTACATCCGTGTATGTGTGACTGGGAGGTAGGCTGTAGGATTGCCATTCAAGTCATACAATATGTGACTGGGCGGCTGTGCATCTGTCAGCCAGGTTTTATAGCGTACGTATTTTCTTTAGAAGAAGGAGACAAATGAGAATAGAAAGAAGACAGACTTATGTGTGGCACTAACAATTTGAAACATGTGTTTCAAATGGGATGATGTTTGTCCTTAAGCACTGCTAGGTAAGCAGCCAATCGGAGTCCTGCAGTGTTGTTGTATTGCATTCCCGCTAAGTGGTGTGTTATGAGCATCAACCTAATCATCTATTAAATACTATTCACGCTAAGACAGAAATTCAGATTTTGCCAAAACTGATCCATGTGGAAGGTACAGAGTAATGTGTCTAACATAACCATGTATTTTTATCTCAAATAGTTTTTCTAATACAAATAAATAAAGCACTATTACCTATATTATAACTGCATCGCGAAGGAAGCACTATTATGAATAGCATTATTGTTTGGCAAGTATGTGTGTACGTATAGTGAAACGTAAATGTTTGACATGACGTGATAAAAGAATTACTTTGAATAAGCCAAAGTGTTAAATTCGAGAGGAAACAGTAAACTAGCTGCTGTCCTGGCAGAACGTGTCTGGTTACATATCTTTGTTTATGAATGGTTCGTAATCTCTATTTACTCTAGAGAATTCAAAAAATTTTCAGTTCTTCCATTTAAAAACCATGTAAAAGTGTATCAGCTCAAGTAGTTTTCAGAATATAAACAAATATCAATATAAATCCTTTCATGGATTGAGTTGTTTTGTGTTATTAATCGACTCCCAATTAATTTAATAAATATCAATATATTTACTGATGCATCATTACGTGAAGCACTGTCATTATTGGTTGGTGTTTATGTACATATACTTTTAATTACTCAGAACTGAAATTTAAACTATTAACATGGCGTGATAAAAGAATTACTTTGAATAAGCCAAGGTGTTAAATTCGAGAAAGAGCAAACACTTCATTTCCTGTTTTTTAGTTAATTGATGGAAATTAATCATTTCTTCACAATATCCATATATAGGCTAAGCTTTTTGATAGTCAACATGAAAAATTCAATACCATGTCTGGCATTTGAATCATGGATCTCCTGGTTTCCATCCAGTCGCTCTTACCCATTGAGCTACCATGGCCAACTTGCCGTCATGACATTAAATTCTCCATTTGACTTGTATATTTCCCCGGTAAACCACTAGGGGCTCTCGCATTCGTTATACACCGTTTATGACTACTTACTGTCGTAAGTACTTGAGTCCCAGGCTTCATCATTTAACTCTTACTATAATTATAACCTCTTCTAATCATAAATTTGCAAGGCTCAGGCGATGAAGACAGTGACAATGACAAATTGTCTCTTGATGTAAGTGACATTGACAACAATATGGATGAGCCACTGGCAGTTCCGTTGGGTTAGAAAAACAGGTAATTCATAAACTATAATTATAGTTATAGTATTTAAAAATATACATAATTTGTGAAAATGCTTTTTCCAATTTTGATTTTGGCAACTGCATCATTGTAAAAGTTTAGAAAATTTAATTTGCTTACCTTACGTCTAGCGCCAAGCAGACCTGCATGTTGTATGAGTGTGCGAGAGAGGGGGAAATATAAAAAGAGTGGGAGTAACGAGCTGGCAACGCTGAGTGTGATACATCATTTGATTAGCTGGATTCCAGAACTCTTCCCATTTGAAACACATAATAAATAAGTTATTTATATTTGAAAAGCAGAATGCAACTAAAATTGCAAGATGTGCTTGTTAAATCAATTTTTATTCTGTCTGTCAAACAGTATTAAGGAGCTCAGAGTTCTGTGTAATACAAGCAGAAAAATGTAATTTTCAATCAAAATATTTTCAAATCCTAATAATGCAATTTACCATTGCATTTTGTAGGGCTTGTACATGTTTTTGGAGTAGACCTTAATGTAGCATTTAGAATATTTTGATAATGTTACTATAATAATCTGAAAAGTTCTTGGAATGAAACACTTAGCTCAGATTTTTGGAACTTTTTATTTTTCAATTTAGTTTCTCTTGACATAAATGCTTCATGGCCTTTATCCCTTCACTAAAGTCAAGCCCACCTCAGTAGCTTAGATGGTATCGTGTCTGCCTCAAGTTCAACAGGTCCCGGGTTCGAATCTTGGTAAGGGCGAGTTACCTGGATAGTGTTTTCTCCAGGGTTTTCTCTTATCCTGAAAGGATGAATGTTGGCTAGCTCTAAGCTCTAGGGACCCTGGGCTCATTTGAGCATCATTTCATGACTTAACGCTGGAGGATGTAAAATTATACAAAAAAAAGTTAACAAACAGAAGTCATATTCCTCTAAATCTACAAAATATATCTCAACTGATAAAAATTTATCTTTACCTAATAAAATTATTTCCATCTAATAAGCACTCTTAATTTAGGGAGCAGAAAGAAGCCTAATGGTATTAAGTCAGGAAAATAATGTGCTAGCAAATGATTTCCCTCCACATTGATTTTTACAATTGCAACAACACACTTAAGGGCAAGGCATTATGTGATAAAGATTATTTTCTTCTTTTCCAAATCTTGTGTTTCTCTCACATTTTGTTCTTCAATTTGTTGAAGTTTTAATATAATATGCTCAAGACATTTTCCAGGGGTCATATATCACCATTCTGCAGTTCAAAACTTTTCTGTTTCTTCCCCCTTTTTCTTTTGTTTATTTGATAGGTGATCCTAAACAACATTTTAAGAATTTGAAAATAATCTCCATTTCCTCCCATCACAATAGTTTTCAAACTATTTATAAATAATAGAAATGAAATTAAGCTTTGTGAAAGGTAATAAAAATTACTTTCAACAAGAATTTTGCATGGAAAACTACACCATAATTATAATTATAAATATTAATTATAAATATATAATTTGTATAATTATAACCATATAACATGTTATATAATTATAACATTGTAACCATAATTATAAATATTAATTAATCATTAATTAATAGTAATTATAAGTACATCCTTAACCTTACCTTTATTGCACTTCAAATTTTCTCCTCTTTGACCTTGTATGTTCAGAGCAGTCCCTTTTTAACATCCAATAGTAGTCTACCATCATATGACACTCCACTTCCCTTGATACCTCATTTCCATATTTTTATATCTTGGTGAAATTTTTGCCCTGTTCCTCACTAAAATCTCTGAAATTATCAAGGAATTAATTTAGATCGGAATTAAGAAAATGTAATTTGACACCCGTGTTGCAAACAATCTGTTTGAAATGTTTTAGCATCATTTTCACTATTTTAACATAATTTGGGTATGTTATTTCCAAGCAAAATAAAAACATTTCTGAAAGCATACCAAGGTATTCTTAACTTCTCAACTCATAGCATTCTTGAATTGACGGTCCATTTTTCGAATTTGTGGGCCAATGAATACACCAAATTTAATTTCTTTTTTAGGATAATGGAGGAAATATAACAAAAATATTTAAAGCAGTCACTGTCCTTATCTAGAGTTTTCACAAATTGTTTCACTAATTTTACATGGAAAGTTGGCAACAATACTTTCAAGGGATCAATAACAGGTTCACTTTTTGTATTTTTTTCACCCGGTGTTAAATTAGTGGCCACCAGTAGTGTAGTGTGGTATGTGGACTAGGATATGCACTTTGAAATCTAATGTAAATAATAATAATAATAATAATAATAATAATAATAATAATAATAATAATAATAATAATAATAATAATAATAATAATAAATAATCTGAATGAAAGAAAAACGATAAGATGCAAACATTACCTTCAGTCATGGTGCAGCAGTCACTTGGAATTCTACTACTTTTACTATGCCATTATAGTAGCTATTTATTTTTAAATGATAATATATGCAAAATACTAACTTTACTGGAAATTAAAGCAGATGATAAAGTTTGTGTTTCAACCAAATAAACAACATGCTAAAAGAAAATCTCAACTCACCATCAAAATTACTACTTGTAGTTTAGAGGGATTCTTCTGCTTTTCTAGGCAAAAGTATTGTGATGTCATTCTTGAAGCCAGGCTGGGAGCGCAGTTCCTGAAGCAGTTTACTTTCATTGTTCATCATGGCTAGGGATGAAAGTCTCTCTTGATGCTGTGTGCTTCTGAAATAGCTTTTAGGCAGAGAAATGATCTCTCTTCAGAACAGCTTGTTGCAGGTGTTGTTGAAATCAAAGCTGACAACTTAAAAGTTTTTGGAAAAACTGAGGCAAGATCCGTTGTTTTTATGAACTGGTGCAGTTCAACAACACTGTTCTTTCTTATTGAAGTCTAAAAATTGTGAAGGATCAAGAAGAGAAACAAAGGACTGTTTTGATATTTTAGAAAAACTTTCGGAAATACACTCCTTAGCACTGTAAATAATTTTAAAGAATAGGCATCTGTATATGGATTTTCTATCCTCACCGATAATGCTGTCAAGGTAAACTCTTCCCAAAGTGGATCGAAATCATTTCTATAGTTCTGCAGAAAATGCTGGAAGCTAGCAAACATTTTATTTTAGTAGGCGATATCAGTTAGCTTATTTTGGGCCACTTGAAACAACACATCAATGTCCTGAAATATGCTGGAAAAAACCATCAAATAAATTGAAATAAAAATCTCTCAATTTGTTCACTAAACCGGCTGCGTGTATACTTGTTTCTTGATCCCATTCAAAACTGTTGTCGTTAAACATTGATTCAAATAAGTCCTCTAAATCATCTTTGTGCTCTTTTACTATTGCAAGCAGTCTGCTTTTGAAATTCCAATGTGTTTGTGATACAGAAGGAATTCTTTTTTTAACATATACGTCCAAAGCATGAACTATCTTTCACGATTTAGCAAGAAATGTGCTAAAACTGGTAAGTGAAATAAAGAAATGTTTCACCTCTTTTATGCAACTAGCTGATTGGAACAAAACTAGATTCAGTTGATTAGCATTGCAGTGAACAAGCATAGCAGATTTACAATACTTCCAAAGTTTGATTTGCAGCCCAGCGTGTTCTGCCATCACTGCTGCCCCATCGTATGTCTGGGCAGTCAATCGGTCCAAACATGAAAAGTCACGCAATGTATTTAGAGCATGTTGCAAAAGAGAATCAGCTTTTCTATCTGAGGTTACATCCGTAAAACTAACTAATCTTTTTTCTGTTGTTCCTTCGGTTGTCACATAGCAGAAGGTAGGTGTCAATTATGACTTCTGGCTAACATCAGAAGTTTCATCTAATATTAGAGAAACAAAGGATGCCTCAAAAACTTCTTTTCTAATTTTGTTGGCCGTTACTGTGCTGATGCTGGAAATCAAATGGTTCTGTATATCTGGCGAGATGGCACAAAATACAGTCATCTTTCCCAGGTGCTCTTCGAGAGATATGCCATATTCTGTTAATTCATTTATATATTCAATGCAATTCCTCTGTTAAATGATTCAGCACTCTCAATGTGGCCACAAAACACACCCTTGTTTTCCCAAAAAGCAGACAACTTGTATGATGTGACAATATTGCTCTGTTTTTTTTTTTTTTTTTTTTTTTTTTCTTTTTTTTTTCTAATTTACATGTTATGTTGCTCAATGGATAACTTATATTGACCACTTACACAAAATTCTATTCTCCTTGAAACATTTTTAGTTCTTTCTCACAAATATGTGATTGCAGGAATATTTGTGGTTTTTTACTGTTCAAATCCTATCTTCCTGTAGTCCAAACTGACTTTTCTTTAGAAAATAAGACATTTTATTTATACTAAAAGACAAAACAATTATTTAGGGTCCTGCACCCACAGAGCCATGCTTCACTTTCATACAATTTATCACTAAAATGCCTCACTTTGTTAATGTAGGTGGTTATATTTAAAGAATGTTTTGAGGTCCTGATTTGATTGTTTTATTTTTCAGTAAAACTTAAATGATGGAACAGTCTCACCTTCAGTTTGTTGATTGCACAACACTCAGATTCCATTTTTGGTGCACTTGGTTTACGAGAAATTTAGTGTTTTCTCTACTTGTTTCCCTTGTGGTGACTCATGCAGATGTACATCAGCAATGTGCATACTCCACTCTCCACATATTTTCCACTTACACTACAGTCATAATTTTCATCCAGAATTCTGCTTGTTATAATCTAATATGATTATAAGATGCTAAAAGTACGAAATTAATCCTTCACTGCCAAGCAAAATACCAAAAACTTCAATTTTTAAATTGAACTTTACTGCACTTTAACCATAACAAGCAATATGTACTCTTCTGTGTTACATCCATGTGCTTGCATCACCATCTGAGACTGGCGTGCAACAAGAACAAACCTCATTCATGCGCTCTTCTTTTCATGATTGGAATGATATGCTAACAGCAATTCATAGAAGATAATTGTTCAGAACATACTCTTCAGCAAGGATTATGCCAATAAGATTAATTTAGTAGGGAAGTGTTAACTAAAGAGAATTGCCACGGTATGTAATATATCACCCACGTCTATTGACACTACGCCCCAGGTGGCCACTGTTCCCTTTCCAGTGTTCTGGCCTAGCTCTGCTATCCCGTTTAACATAAGAAACAAGGATATTTTGTGAAATCAGCATGCTGACCAAGTAATAGTCCAATAATCTTGAAATCTACACTGATTAGCCATAAATGGTTTTTGTACTGCAGTTTTTCTAACAAAAACTAAACATTTTCATGTCTATCGAGATTTAACTGTATTGGAACACCACAGTGAAGCGAAAAATTATTAAATTTTAGATGAGTCGTATTTCTTACACATCTGCTTCACTTTCGTACCTATTTTGAGGACATGTTTCGCAAATCTTCGTTTGCATCTACGGCTCTTGTGCGACCAACCAACTTTAAAAACCGGACAACATGGAGGTAAGATCGTTCACATTTGAATATTTCAACAGTCGCACAAGAGCCGTAGATGCAAACGAAGATTTGCGAAACATGTCCTCAAAATAGGTACGAAAGTGAAGCAGATGTGTAAGAAATACGACTCATCTAAAATTTAATAATTTTCATGTCTCCTTTAAAACAAAAGATTGGATCACAGGAATGGAAGAATGAATGTTTCAATTATGAAGCAAAACACCTTTAAAAGCTTTTTGAGAAGAATCCATAAAAAAACCTCCACTCTTTGGAATTATAATTTGTTATACAATTTTAAGACAGCAGGGATGTCTTGGCAATGCACCAAATTTTCTTCTTCAGCAAAAAAAGGAACAAGTTCCTCCTCACGATGCCCGTACCATGAAAAATATGTACCCTCAGCCAATACTTTCTTTTCTTTTAATCTAGGGCCTAAAGTTCTGTTGACCGTTTAAGCAAATTCAAATCCCTTACTGAATCATTAAGCTCATATTGACTAAAATATCTATAATTATCAGAATTGTCTGGTTCATAAGATGATCCCCTGGAGATACAGTTTCAGTGCTACTGGATACAGATGGCAATGTATCTGATTCAGGATGTAAGGGAACCAGAATATTAGGACATTGAGGTACAGCCAAATGGTAGAGGGAATGTTTGTATATACAATGTCTTTCTTGTTTTTAGCATATCCTGCTAATTTAACTGTACAAAAATAACAATCGTCTCCATGATTTGTAGGTTCTCTGTAACACAGTTACGACACCTTTTATAAGGGCGCCAGGATTTATATTGTAACTTAATCTCAAAATATTAAAAGTAAGTTTATTTACAAAAGCTGTCATATTCTGTCTCTGTTTTACTAACATATATGACCTACATGTATAGCAAAACAGATTTGAATCATTTATACAACCACATTTCTAAGGACAAAATTATGCTGTACTCTTGCAGAAAAATGAGAACTCACATACTTCACTTTTACTTGACTTTACTCAATAACCAACAACACAAAACTGATCTCTCATTTTAAAACAACTTTGAAAAGATGATAAGCTTACTAACTCAGAAGGAAAATCTTTTAGCCTCATAAGCTGAATTGCACTATGATATATACATTTCTGTATATATATATATATAATCTGTCAGTTCTCTAATGCATTGCTTGATTTATATCAATGTTTAAGAGTAAATATTTCCTTCAGTTTATGGTCTGACAAACTAAACACTGACACAGCAAACATTTCAACTTCCTCTTCGTCTTTATAGTTAAGATGGATGCAAGTACTGTATATAAACATCTCAGAGAATACACATTGGATGTCTTATCAGCGGTTAATTTTAAGGGGAAGACACATTTTTGTACATCCCCTAGGACATATATATTAGTAGATTTTAATAAATATGATATACAAACATAATAGTTATATTATTTCACATGTTAAGTAATAAAGTTGAAATTATAAGCTGTTGAGCCATTCTAACAAATGATAACATAGTAATATTGCTGGAGTATGCACTGTCTGCCCAGGACAAGAAGGCAAGCTAGAGGAATGTGTAATGTAATTACTTTTGCTGCAGCACGGTGTTTAAGCTAGCCTTCCAAGTATGAAAAGGATGCTAGGTTTGTTTAAAATGTGCAAGTGTTGTCACATAACTCACCAACACAAATACCTATCACTGCATGTACAGCAGCGAGTATTAGATCTGCCAACATGGGTGATTCATATGCACTCTCATACACTTATTTCCTAGTAAACAGATCCACTAACAGAACAGATTATCAGTTCAAACCCCTCTCCCCTTCATTTGTCTCTTGCCTTCTTGTGCTGGACAGACAGTACATTATCAAAAATATTCAAAACAAAATTTTGAATTGCAAAATATTGTCATGGTATGCAAAACCAATTTCAGTTTTGTAATCAGAATGAAAATATGATTCAGAAACACTTATTCATTTAAATAAAATGAAATCCATGCAGAAATAATCAATTAGCAGCACACCCTTGGCATTCCAGATGACTGATTGATGCCATGATCTTCCTGGCTGATTTCATACATTTCGCATTCTTTGATGGTAGAAAATCTTGTTGCTCCCACTGCTTACAGTCTTACTTAAACAACTTGAAACACCTGAATTTTCTTGGAGGGGAATGTTTCCATAGCAAAAGCTAAGAGAAAGCTTTCCCTCTTTTCCACTTTGAGTGAGTGGTCAGGAATCTTAACTTACATATTTAAATCAAAGCATAGACTGCTATTTTGTTATTGAGTCTTCTGCGACATGTATCATTTTACATATTACTATAGTGACATTTAAATTTTATGCTGTACTGTACTTTGAAATAAATGAAGTGGATAGTGCGGACTCTGTTAAAATGTCATACTAACAAGAACTTTGGTTGTGTATATATATCTTATGAAATACTAAATATGACAGTATACCTTTCAATATTTGCTATGTTTTTCTTACACAGGTCTGCATTTAGAAAACAGTTATATCTACCATGACTTTTTAAGAAGCTCTGTTATTGCACAAATATTGTCATGAAAGATGTCTGATTTTGAAAACAAAATTGCTTTGGAAATGTTGCTGCAATTGGTGGATCATTCTAAGAACTTTTCATGTGACCCTCATAATTTGAGGATTTTAGTTCTTTAGAATAGTAATAGAACTGAGTTTCATGCAGTTTGTCCCATATGAAGGGCTGTATGTCAGTGACAAGAAAAGTATTTAACACTTCTGAGCAAAATGGGAATCTTAAACTACTGTAAAAGAATTCATGAAGGATTAGTGAGTTCTATAAAAAACTGTTTCATATTACAGCCACATGGCTTATAATGGTCAATATTTTTAAAAAGTAGCTCAGTGGCCATGATAGTGCACACATAACAGGACTTAGGGGATTCAAAATTATAGCTAGCAACTTAGCACTTCAAAAAATGCATTATTTAAAATAATACAATATTCAAATATCACTTATAATGAATGCCACAAAGTTTTACATAGGAATAAAAAATGTTTATATTTTAATAATATGTGCACTTTTTTCGTTATTCCTTTTCTGTAGTAAAATTTGTCTCTCTTTCTAAAGGTTCCCAGTAATTAAATGCCTTAACCCTTCAATGCATGAATTTTTATTTCCAACTAAGAAAGTTTCTATAGTTGCTATTGGGGTGTAAAAAATGAGAAAAATATTGGAAAAATTATTTGATTGAATTATTTTTATTTATTAGCAGATTATAGCTGATCAGCTACATCATGCAGTTATAAGTGAAACATCACACTATGTCGACCTGAGTACTGCCTTCTCATTTAATTTACTTTACTAATATATACACAAACTAAATATTGATCACTGAACAAGTAAATAGAAAACACTCTTATAGAGGTTAAAGCAATCTAGTTAGTAAACAATTAAACTAAATGAGAATGTTACATCATGAATTTATGGATAGTTAAATTGACATTAATGTTTCTTATTTACTTCACATCAGTTGCTTGTTGTTGCTATACTTATTTTGACTTTATATACTTCTACTGAATCACTGAGTGTGGAAAATCGTAAAACAGTTCTTGTTTTTTGCAAGCATAGAGCAACTGCACACTTCTCACATTTAACCCTCGAAAATCCCTTGAACCCTGACAGTTTGTGCCTCTGTCTCACTTCTAAGTAAATTGGTAGATGTCCCACTAGGTCTAATCCTACATTCTTTGGAAGCACATGTGCTGCAGGACCACTGCTCTTTTTGGCCTGAATTTGTTCTAGTTCATTGCTCGGCCTGCCTCATTTTGTTACAGCAATTCCAGAACGACACAAACAGTGCGCAACCTCCAAAAGAAGGCCGATTTTGATGATACTTGTTATCCCCTTGGCTTCTGCCACTGTCTGTACAGTATCCATGAGTTCACTATTCCCATGTCCAGCAAGTGGTAGAATAATCACAGATACCATTTGCGAGATCTCATAATGATTTTGTGTGTTCCCATAATGCTGTCCAACAAAAAAATTCCTCCCATATGGTTATTATAGAGTTTTATTAGCTGTGGACAGTCACATTTATTCTGGATTTTGTTTTCCTATCAAATTTACTTACCTCCAATAGTGGGTGTTGTCCAGCTAGAGTTGAGAGCATTATGACACCCTTGTTATCCTTCCACACAACATTGGACACTTCAGCATCTATGATAGCCATATGTTCCACTGATGTGCCACATCTGAATTTTCTGAGCTCCTCCTCTGCTGATAGCCTGCAGTCAGGCACTCTATTTTTCCTCACTGTTCCAAATGAAAATATTCCCTGTTTATATAACTGTGCTATTAGAGGCATTGATCTATAATAGTTATCAAAGTAAAGCTTGTGGTTTACATTTCTTGGAAGAACTCTACTTAGATGAATGACATTTGCATTGGGCCCTAGGTCTTCTTCCCCTGGCATTCTTTTTTTTGGCAAATTTTCATCACCAGAAAAAGTTTTGAAGACATACGCATAATCAGAAGCACCACTTATCACAAACAATTTATAACCATATTTCTGAGGTTTGTTTGGTAGGTATTGTTTCAGGTAGCTCCTAGCTTTTGTATGACACATGTTCATCATGGAAACACACTCTTTCACAGATACTCCTTGGAATCCTGTGCTCACTAATTCAATGAAAGGTCTTAGCTTAAAAAGTCTATCGTGGCCTTCTTCATGATTAGGTTCTTCATCCTTCTAGGTATAAGTTCACTGTTGTCATTGAAATGTATATATTTTCTGATTAGCTTAAAGTGATTTATTGACATTGTTGATTTTATCAATGGATTGCCAACAATTTCTGTCCAGTGAACTCTAGTGTTTGGCACATACACAACAGACATAATTATGCATACACCTATAAAGCTTCTTATATCATCAAAAGAAAAGTTTACAGGCCTGTTAGGATCACACTGTACACTGCATCTGTGGGACTCCTTAGGTTAAAATCGCAAAGAATTCAGAAGGAAAAATATATGAAATGAATTGGTATGGTGTATTATATCACTTGGCAACAGGGGGGGGCTTTTCAATAGGGTAGCATGTTTGCACTACAACCAAAATGCTGGGTCTCTCTTTAATGCAATGTGAGACGGAAACCTGAGGTTTCCGATGCTATAAGCAATTGAGGGAAGATAAAAACATATTAACTAAGGAATGTGTCACATAAGCTAAACGCGCGAGAAAGGGCGACGAGAGGGCAAAAAGTTACCCCTAGGAATGTGAGAAAAAGTCAGTATGTCTTCCCATGACCTCAAGGATCACACCCCGGTGGGACAAAAACTGAACTTCTGCCTAGATATAGGAGGGGGTGAAAGTCCAATCAGATTAAATATAAGGAAAACAAATCTCCAATCAAAATTGCTATGCATCATGTGATACGGGCAGAACACTCATGAAATAGAAAATGGGCATGAAATAGTCCACGGTCGGAAAGGACGCGAACAGACCAGGAAAGGCGCGACACTTCATCTTGGGGCATTTCGGGAGATGAAGGCGTAAAGTGACGAGACAGTGCAGAGTAAAACTTACAATTAGATGCGGGAAAGTGAAACGTGGGCAACCTGAATAAAAGAGTGATACCAGCGTCGTGACGAGCAAGTGTGTTAGGGAGCGAGCTCATGATATAAATGTTCTATCAATAAACTGGTGAGAGAAGTCAACAAGGAAGCATAGTATATTTCCCAGGGGCAGCTGGTGGCTCTGAAAATCGGTGGTTCACAAATTTATCCATGCAATTTAATTTTTTTAAAGTAATAAATGGTTGTTTAAGCCTACCACTATAGACTGCTGTATACACAAGTTAATGTTAATTCACAGCGTATATCACAACATGCGTATTTCAGAAACACTCTAGAGCATAACACTCTTCTATTTATGCAGCCAAAAATGGACTTGATATCTCTTCATGGCAGACTTCAAGTGTACATTGCAAGATTTCGTTCTGGATTGTCTTGGAGGTCCCCTTAAACACTGTAGCATTCTCCAGATAGGTTTTTCAGAACACAGTCTACGTAGCTCTGCACTGAAGTTTATCAGTCCTCGAAAAATACCAGGATTGCATGACGTAGCTGAATCATTGTGTCCTCGTAGAGCTAACTCAAAGGTTCCACAAAACCTAATGCAGTTAACAATAATGTTTAAAACATACCTATTTTGAGCCACTTTCTGACTGTGTTCTTCAATTGTTCTCCGATATGCACTGTCCATCTGCTTTGCAAAGTGAGCTTTGTGGTGGGCAACACGGGGTGGGTTTTCTCTGGGATCTCCGGTTTCCCCCGCCATCTCATTCCACCAGTGCTCCATCTTCATCTCATGTATCATCAGTGCCATCGCCTGCGGTGCCGTATGTAGTAAAAGCGGGCGTTAAACACTACACATTTCATCTGCTTTGCTATATTTACATTGCCAAGCATAGCAAAACTGTGTTTTTCATGTGCAGTTTTTAAGTTACGTGTTTTTAGCGCGATCATGAAGATGCTGCAAAGCATTCACGCCATGTTTTGTCCACGGATCTTCACTGCCAAAGAGAACGCAAGGAAAGCAAAACAGGCTATTTTTAATATTACAACCACGCATCAAATTATATTTCTCATATACATTGTTGTTAAAGTTCCTGTTCAAATATCTTGTTTTTGTTTTGACTACCTATATGATTTTTATATTTGGCGTGGGACTTCCAAGTCACTTATTTTTGGTTTTTTCTTCTAAGCTCATTTTTAAAAAGGATGTGCTAATAGACCCTTTATGGAATTCATTGTTTCTCCTTATATAACACAATATACTTGTATTTAAATAAATCACTCTTATTCACTACTCAAAGCATGACACAGCTAACAAAACACGGCACAAAACATGTGGCTATGCTCTGGTAGGTAATAGTAATCTGTAGTAATATTTGACCGATGCGAACATTTAATATGGGAATAATAGGTGGCGCTGAAAACAGAAGGAGAAGGCTTGGCATTCACTATTCTCTGGCTGCTAGGTTAACCAACCTTATGCAGCCAAAAGCCCCGCCCTTCCCCCCTACTTGCCTCGTCACGCCCTAGGTTCATCCTGCCCTATACCTCCCCATTGTATACCAGTGGTTTGCAACTGAGAGTGAACTACTTGGCACCTGCAAACAATACAGCGCGCTGAGGGCCACTGCACTAGACAAGGTCGAACTGAACGCCAAATGGAACATGGCCTTGCATTAAAAGGAGAGCCAGCATTTTGGTTGTAGCGCAAACATGCTACCCCATTGAGAAGCCGCCCCTGATATTTCCACTGAAACGCTGGACCCTGAGACCGAGTATACTTATGCTCACCCTTACCTACCACAGAGAACAACCCTCTAGTCCAGAGCATAACCTGCTTTTCCCTGATTGCATCCTACACCAAAAGGATCCTGACCTCAACACCTTTATCCTGAACTAGGATTATACCCACCAATTCCCACCTCAAATGGCACGTTCCATTTGGAGATCATTTCAGCCTTGTTTACAGGTGCTGAGTAGTTCACTCCCAGATGCAAACCACTGTCATACCATGGGAAGGTATAGGGCAGGATGAACCTAGGAAGTACCGAGGCAAGTAGAGGGGAAGTGTGGGCATAAGGCTGCATAAGGTTGGTTAACCTAGCAGCCAGAAAACAGTGGATGCCAAGCCTTCTCCTTCTGCTTTGAGCACCATCTAATATTCTCATATTAAATGTTCGCATCGGTCAACTATTACCTACCAGTAGATAGCCACCATGGTTTGTGCCGTGTTTTGAGTAGTGAATCAGAGTGATTTATTTAAATAAAGATAAATTGTGTTATAAGGAGAAACAATGATTTCCATACTGTCTATTAGCACATCCTATTTAAAAAATGAGCTTAGAAGAAAAAACTGAAATTAAGAGATTTGGAAGTTCCATGCCAAATATAAAAATTACATAGGTAGTTAAAACAAAAACAAGATATTTTAACATGAACTTTAACGACAATGTATATGAGAATTACATTTGATGTGTGGTTGTGATATTAAAAATGCCCTGTTTTGCTTTCCTTTCATTCTGTTTGGCAGTGAAGATCCGTGGACAAAACAATTGCATAAATGATTTGCAGCACCTTCATGATCTTGCTAAAAGGCACGTAACTTCAAAACTGCACATGAAAAATATAGTCAGTTTTGCTATGCTTGGCAGTGTAAATATAGCAAAGCAGATGAACAGTGCATATCGGAGAGCAATTGAAGAACACAATCAGAAAGTGGCTCAAAATAGGTATATTTGAAACATTATTGTTAACTGCATTAGGTTTTGTGGGACCTTAGAGTTAGCACTACAAGGACACGAGTCAGCTATGTCAAGCAATCCTGGTACTTTTCAAGAACTGATAAACTTCAATGCAGAGCTAGACTGTCTCCTGAAAACCCATCTGGAGAAAGCTACGTTGTTTAAGGGGGCCTACAAGACAATCCAGAACGAAATCTTGTAATTTATCCTTGAAGTATGTCATGAAGAGATATCAAAAGAAATCAAAGACGCCCCATTTTTAGCTTTTAGCTGTCATAGCAGATGAAACCAGTGATGTAGCTTCCTTGATACTTTTATACAGATATCTGGTACACCACATGCCAGTGGAAAGGTACTGCTGATTTCTAAATCCTACCAGGCACAAAGCAGAAGACTTAGCTGAGTTTATCGGATGATGAATGAAATGGGGGAGATGATGCTCAAATGAGCCCGGGGCCCATAAAGCTCAGAGTTACATGAAATTCGTCTTTCAGGATAAAGGAAAACCCCAGAAAAACCTTATCCAGATAACTCGCCCTGACCGAGATTCGAACTCAGGACCTCTTGAACGTGAGGTAGACATGCTACCATCTACACTACCGAGGCGGACACTTAGCTGAGTGTATATTGCCGACATCTGCAAGATTATGAACATAAACGCATAGCTCAAATATACGATGGGGCTAATGTTATGTCTAGGGCAAAGAAAAGCGTTCAATGCCCCATAAAACAGAAGTACACATCTGCAGAATACATTCACTGCTATGCACATCAATTAAATCTAATTATGTTGAATGCAGCATCAGCAAATAGCAGTGTAACAATCTTCTTCATTAATCTTCAAGGAATTTGTGTTTTTTATCTAATTCCCCTCAGAGAACAGCAGTTCTAGAGGAAGTGGTGCAGAAGCGACTGTCGAGGTTAGCGCCTACGAGGTGGAGCTTACAATCCAGATCGATAAATACAGTTTCCAAACACAGAAATTAATAGAATGCATGAGAATTAATAGGGGTGGCGAGAGAATCACCAATACAAACTACATTCTTCAAGCATCTGGTTTTATTGGAATTTTGACTGATTCAGATTTCCTATTTTGGCTATCTTTTTTCCAAAAACTTATGCCCCATATCGATATTCTCTACAATCAACTTCAGAGGAGTGACTGCACCCCTGAAATGGTACAGAATAGACTGAATTATCTTGAGGTGGAAATCCTTAAAATTAGAAGTTCCGTAAATTTCAGCGAAGTTGTGGAGAATGTAACAAAGAGAAGAAAGCTCCTAGAACACACTGAGAGAAAAACATAGGCAACTGAAATATGTGATGATATCATTAATGAAATGAAAGAAAGGTTCAGGTTTGTTGGCCATATGGGAGCAGTAGTTCTGTTTCGGCCTGAAAGAATTTCAGAATATAATGTATCATTTCCAGCACATCATGTAAAAGTTGCTCTTTTGAAATATTCTTTCGCTGAAGAAAAGAAGCTGATCACAAAGTTTTCTACAATGTACAGCACTGAGAAATTTAAAAACATTGCTGGGTTTGTTTCATTAATGGAGTTTTTCAGAGACAATAACTTGTGTTCCACTTTTGGCAAATCCATTAAGCTTCTTAATGTGATTTTAACAGTTCCCATAACAACATGTGAGGCAGAAAGATGTTACTCTACACTGAAATGAACTAAAACAGTGGAAAATTATACATGATGAACTGCACATGTCTAAGGTGTCTGCACGGTGGATTCCACGTTTGCTAACCCCTTTCCAAAAGCAAACATGGCATGACCTTTCAAGACAGATGTTGATGCTGTTGGAACAGGATGAAGATGATTATTTTGATCGTATGGTAACCATGGATGAATCCTGGATCTATTATTATGATCCAGAGACAAAAACCATGAGCTTGGAATGGAAACATGCTGATTTCCCAACCTAAAAATGCAAAGGTACAAAAGACATCTGGGAAGGTCATGCTTTCAGTTTTCTGGGACTGTCGTGGAGTCATCCTTACAGATTATCCTGCCAAGGGTCAAAGCATCACTGGCAGATACTACTACGATTTTCTGGACAAGTTATGAGCAGCTCTGATTAAGAAACAACGCGGTGTGCTCTCCAAAGTTGTTCGTCTTCTGGCTGACCATGCACCAGCTTATTCATCTCAAGTTGCAGCTGACAAAACAAGGGAATGTGGCTTTGAGACCCTACAGCATCCGTCTTATTCGCCCGATCTCGTACGAAGTGACCTTTTCTTGTTCCCAGAAATGAAGAATACATTGCGTGGTCGTCAATTTGACAACACAAATGACATCATTAATGAAGTGGAAGAGTGGTTTAAAGTGAATTCTACAAACTTCTACAATCAAGGTATTCGGAAGCTCAAGAAACGCTAAGAAAAATGTGTAAATCTGGATGGTGACTATATAGAAAAGAACTAACAAGCACATATCAACACAAACTCTCTATCACATTTTTTTAAAGGGTGATAATTAAAACTTTACGATACTGCCTCGTATGAATAACAGTTTCACATGCAAGAATCTTATTATTGATGAATTATTTTAATATTACATTTTAATGCACTGTTGCAAAGAATTTTACGTTACATTACTCAGTTCATAAGGCTTAGTTCTCCTTTTTTGTCTCCTTACTTCATTCACAGCACATTCAGGATTTACGTGATCTTGAAGATGTTGATGGTGTTTTATGGCACATTTGGATATCTCTTCATAAACTGTAGCTATTCTTAAATCACGGTGTAGGTCACTGTTACCATTTACAATTCCACGAACTACTTTATTTTGAAATTTCTGAATCGTCTTAACATTTGATTTATTGATGCAGCCCCTAACTGGATTCCATATGTCCAAACAGGTTTCAACACTTGTTTGCAAATTAATAGCTTACTATGTATTGAGAGTTCAGAATTGCCTCCAAGTAGCCAATAGAGTGTTCTACACTTTATATTGAGTTTGTCCTTTTTCTTCTTGACATGCTCTTTCCATTTCAGTTTTACATCTAGTGTCATTCTCAAGTATTTGGCTGAATTAATATATGAAACATTTAAGTTGTTGATAAAGATAGGAAGTGGAGTTACTTTCTTATATGTGAAATTTATACAAAATGATTTCAATTCGTTCTATTTAATATGCCACTTAGTGGTCCAATTACTTATTTTATTTATGGCATTATTTAGGTTATTAGTAGCTCTCTCAATATTCTCTTCAACAGTGAGGATTGCTGTGTCATCTGCAAATGTACCATTCATAGTGTTATCCACTCGGGGAATATCTCGGGTGTATAGTAAGTATAGTATAGGCCCTAGTACACTGCCTTGAGGCATGCCAGCTGTTATTCGTTTGAATTCTGATCACTCTTTTCGTTGGCAGACTCTAAGCTACCTATCTATAATAAATGATTTTAGTATCTGATAGAACTGCTTAGGACGGTTCTTTTTTAATTTGATCTCAAGGCTGTTGTGCCAAACCTTGTCAAATGCCTGCGTTACATCATGAAAGATTGCAGAACATATTTTCCCTTCTTCAGAAGCTTCTTCAATAGAATTAGTAACTCTGTGAACTTGATCAATGGTAGAATGTTTATGTCTAAAGCCAAACTGATGATTTGGGATCAGTTCTCTGGTCTGTATAACCGCCATTAATCTCTTTAGCAGTAGTCTCTCAATGGCTTCGACATAATGGGAAGTAAGGATATTGGCTGATATGATGTTACTTCTGCTGCTACCTTGCATGGTTTAGGTAAGAGTATTATTTCTGCCTTTTCCCAGTGCTTCTGAACATACTTAAGTTTAAAACTTTAGTTGTTAATATGCTACGTTCGGAAGTTGTTTAGTAATTTCACCAGTTTATCAGAACATGGTGATTGTTTAATACTAAGATTGCTTTTTATGAAGTTCTTTAGTTCTCCCAAGAAACAGGTATTATCTCCACCTCATTTTCAGAAATAGCATAATCATTACACACTAATGCAGTATTATCGCTGTTAATAGTATGTGGCTTAAACACATTTTGAAAATAATCAGTAAACAAATCAGTGTTCTGCTTGGAATGCCTTGCCCATATACCATTACCAGCTTTCAATGGAGGATCTAAATTTTAAATGAGCTTAAAATTAATATCTGATCAATTACTATCTTTATAAGTCAAATAGTTACATTCTCATTAGTATCAAATGTAATTTCCCTTGATTTTGTAGTATGCATATATATAAAGGATAATTATATTGATCTCACTAAATGTTGTCAATTATGTATGTTTGTTCACTAGAATGATGCATTAATACATTAACACTTAACTACTATGCCACTGATGCAAACTATGGCTATCTGGAAATGGAGCCACCACTCTGACCTAGGGCTTTCCTTATACACAGAAAATGAAGCGGTCGTACACTAGCAGCCAAGCGGGATGGTTGTCAGCCTTCCTCTCCACGTGTGTTTACAAATGCTACGTTAATGTTATTCCATTTCACCGCATTTAGTGTTCACATACATATAGTGATTGTGATTGTGCTTCGTGTGTGTAGTGGATTATTTACCACTACGTAACACTTATTCTATAATGGCTCAACAGTTGGAAGCTACTGGCCAACTTGTTCAATCAGCAATGTTTACTGTGAATCAACATGATTCTATTTCACAAGCTAACTGTAATTCAACGATGCCTACTGGTCATCACAGTCATTCTATATTCTCTCCACAAGAATCTGCATTCTCCTCTCCACCAGTATTAATGAACAATTTTGGTTCGTCTACCGATGCTACGACCTTCCCAGCTATCTACAACCCAGGTATCTCACACAATTCTGTTTCTCATGATGATGACATGACATACTGTGTTCCAATGAATCAATCTAATGGGGCATCCAATGTTCGCCACTCACCTGCTCACTCAGCCGGTCATACCAAACGGCTCTGTACTGCTCCACCTTCGTCGTCGCCTAACATGCCGCATCATGCGTATACGATCCCTACATCCAACAGTTTACAGCTTTCAGGTGATAACTCTGATCCTGATACTTCAGATTCAACTTCTGTTGCAGCCAAAGAGGGAGTTCCACCTATATGCCTACGTAACGTTCACAATTATCAGCTACTATTGCAAGATGTCAAAAAGTGTGTACAATCCGATTTTCGCACTGAGCTCAGTGGCTCTATTCTTAAGATGTATGCCACTACTTCTGATTTCCGCTGTCTTACATCTTACTTCAGCTCCATTAATCAAGAATATTATACCTACTGAAATCCGGCCGATAAACTATTTTCTGTAGTCATCCGTAATCTTCCTTGCTCTCTCACCAATCAGGAAGTTGTATTATGTGCTTTGTGAACTGCAATATCCTGTTCAACGGGTCACACGTTTGCTTGACAGAAATAAAGAGCCCATACCTTTGTGTGCTGTCGAATTAACAAATAACAATGAAGGTAAAAACATTCTGAATCTTACTCGACTACTATATAGTGTCATGAAGGTCGAACATCGCCGCCGTAATGCTGATATACCACAATACATGCTGCCGAAAACTACTGCAAGCTGGGACTTCGATGTGTGAGATGTTTGGATGCACACCATTATTCTAAATGCACGAAACCTTCCACCACACCGACCAAATGTGTTAACTGTGAACAAGAACATCCGGATAATTTTCGCGGTTGTTCTCACTATGTGGCGCTGAAGGAGCGACTCTCTCAACCTCAGCAACCGAGATTCTCACCAGCACCTACACCTGCGTCGTCACCAACAGTGCCTGTAGCGACATCCACAGCAGCAACCTCAGCATCAGCATACACCAGTCTTTCACCAACAGACCGCTCTTGGTGTGCAGCAATGAACCTATTCTCAAATAACGTCTCCTCCTCTCCTCCTCCCCCTCCTCCTCCGAATGGTTCCTCTGCTGCTCAGCCCATGGATTCTGCTTCGACGCCATCTCTGAATTCTCTCTCTGATCTAGTCTTACAGTTATTCTCCTATTTTCGCATTCTGCTCACCCCCATACTACCACAACTAACGCAGCTACTTAGTTCTCTTCTTTCTTCATTTCCCAATGGCAACGCGTAATCTCGTCAGTCTGAAAAACCTAACCCTCCTTAACTGGAATGCCACTGGTTTCCGTGCCAAATGCACATCTTTCATCACTTTTCTTACCGTGCATAACATAGATATTGCTTGCGTCACTGAAACGCACTTTCTTCTGAACGAGACCTTCTCAGTTCCTGGCTACAAAAATCTATTGCAAAGACCGTGTAGCTGAAACAGCTTCCGGAGGTGTTGCCATTCTGATAAAATGCACGCTTAGTCACAGTGCAGTATTTCTACCAGCAGTTCCTGCACTTGAAGTAGTAGGTCTTAAACTCTCTAGTACGGATAGTACTGATCTCATTGTTATGAGTGCTTATAAACCTCACAATCATAGGCTAAATACGCGATATATTTCGTTGTTATTCCCTCCGGATTGTAGCACTCTCCTTTTAGGAGACCTTAATTGCAGACATTCTTCCTGGGGCTGTAGGTCCACGAATCCCAATGGTCGCCTTCTCTTTAATATATTATATATTAATGGGCTTACTTGTCTCAGCTCCATCGGACCCTGCTTATTATCTTAAAAATACTCTGCACACTCCTGATATCCTTGATATTGGTCTTCATAGGAATCTTTCTCTTCCAACTTACGTGTCTGCTTTAGCCGAGCTTGATTCTGACCACTGCCCTGTTGTGACTACTTTTCAACTCTCACCTGCCTCGTCTCCAGTTCCTAGATTCCTCAATGGTACTATGAACTTGGAAGATTTTCAGTCTCGGCTAGATGCTACCTTAACTTATTATTCTCTGGTGACTACTAAGGACATTGATATTGCAATAGAGCACTTCACCTCTACAGTGTGACACTGTGTACGGCTTTCTACGTCACACTATATGGCGCAACGCTCCACGTTCTTTACCGATATCCATTCTCCCTCTTATTCAGGAGAAAAATGCTATTCGCCGACGATGGCAACGGGAACGCCAACCCTGGTTACGCAGGAGACTTAACAGTTTGATATGCCTTGTCAAGGTTCAGCTGGAACGCCATCGTCTACAATCCTATCAACATCATCTGGCGACTATTTCTCCACGTGACCACACCCTGTGGGATGCCACCAGATGGATTCTTCGCGAACCAACAGTGATTACTGCACTCTCCAATGGGACCAATCTTGTTACGGACGTCAAAGCTAAGTGTGACATACTGGCTACACATTACGAACAAACGTTTGCTCTTCATATCACATCACCCTGCTCTGCAGCTGTAGAAAATAAACTCTGTGCCCAACGCCAACGAGCTACAGTTCTACACCGAATTTATTTCACTAGTTCTTGGGAACTATTTCACCTGATTCGCCGTCTTCGTAACAAAAAATCGCCTAGACACAATCTCCTGCCCAACATAGTTTTGAAGAACCTTACAAGGAAAGCGCTTGCCTACTTATCTTCTGTCCTGAATTTCTGTCTCCAAACCAGTTACTTCTTTTCCACGTGGAAATTTGCTCATACAATTGTATTCCACAAACCTCATAAGCCTAAACATCTGCCAGGAAGCTATAGTCCTATCAGTCTTCTACCCACATTGTTGAAACTCTTTGAGAAGGTCATCCATCGCCGTTTCATGCAGTACCTCACCAATAGTCACATTGCTTATTTTCAGTTCGGGTTTCGCCCGAAACACTCTACTGCTCATCAACTATTAAGGTCAACTCAACACATTGTCACTAGCTTTGAGCATCGTCAACATACCCTAGCTATTTTCCTTGATGTGGCACAGGCATTTCATGACGTATGGTATTCTGGCTTGCTACTTAAACTCTATCGCACTGGTCTCCCGGAATATTTAATCCACATTGTTACCAGTTCTCTCACCGATCGCACTTTTGCGGTGCACATTGGAGGTACTCTTTCAACTAAGCATCCTATTACAGCAGGCGTTCCACAAGGTTCTATACTGGCACCAACGCTGTTTAGCATTTACACTTTAGATATTCCAGACATGGCTCCAACCTCAATCGCCTTGTATGCTGACGACACAGTGTTATTTTACTCTCACTCCAATCTACATTCTGCTGTACAAACCTTACAGCACTCTCTTGATTGCCTCACTCAATGGTTTCGAACTTGGCGCATCTCCTTCAATACTCAGAAAACTGAAGCCAAGAATTTTACTTTACGTTGCTATAATCCACCTCCGTCTATACGCCTTCTGACCGATCATGTGCCATGGCTCCCTCCACCTACACCAGTTAAGTACCTTGGAGTTTTACTGGACACCCGACTTATGTGGAAGCCTCATATTGACCGCACCATTATCCTCCACAACTCTCTCATTTATTTGACTAACACACTTTACTTGGTTTAGAATCTTCACTGCTGCTGTACAAATCTCGGTTCGACCTCTTATTACATATGCTTGCCAGCTCTGGGATGCTGCCAGTATTTGTCACCTGATGCGTCTACAGGTCGTCCAGAGTCGATTCCTGTGAATCGCCACGAATGCTCCTTGGTTTGTTCGCAACCAGCAGCTACATTATAAGCTGGGACTTCCTCCTCTCCACCATTTCATCCGACAGATTGCTCGACGCTTCTTCTACAATCTACGTCACGTTCCAGGTGCTGTGACATATAACATTGGCATCCGAAGTCGCCGGCCAATGCGACTGAAGTGACGACTACCACAGGACCTGCTTTACGGTGATGACACTTATAGTTCTGAATGCTCTACTGTTCCACATTTGCTTTTCTATTCTTCTTTTCTGCTGTATAAATTCTCACTATTGAAGTACGTATACCATTTTATTAGCTCAGTATCACATTTGTGTGACTCAGAGGCAGCTGGTGGCTCTGAAAATCGGTGGTTCACAAAGTAATCCGTGCAATTTACTTTTTTGTCGTAACAAACTGTTCTTTAAGCCTGGGACTATAGACTGCTGTATACACAAGTTAACTGTAATTCACAGCGTATAACACAACGTGTACATTTCAAAAGCACTGTACAGCACTCATCTATTTATATAGAAACTCATCTCTTCTCTCCTTTCTGCTGACAAACTTATCAATGACCAACTCATTGAAGTTTCTTGATCTGCATGATGAAGTCCCTTTCAGTGGTAGACATGGCCAATGCAGAAAGTCTCTATTCACCCACTGTGTTACGCAGAAATGTTTCAGTTCGTTTAAGTATAGAGAAACGCCTTTCTGCCTCACATATTGTCATGGGAACTGTCATAATCTCATTAAGAAGCTTAACGGATTCGCTAAAAGTGGGACACAAGTTATGATCTCTGAAAACCTCCATTAATGGAAGAAAGCCAGCTATGGTTTTAAATTCCTCAGTGCTGTGAATTGTAGAAAGCTTTGTGATCAGCTTCTTTTCTTCAGCAAAAGAATATTTCAAAAGAGCAACTTTAATGTGATATGCTGAAAACGATACATTATATTCTGAAAATCTGTTAGGCCGAAACAGAACTACTGCTCCCATATGGCCAACAAACCTGAACCTTTCTTTCATTTAAGAAATGATAACATCACATATTTCAGTTGCCTCTCTTTTTCTCTCGGCGTGTTCTAGGAGTTTCCTTCTCTTTGTTACAGTCTCTATAACTTCGTTGAAATTTACGGAACTTCTAATTTTAAGGATTTCCACCTCAAAATAATTCAATCTATTCTGTACCATTTCTTGGGTACAGCCACTCCTCTGAAGTTGATTATAGAAAATATCGGGGCATATTTTTGTGGAAGAAACATAGCCAAAATATGAAATCTGAATCAGTCAAAATTCCAATAAAACCAGATGCTTGAAGAACGTAATTTGTATCGGTGATTCTCTCGCTGCTCCTAATAATTCTTATGCATTCTATTAATTCCTCTCTGTGTTCGAAAACTGTATGGATATGGATTGAAAGTTCCACCTCGCAGGCACTGACCTGGGCAGTCGTCACTTCCGCACCACTGCCTATAGAACTCTGTTCTCTGAGGGGAATTAGAGAAAATAGCACACATTCCTTGAAGATTAATGAAGAAGATTCTTATACTGAAATTCGCTGACGTTGCATTCAACATAATTAGATATAATTGATGTGCATAGCAGTGAATGTATTCTGTAGATGTAAACTTCTGTTTTATGAGGCACTGAACGCTTTTCTTCGCACCGGACATAACATTAGCCCCATCCTATGCGTGAGCTATGAATTTATGTTCATAGTGTTGCAGATGTCGGTGAAGCTCCGGCAATATACATTCAGCTAAGTTTTCTGTTTTGTGCCTGGTAGGATTTAGAAATCCCCAGTATCTTTCCACTGGCATGTGGTTTGCCAAATATCTGTATAAAAGTACCACTTGATACTTGGAAGCTACATCACTGACTTCATCTGCTATGACAGCTAAAAATGGGGAGTCTTTGATTTCTTTTGATATATCTTCATGACATACTTCAAGGATACATTGCAAGATTTCGTTCTGGATTGTCTCGGAAGTCCCCATAAACATTGTAGCATTCTCCAGATGGATTTAAAACATACCTATTTTGAGCCACTTTCTGGTTGTATTCAATTGTTTTTTGATATGCACTGTCCATCTGCTTTGCTATATTTACTTTGCCTAGCAAAGCTAACTGTGTTTTTCATGTGCAGTTTTGAAGTTACGTGCCTTTTTTAGCGCGATCGTGAAGGTACTCAAAGTCATAAATGTCATGTTTTGTCCACAGATCTTTACCGCCAAACAGAATTCAAGGAAAGCAAAACAGGGCATTTTAAATATCACAACCACACATCAAACTGTATTTCTCATATACATCGTTGTTAAAGTTCCTGTTAAAACATGTTGTTTTTGTTTTGACTATCTGTGTGATTTTTATATTTGGCATGGGACTTCCAAGTCGCTTAATTTCAGGTTTATCTTCTAAGCTCAAGTTTTAAAAAGGGTGTGCTAATAGACACTGTATGGAAACCACTGTTTCCTCTTATAACACAATTTACCTGTATTTAAATGAACCACTGATTACTCAAAACACGACACAGCTAACAAAACATGGCACAAATCATGTGGCTATATGCACTGGTTCGTATTAGTTAACAGATGCAAACATTTAATATGAGAGCAATAGGTGGCACCGCTGTGATGAAAGCAGAAGGCTAGACATCTACTATTCTCCGGCTGCTAGGTTAACCAAACTTACGCAGCCTTATGTCCCACCCTTCCCCTCTACTTGCCACAGGAGTCCATAGGTCCATACCATTGAATTCCAGTGGTTTGCATCTGGGAGTGAACTACTTGGCACCTGCAAACAATACAGCGCGCTGAGGTCCACTGCACTAGACAAGGTCGAAATGAACTTCAAATGGAATGTGCCATTGCATTAAAGAGAGACCCTGCATTTTGGTTGTAGCACAAAAATGCTATCCTATTGAGAAGCCGCCGCTGGTACAGTAACACATTTGTATTGGTAGTTCAGAGAAGGCACACTGTCCTACCTCTACAATGTTATTACTATATAGTTATTTTGTATCTATTCTCCCATATCTGCAAAGCATATATTATTGCTGACCGATCTAATAAACTAATTAAACAAGAAAGAAAATGAAAAATGTAAAAATAAAATGTACCGGAGTAGTAAGTATCAGTTCCCAATTCCTGATCTGGGATAGACACAAAATATAATCAGTACCTTTGCATATAAATTAATTTTATATTTTTAAATTTAGTTATATATCAAAGTGTTGTCAAAATAATGTATGGTAGGGCCAAATTGAAATTTGCAACCCTAGTGTACAAGAATAATTGCATTAATATATGGATGCGTCGGCTTCCACGGCCTGTGTCTTGATGTGTGATCTTGGCTTCCGGTGAAGGCCGCGTCATCTTGGTCGAAATTGCCGACGTTTCGCTCATCTTGTCGTGAGCTTCTTCTGGGCTCTTGTCCGCTCTTTGTCCGGTTGCTCCCGTTTATATACCGGTTGCGAATCTCTGCTGGTCCCGCCCCTTTGTCCCCGATTGGTTGCCTGTCTGCCAATGGGATCTTGCACCGGTGTCACCGCTTTTTGTTGGTTTTGGAGATAATTAATATTGTGTTTTGCTGTCTGGTTCGATTCCTTAGGGCTTTTTTTTTCCTTCTCTGTGGTATTCTTCCCTAGACCATCGTTTTGCAGAGATTGCTGTGGCAGGCCGTCGGACGCGGGATGGTCTGTTCGCTCCGCCCCTTGCTTTTCATTGGCTGATCTTCGGCCAGTAGCTGTGCTAGTAAGCAGGGCCTTCCAGGTGTCGTGTAGCTGCCTTCCATGATCTCTGTTGATGTCATTCTTTTCTTTGAAGATTTCTAAACTTTCTCGCGTCAGTCTGTATGAGAAATTTTTGCAGGTGGCTAGAAGTTCGGTGTTATCAAAGTCGATGTGATGGCCGGTTGTAATCACATGTTCCGCTAATGCGGATTTTTCGGGCTGGTTTAATTTTAGGCTGCGTATGTGCTCTTTTTTACGTGTTACGATTGACCTGCCGGTTTGGCCAATGTAGGCGTTTCCACAGTCGCATCTAATTCTGTATACTCCTGGGTTTAGCAGCGGGTTGCTGGAATCTTTAGCGGGTCTGAGAAATGATCGGAGCTTTCTGGTAGAAGTGTATCGTGTTCTGATGTTGTAGTTTTTGAGGATGGTCGAAATCCGGTCGGTTACGCCTCGGATGTATGGTAAGGTGGTCCATGTGGTGTCTCTTTTTCCGAGATCTTTTTCGTAGTCCTTCTGGGAGTTTGTGCTGTTGTTGTTGTTCTGTATTCGACGTATTTCTCTGTAGGAGTAACCGTTTGCCAGGAGGATGCTGTTCAGGTACTTCTTTTCATTTCCGATGAGCTCTGGGTCGCAAATGCGGTAGGCTCGCAGGAATAGGGTGTTCATCATTCCTCGTTTTATCGCAGGTGGGTGATGAGAGGATGCATCCAGATATCGATCGGTGTGTGTCGGTTTTCTATATACAGAACAATGCACAATATTGGTGGCTTCTTCTCGTTGCACCATGACATCTAGAAAAGGGAGCTTTCCATTCTCTTCTATTTCCATTGTGAATTGTATGTTGGGGTGGAGGCTATTAAGATGTTCCAGAAAACCGTCTATGGTGTCCTTGCCGTGTGGCCATACTACGAACGTGTCGTCCACGTATCTTAACCATAATGCCGGTTTGAGATCGTATGTAACAATGGCCGTATTTTCAAAATCTTCCATAAACAGATTTGCGACCACGGGCGAGAGGGGACAGCCCATTGCTGCTCCTTCCTTCTGTTCGTAAAGCTCTCCTCTGTAGCTGAAGTAGGTGGTTGTAAGGCAGTGCTCCACTAGGTGTGACCAGTCTTCAGGCAATCCGTTGTACTCGAGCTTTTCTGTGATGATTTTTAAGGAATCTTGGAAGGGGATCTTGGTGAACAGCGACTGTACATCGAAACTGATGAGAATGTGGTTGTGTTCCAAGGGGAATTTTCGTATTATTTCTGCAAAGTGGGCGGAGTCTCGAACAAAGGTCTTCGTTTTACCCACCAAGCTCTTCGGCTAGGAATCTGGCTAGGGAGTGTGTTGGCGAACCAATGGCACTTACTATTGGTCTTAGAGGTGTGCCTTCCTTGTGGATTTTGGGTAGGCCGTAGATTGATGGTGTCCGAGAGTCGTGTGGGATCAGGTCTTTATGCTTTTCTTTCGGGATTGAAGAGGCTTTTATCATGAGTGTTGTGCGTCTCTCTACCGTGGAGGTAGGGTTCTTCTCGATACGTCTGTAGGCGGGGTCGTTTAGTAGGCCGAGGATCTTCTCATGGTAGACTCTCGGACACCATCAATCTACGGCCTACCCAAAATCCACAAGGAAGGCACACCTCTAAGACCAACAGTGAGTGCCATTGGTTCGCCAACACACTCCCTAGCCAGATTCCTAGCCGAAGAGCTACAGATCTTGGTGGGTAAAACGAAGACCTTTGTTCGAGACTCCGCCCACTTTGCAGAAATAATACGAAAATACCCCTTGGAACACAACCACATTCTCATCAGTTTCGATGTACAGTCGCTGTTCACCAAGATCCCCATCCAAGATTCCTTAAAAATCATCACAGAAAAGCTCGAATACAACGGATTGCCTGAAGACTGGTCACACCTAGTGGAGCACTGCCTTACAACCACCTACTTCAGCTACAGAGGAGAGCTTTACGAGCAGAAAGAAGGAGCAGCAATGGGCTGTCCCCTCTCGCCCGTGGTCGCAAATCTGTTTATGGAAGATTTTGAAAATACGGCCATTGATACATACGATCTCAAACCGGCATTATGGTTAAGATACGTGGACGACACGTTCGTAGTATGGCCACACGGCAAGGACACCATAGACGGTTTTCTGGAACATCTTAATAGCCTCCACCCCAACATACAATTCACAATGGAAATAGAAGAGAATGGAAAGCTCCCTTTTCTAGATGTCATGGTGCAACGAGAAGAAGCCACCAATATTGTGCATTGTTCTGTATATAGAAAACCGACACACACCGATCGATATCTGGATGCATCCTCTCATCACCCACCTGCGATAAAACGAGGAATGATGAACACCCTATTCCTGCGAGCCTACCGGATTTGCGACCCAGAGCTCATCGGAAATGAAAAGAAGTACCTGAACAGCATCCTCCTGGCAAACGGTTACTCCTACAGAGAAATACGTCGAATACAGAACAACAACAGCACAAACTCCCAGAAGGACTACGAAAAAGATCTCGGAAAAAGAGACACCACATGGACCACCTTACCATACATCCAAGGCGTAACCGACCGGATTTCGACCATCCTAAAAAACTACAACATCAGAACACGATACACTTCTACCAGAAAGCTCCGATCATTTCTCAGACCCGCTAAAGATTCCAGCAACCCGCTGCTAAACCCAGGAGTATACAGAATTAGATGCGACTGTGGAAACGCCTACATTGGCCAAACCGGCAGGTCAATCGTAACACGTAAAAAAGAGCACATACGCAGCCTAAAATTAAACCAGCCCGAAAAATCCGCATTAGCGGAACATGTGATTACAACCGGCCATCACATCGACTTTGATAACACCGAACTTCTAGCCACCTGCAAAAATTTCTCATACAGACTGACGCGAGAAAGTTTAGAAATCTTCAAAGAAAAGAATAACATCAACAGAGATCATGGAAGGCAGCTACACGACACCTGGAAGGCCCTGCTTACTAGCACAGCTACTGGCCGAAGATCAGCCAATGAAAAGCAAGGGGCGGAGCGAACAGACCATCCCGCGTCCGACGGCCTGCCACAGCAATCTCTGCAAAACGATGGTCTAGGGAAGAATACCACAGAGAAGAAAAAAAAAAGCCCTAAGGAATCGAACCAGACAGCAAAACACAATATTAATTATCTCCAAAACCAACAAAAAGCGGTGACACCGGTGCAAGATCCCATTGGCAGACAGGCAACCAATCGGGGACAAAGGGGCGGGACCAGCAGAGATTCGCAACCGGTATATAAACGGGAGCAACCGGACAAAGAGCGGACAACCACTAATGCTCCGCCATCTCCCCTTCAACGCGGTTCTATTCCTCACTAGGATTTTCAACATGTGCCTCACCCTTGGGTACTTTCCACGAGAGTGGAGAGAGGCCCGGGTGATTTGCATATTGAAACCGGGGAAAGATCCGGTTCACCCCTCCAGCTACCGATCCATCAGCCTCCTTTCCACCCTCTCGAAAGTTCTCGAGAGGTTGATTCTCATCCGCTTGTCCCCAATACTAGGAGACCTTCAAGCCACTCCCGCACATCAGTTTGGTTTTCGTCCTGGGCACTCGACAATCCAACAGTTGCTGCGGGTGGTGGAGACTGCTGCCCTGGGATTCCAGGAAGGCGCCTTCACTGCTGCAGTTTCTTTGGATGTCGAGAAGGCCTTCTCCACGACATGGCACGCCGGGCTCCTCTACAAATTGATCCACCTGGGGCTACCAACACAATTACTCAACATTATACACAGCTTCTTGCGACACCGCACATTCAAAGTCACAGTCGCGGGGAAAACATCTACACTCAGACCAGTGAGAGGCGGAGGCCCCGAAGGCTCTGTACTATCCCCCACCCTATTCAACGTCTTTATGGCAGACTTCCCAACAGAGCCACGAGTCGAAATGGCACAATACGCTGACGACGTGCTTCTGTTCTGCAAAGACAAACACATCCTCAGAGCCTTCAACCCCCTACAAAGACATCTCCGTCTCACACAGCAGTGGTGTAGGCGTTGGCGGATGTCCGTTAATCCGGACAAAAGCCACGCCATACTTTTCACAAAGCGCCACACCCCCGCAGACTGCCCCAATTTCAGCTACCGAGGTCGAAGGATAGAGTGGACTAACTCTGTCCAGTACCTAGGTGTTAACTTGGACAAAGGTCTAACCTTTCGCCAACACATCAGGGACCGAGCGGCTAAGGTACAGGGAGCAATTGCTTCACTGTATCCAATGCTAGGGTCAACCTTGATGCCAGTTGGCATGAAGTTATACCTTTTCCGAGCGCTGGTAATCCCGGTTATGCTGTATGCCTGTGAGATCTGGGGCATGGCCGCAGACAGCGTGCTAGCATGGCTCCAACGTGCACAGAATAGAGGACTCAGGTCTATATATTCTGTGGGTCCTTATTTTCCTACCAGGTTGCTACACGAGGCCTCGAGTCTCCCATACGTGGAGGATGAAATCAGGCGCCGGGCATCAAAATTTTACGCAAGTTTACCATCTCATAGAAGCGCCCTTGTCAGATCCCTGGGAGATTATGACCCCACTAGACGTCGCTCTAGTCAGCACCGGTTACCCCGCATGGCTTGCGGGCATCCGAGATAACCAAGGAGCTAATCCGAACAGCAGCTAAAGCTGAGCTCCACATAATTCTTCCAAGCTGCTTGCCATCAAAATTAAACCCAAAATTTAAATAAATAAAACACCAGGGTGCAAGGTGTTGCATCCTGTCCATCAACCCCCAGGTACCACTAGTAACCTCAGAAAAATTCATCATCCTAAAAATCAACATTTCACCCTACAACATCCCGATATTACCTTACCTGCGGTAAAACCCTTAAAAACGGGTGGGCACGCAGCAAAAACCTTCTGGCTTTATACAGCCAGCCAGCACCACATGGCATGGCAAAGAGCGGACAAGAGCCCAGAAGAAGCTCACGACAAGATGAGCCAAACGTCGGCAATTTCGACCAAGATGACGCGGCCTTCACCGGAAGCCAAGATCACACATGCATTAATATATGTGTATCTTTAATTCTATTATATTTTTCAATAGTTGCAATGTAATAAATATTACACTGTTCCAATAATAGCGCATGACCTAAACACATGAGTTGAAGTTTTTCCTATATCATAGAACACAAAATAAATTTGAACGGCAATTTGCACTATATTGTATAATGTGTCGTATTGTGGAAGTGCCTATTCTTTCGTGACCTGAAAATCTTGGAAAAAGCCATTCAGGCTCGAGCACTTAAGAAGACGAGCCACACTCGTCAGCATAAATTGACGTTCAACCAGTTGGTAAACTTAAAGAGTCAAAGCTGACCCAACTGATTACACTGACGAATTAAATGATTTGTGCCACCTATGGAAAAACAGCTTGGAGCTTCTTGCTTCGATATTAAAAGAGAAAAGCATTTTAGCATCTGATACTTCTGTTACATTTCTTAACCTTCTGTTCCCATGTGGATACACTAGTATTGGTAACAAAATAGCTGATGTTTCAATGTTATTAATTCCTCATATGAACCTCATAAAATGGAGTCTTTTTATATTGCAGTTCTGTTGTACATTGTAAATTTGCTGCCTTCCATTCCAGTAAGTCATTAAGTTCATGTAAAATAATCATACGATACTTTGAAAGTTCTGCTACAGAAAGTCAGGTTTGGGGAACATAAATGGCGTGTTTGTGTTAATTCAAAGGTTACCTCTATTCTTCTAAGGCAGCAAGAGGGACTTACTAATTATCACTGCTTTCTTTGTTAATTGGACAGGAGGGCTAGATCAGAGCATTGGCACAGCAAATATGGGCCACAAAGGTGCATTTTAGTTGCTGGAGGAAACATTTGAGCTATGAGCCATCGGTATCTCCTTCTGATATCCTTTTTCCACCATTCCATGTCGAATTAGGTTTCATGAAGGAGTTCATTTTAACCGCTTTTAATAAGATCAGTGATTGTTTTAAATTTCTTCTCACAATCGAGTTCCTGAAGTTAAAATAGCAGCAGGTATTTTTGATGGGCAACAAATTTTGAACCTATTTATGATACCTTTGTTCAGCCGATGTCGGAATTAGAGTAGTTAGCATGGTTGGTTTACAAAAGAGTGACAGAAAATTTTCTGGGCAACAAGAAATCTGAGAAGTATAAGGAAGTTGTGGAGAATTTCACAACATTCTAGGAATTTAGGGTGTAGAACGAGTGTCAAAATGCTTTTTCTCAACAGTCATATAGATTACTTTCCAGAAAGTCTTGGTGCAAGGAGTGAGGAAGAAGGTAAACGGTTTAATAAGAACATTAAATAATGAAATCCGCTATTGTTATTTGTTCAATGATGGATGCCTATGGTCCAGATTTTATGTAACTACATATTCTGTACCTTGTACCTGTATATGTAGTCACACGAAATGCTAATATTCAACAAATTACACTGATAGGACCTTTAATCCAACATTTTAAATTACACATTTTTACTTATTTTGAGCTATAATACTATTTGGTACCGTAATATGTAATTTTACATATTTAAATATTATTGCAAATTTATTATACATTTTGATCATTTTTATTCATTAACTTTACATAGGAAGAAGGGGAAGAAATGTCGCAAGTTTTGTTATTGTGGTTCTCATCCATTGTTTTCAATCCTATACATTGTTGTTATATGATATTTGTCCAGCGGCTTGCTTTGTTTCTGCGCCGCATTAAATACACAAGTGCCAACTTTCGCGATAATGGCTGTTTATTCAAAACATTCAAGGCTAAAATGCAGGTGTTCATTGCGGATAAAACTGGCTAATTCTAAACGTGCGAGAAAAAGAAAGAAAAAGCTCCAGAATTTCTTAAGTCAATTGCATGTAAGTAAGTTAATCGTGGCACCACTTGCGTCTTCACTATCATCAAACCTGAAAAAGTGGATTTCTGCTGCGAGTGCTTTAATCACCCATGGTAAAACAGTCCTCTGCCAAACTTGTGATAAATGTTGAAGAAATAGGTACTACTTACACAGTTACAGAACAGCCCACCTCATCTATTAGTGGGTTTTACCAAGAACTGTGTATGGTATTAGTCGCAGGAAACATACCCTGGAAACTGGAACAAACTTCAAGCACCTGAATTTAAACATTTATTACAAAAATACTTCAACCGGATATTATTGTTGTACACAAATACAGCTCCATACATGTTGAAAGTGGGGAAATCGCTTACTCTATATTATCCAAACTTAGTACATGTTGCATGTGCAGCTTATGCATTGCAAGGAGTGGCAAAGATAGTTAAGGTTGATATCGGCAACGAAGAAGGTTTTCTTGAAATGTCTTTATCCTGTACAACTCTACAAGCAGCAGTTACCTGACGTACCTCTACATCCAGAGCCCGTGATAACAAGGTGAGCAACATTGATTGAAGCTGTGATTTTCTACAGTAAGCACTTCGACGGTGCAAAGTCAACGACGGAGAACTTTTCTTCTGATCAAGCAGTATCTGTTAGTGAATGCTTATCAGCATTCAGCAGTTCTAAAGTGCTTAGTTCAGTTATATACAATTGCAAGTTACTTCAACTGTCTTCCCGACAGTACCAACAAACTGTAAACTTCAGGTACATCTCTTCAAAAAGCTGTGGGAATAATGGATAATGCAGTTCAGAAGGTGAGTGTTGTGCCAGGTGAAGTGGGTGGTGAATTGACGCTAATCTGCAATCTGTGCTGCATAAGAATTCTCAAATCATTTCTTGTTATTTGTTGTCATTTCTTGTCATTTCTTGTTATTCGGTCTGACTTATTTAATGGTGAAAATGTAGAGCACCGATAAAATTATTCCAAGAACAATCACTCTGTATATATAGGCACCGTTGATTTCTTGCGATATTGAGCGATCTTTGTCAATTTATGAAAACATATTGTCAGACAACACAGTGCATGACAAGACTGTGCATGACAACAGAACATTTAGAAAAATATATTATAATTAAATGTGCACACCTTTCTAATGTGAAAGTGAACACTTGGATGGTAGAACTTGTACTCGGTAGCAAAGAGAACTGCTTAACAATAAACAGAGATTTGACTAGCCTACCGATGAGTTTGTATTATAGCAAAGAAATAAAATTTTGGATGTTTACAGTTGCTTCTTTACAGATTGTCGCCAGGCATTGTTTATGCTGCTGCCGACTCGTGTGTAGACGAACGCCGTGAGAAAGAGAGAAGCGGGAAAAGAAAGAGACAGATACCGTCCAAGCCATGCCCACACGTGGGTGAATGCTTGGCGCTTGCCAAGGGAGAGACGGGAGCGGGTAGAGGAGGAGACGGAGTGATGTCTGGATAATTCCTTTCCTTACCTCGCCACCATGAAATATCGTGTTAGTTCGGTAACCTTCTGGATACAATGATAGAGGTATAAAATAGTTGCTAGTTAGTCAGTGAGTGAATGTTGTTGTCAATGGTCAAATTTCGTGCAATGTGTGAGTTGTGTGGACATTTGAACTGTACGGTATTGCAAGCTGAGAACTGATAATCATGTAGTGATTTGAAAGTGAATTCTTTTGTATGTTTATGTGTGGTGAAGCCATGAGAGACTGGTTGGTGTATGTTACGTCATGCTGCTTAAAAGAACCAACAAAGACACATTTGGTGTCAGGCGTGGAATACGACGATGGAAGCTGCATTGGCAAAGATTCTAGAAGAGCTGGAAGAAATGAGATTAGCGAATGACACCACCACTGCGAAGACAGAAGAGGTAAATTACAACCTGGTCACGACGATGACTGCAATGAAGGCCGAATTAACCATGGAAATGAAAGCGGCAAATGACAGACTGGCCACGGAAATGAAAGCGATAAACGATAGCCTGGCTACAGAAATGAAGGCCGAATTAACCGAAATGAAGGCTGCGACGAGGCCCTGGCCACTAAATTTTAAGAGCAGTTGGCCGGCGTAAAGGAGGACGTCACGGAGCTGGGCAATCGGATGGGTCAAGTGGACAAGCGCGCGAAGACCTGGCGAACCGTGTTAACGACCCAGAGGGAAAGGTCAACAGCAACACCAAGTCCCTGAACGCCATGGTAGAGGACATCGCTGGCAAAAGATTAAAGCACTTGAAGGCCGACGTGACGGGACGCGACACAACATCTGCGCGCGTCTAACCACCTAAGCACGACGGCACGTCCACTTTCGAAGTCTTCCGCCGCCAACTCGACACAGTGGCCAAGCAAAACTGGTGGTCACCAGAAAAAGAGGCCGCACAGCTAATCGCCAGCCTCCAGAGATGGGCCGTAGAGGTTCTGAACGTGGTCCAAACAGCGGTGGTGCCCAAGGCATCTCGGAGGCTCTGGAAAACCGGTTCGGAAATCACAGTTTGGCCGCAGCCCACCTCAGCCAACTGAAGTCTAGGATGCAGCAGCCAGGGGAGACGCTGCACGAGTTCGTCCTAACGATTGAACAGCTGGCCAGCAAAGCCTTGGTCCAGCTCCCAACCGAATTCGTATCCCAAGAGGCCACCTACACATTCGTGGACGGGGTACGACACGCCGAGATACGTAAGTGCCTAATGTTCGGCGACTACAAGACCATCCATGTGGCGCTAGCGGCCGCATTAAGGATGCAGGTAGCCAAGCTGTCGGCTACCCCGACTTCGAGAACAAGGATTATCCGCTACAATGGGGACCGAAGACCAGACGAGGGACGCCGGCGAGGAGCTAGTGGCGTGTATTGGGAGTGTGGCCAGCCGGGACACCTGGAGAGAGACTGCCCACAACAGGAAGAGAGCCGGAAAAGAGTAAGAGAAGGCGTGGAGAGGGGCACGTCGTCATCGTCACCACCATCCGCTCGAGTGACACTGTGCACCGTCATCCGACGGATGAATGACAGCCTCATTGCGGACGGTTGGGTGAGAGGGAACCCGTGCCGCGTGCTTGTCGACATCGGGGCAGCCGTGACCATCACACCTGACGTAGCCAGGGGTCTGCCGTCGAGAAAACCGAGCCGATCATACCAGCTTGTGACAGCATCGGGTGATATCTTTCCTGTGGAGAAGGAGGTCCTGCTGAAGTTGACCTTGGGATGGAGTTCGTGCATCGGTGGGCGTTCGTCGCGAAGGTGGCTGAGGCGGTGATACTGGGACTGGATGCCCTCAGGAGCCACTAGGTGATGGTCGACGTCGACAGGAAAGTCCTGCGGCTCAATGGAGAACAGGTGATACTCCGGCACCCCGAAGAACGCCTTGGAATCTGCAGTGACGTCTTGAGGGAAGACGTAATTGTCCCCGCGGGAAGCGAGGTGGCGGTGACGGCGTGACTGAAAGGCCAGCGAACGAAGAACAAGATGCTGGACCGGAAGACGCATGGGCGCGGACTTTGTGTGGCCAGGTCATTGTTGCCCTGCTGAGAGGAGGTGCTGGTGAGGCTGCTTAATCCAACAGATACAGGTCACGACGTCCAGGCTGAAAAAGATTTGGGGATGTGCGAGCCCGTGGTTAGCGTAACGCCAATCGAACAGATCCAGAAGCCTGTGCCGACGCTACACCTGGGGCCCCGGCTGGAAGGCTTACTGGAGATGGCGGCCGATCACCTGACTGCAGAACAGCTTGAGAAGGTTCGACAACTTTTGGGACGATATCAGAACGTTTTCAGCCAAGGTAACAGCGACTACCACCACGCGGACCGAGGGTTCACGGCATCGACACCGGAGATGCCCGGCCTATTCGGCAACCACCCAGACGCATTCCGCAGGCAAAACAAACGGCGTTAGGGAATATCCTGGAGGACATGAGTCCATGGGAGTGATTTAAGAGTCTGCCAGCCTTTGGTGTTCCCCTGTAATTCTGGTGACGAAGAAGAACAGTGAGCTACGCTTTTGCGTGGACCACAGGAAGCTAAACGCTGTCATCAGGTAGGACTGCGTCCCCTTACCCTGGATTAACGACACCGTGCACACGCTTGCTGGTACGCAGTGATTCTTGACCCTGGGCCTTAAGTCGGGTTACTGGCAAGTGGCTCTAAACCAGAGAGACAAGGAGAAGACCGCATTCTCCACAGGCGAAGGGCTTTGGTAGTTCACAGCTATGCCCTTTGGTCTTTGCAATGCACCAGCTACCTTCCAACGCATCATGGTGTAAGTGATGAGAGGATTGACTTATGATGCCTGCTTGCTGGACGTTGTCTCTGTCGCAAAACCTTCGAATACCATCTCGACAACCTGAGCAAGGTGCTACAGAGACTGTAGGCGACAAATTTGAAGCTGAACGCGAAGAAGTGCCAGCTCTTCCGCAAGGATGTCAACTACTTCGGCCACATAAATTCCATCTCGACAACCTGAGCAAGGTGCTACAGAGACTTCAGACGACCAACTTGAAGCTGAACGCGAAGAAGTGCCGCAAGGAAGTCAATTACTTGGGTCACATAGTCTCACCAACAGGAGTGGCCATAGACCCGGAGAAGGCACACGCCGTGAGAGATTCACCTCGCCCGAAGGGTAAGCCAGAATTGCGTAGCTTCTTGGGGCTGTACAGTTATTACCGCCATTTCATAAAGGAGTTCCCCAACATCGCCAAGCCCCTCACCCACCTGACAGAAGAACTTCGGCCTTATGCGTGGACGAAGGACGCCGAGGACGCTTTCCAGCAGCTGAAGAAGATACTTTGCAGTGCTCCTATTTTCGCATTCCCACAACCAGCAGACGTCTTCATTGGGACACCGACGCCAGCGACCATTGCATTGGAGGTGTCCTATCCTAAGCCCAGGACGGCCACGAGGGAGTGACAGCAAGACACTGTCCAAGGCAGAGAAGAACAATTGCGTCACCCGGCGAGAGCTGCTGGCGGTAATAAAGACCTTGGAGTACTTCCACAAGTAATTGTACGGTCAGCTATTCCACCTGAGGACTGACCACTCCGCCCTAACCTGCCTACTAAGCTTTAGAAACCTGGAAGGCCAGACAGCCTGTTGGGTTCAGAGGCTGCAGGAGTACGACTTCACCTCTGAACATCGTAGAGGGAAGAGCCACGCCAACGCAGACGCTGTGTCCGGAAGACCCTGCTCGGAAAATTGCGGCCAGTGCACAAGAGTGGAAGAGAAGGAGCGTGCGGCAGCTGCCAGATTGGTCACAGCAGTGCCTGCGGATGGTTTGAATAGCGCAGGCCTGAGGAGGAAGCAGCTGGCGGACACCGACTTGGGGCCACTCTTTAGAGAAGTGGAGGCAGGGCAAGACCAACCTGGGATGACATCGCACCAAGAAGCGCTGCATACAAGTCGTATTGGACCCAAAGGGACTTGCTAAAGACCAAAGAGGGCGTGCTGTTCCAGGTTTAGCCCAGAGTTTCTACTCCCATTAGTCCTGAACCCGTAGGAACTGGACCCGGGCCTCCTTCGACCAGGGAGTATCCGAGCTGTCCCAAAGGGCGCTCGGCGTCCTCCGTGGGACTTTCCATAGGGCAAGACCTAGAGACTAACAAGCCCCCCATCTGGTCCTATGGACTCAAGACGGGATGGAAGTGGATACGCCACTTACGCGCGTCAACACTCAAGGTGAAGACTACCGAAGCTGTTCCAGGTATGGGAATAACCCTTTGGGAAGACGCATAGGGAACACTTGATAGTTCCACGGAGTTAGGTCCCGGAAATCTTGGAGGAGGTGCACGCTGGTACTTCAGGAGGATACCTGGGAGCAACCCGAACGATCGACAAATTCCGATAGCGTTAGTAGGAGCCTGGGTCGCATGCAGCAGTACAATGTCGGAGCGCCATTCGAAAGCATCGCTGTCAACATAGTTGTACGATCGATGGGGTCCGACCGAGGCAACTAGTACCTGTTGGTGGCCGTGGACTACACCAAATGGCCGGAGGTGTATGCCATCCCGAAACAAGAGGCGAAGACGATCACCGACTGCCTTGTGGATCAACTGTTCTGCCGTTTTGGGGTGGCGTTAGAGATCCACAGTATTCAGGGTACCAATTTTGAGTCTAACCTAATGAAGGAGGCACTGGAAAGACTTGGGGTGAACAAGACCCGCACGACGCCTCTACATCCCCAGTCGGATGGCATGGTCGAAATGTACATCAAGACCTTAGAGGAACACCTGAGGAAGGTCGTAGCCAGCCATGAGCGAGACTGGGACGTCAAGGAGCAACTGTTCTTGCTGGCCTACCGCTCGTCAACACACGACACCACTGGAATGACGCCAGCCAGCTTAATGTTCGGCCGAGATTTACGCCTCCGTTATGACCTGGCCTTTGGGAGCCGTCCGGAAGCAAAACAGTCAGCAACCGAGTATGTGGAGAACCTCGTGTACCATCTGCATCTCATCAGAACATACAGATGGCGAGCGAGCGTATGAAGATCCGGTACGATAGGCAGGCCAACAGCCAAGGATTGCAGCAAGGTGACCTGGTGGGGTTGTACCGCCCTACCCGGACCAAGGGACGCTGCCCAAAGCTTCAACAACCGTGGCAAGGACCGTACCGGGTGGTAAAGGGAATTAATGACGTGGTCTACCAGAAGGCATCCAGAAGGTGCCCCGAGGAAAGATGTTGGTACAGCTGTATGGTCACCGCTACAATGGTGCTGTTGGGGATGACCAGCCTTGAAGAGGGAGCAGTGTCGTTAGGCATTGTGCTTGCTGCTGCCGACTCGTGTGTAGAAGAACGCCGAGAGGGAGAGGGAGCGAGAGATGCGGGGAAAGGAGACATTTAGCGTCCAAGCCACGCCCTCATATGGGTGAATGCTTGGCGTTTTACGAGGGAGAGACGTGTCGGGGAGAGGGGAAACGAAGTGATGTCTGGATAATTTTTTTCCTTTCCTCACCACTGTAAAAGATCGTGTTAGTTCGCCAACTTTCTGGAAACAATGATAGAGGTATAAAAGTCGCGAGAGAGTTGCTAGTCAGTGAGTGAATGTTGTTGTCAATGGTCAGATTTCGTGCAGTGTGTGAGTTGTGTGGACATTTGAACTGTACAGTGTTGCAAGTTGAGAACTGATAATCGTGTAGTGATATGAAAGTGAATTCCTTTGTTTGCGTGTGGTGAAGCCACGAGAGACTGGTTGGTGTATGTTGTATGTTACGTCATGCAGCTGCAAAGGGCTGTATAAACTGTATTTCTCCGGAAATAAAGTGCATTTTGAATTTCTGCAAACTAGACTTTTAATTTAACGTACTCACAATATCAAAATACTTATTTACATATTTCAGCAATTTTGGCTACATATTTATGCATATATTTCTTAATTTCATATTATATAAAATCCGGATGCTAAAGATGGCTATTGTTGGTGTCAGCTGAAGGACATATAAGGGCTGAAAAAATGAAAAGAAAGTTTTCTCTTCCCCAGCGATGAACTTTTGAATACATTCATAATTATTGGCATATAGTTGAATTTTTTTCAATATATTCATTGATATTTAATTTAGATTATCTTACAGAAGGATTTCTCTTAGTGTTTGTGTATTTACATATTTGTAGTATTTCGCTACAAATATATGAGCATTATTACATTTTATCTAATTTTGTGAGAAAACCTAGCCGGATTATGCAAACCTGAAAACAGATATGAATTTAGGACATTAATATTGCATATTCTCAATTAGAAAAAGCAAGAAAAAAATTGTGCACGTGTATAACCAATGAACTAGAATTACATGTGGATTATGCAACGGAGGGGACTGTGTTTTAATGATGATGATGATGATGATGATGATGATGATGATGATGATGATGATGATGATGATGATGATAATGATTTATTGTGGCCAATAGACTCTTACAAGAGCATCTGACACTGTCAGTTATCTCTATACAGTCAAAATACAGAATGATCAAAATACATAAGTTATTTACAAAATAAAGAGTTGTTTACAAAAGTATAAGTTATTTAAAAAGATCAAAATGCCTAAATTATGTACAAACCTTATTGTATACATAGGTATACAACTCATTTATACTACATACATTTATACTACATACATACATACATACATACATACATACATACATACATACATACATACATACATGTATATTACAGTTCATTTATACTATACAAACATTTTTCAATTAGGTATGATTTTAGGACCAGTTTAAATTTTGAGTCAGAAGTATTCTTAATTACAGATGGCAATTTATTGTATAATATGACTCCTATTTTAAATGGATCTTTATTAGTTTGTGTTTTATTCGTGCTCACCCTATGGTAATCAATTGCTCTCCTCGTATCATATGTATGGCAATCTTTATTGAGGATGTTATGTTGCTTTCAGTCTTTTACAAGTATAATGGTTTTGAATACATAGAGTGATACTACTGTTAGGATGTTTTGTGATTTGAATGTATCCCGACATGTTTGTTGAAAACGAAGGTTGTACATGGTTCGTATGCATTTCTTTTGTACTTTTAATAGCCTGTCCATATTGGTTTTACTTGTTCCCCCCCAAATTTCAACACCATATGTTAAGTGTGGGAAGATAATGCCATAATATGCAGTTTTAAGAGTATTGATATTCCCATATTTTGCTAGTTGTCCTAATAGGTAGAGTCCCAAGTTCATTTTATTACAAACCATGTCTACGTTTGTACTGTAGGTTAGAGTATCTTCTATATGAATGCCCAAAAATTTAAAGTTTCTTACCCGTTCCAAAGGTATATTGTTAATGTTTATATTTAGATCATCGCTTTGAAATGTCATAAATTTTGTTTTTCTTATATTTAACTTTAGTCCACTGTTTAGAAAGTACCGAGATATTTCACCAATTGCATTTGTTGTTTTTTCTTCTAAGCTTTCTTCTCCTTCACTCCAACATATTATAGATGTATCATCTGCATATGAGATGACCTTGCTGTTTACTGGTTCAGGTAAGTCATTAATATAAATAAAAAAAAAGTATAGGTCCTAGTACTGATCCCTGTGGTACACCAGATTTCACTAAGTTATATTCTGATTTAATGTGGCTTATAACATCCCCTTTTTTCCAAGTTATTTCTGCACATTGCAAACGATTTTTGAGATATGATGTTAATAGTTTATTAATTTGTCCTCTGAAGCCATAGACTCTAATTTTGAGATGAGATGATCATGGGATACAGAGTCAAAAGCTTTGGAGAGGTCTAAGTAAATTCCAGCTGTGTTTTTGTGTGTATCTTTTAGTTCCAACAATTTGTGAATATATTCCGCTATAGCTGTGATGGTCAATAATTTATTTCTGTATCCATGCTGAAAATGATCAAGAATTTTATTAGCAATTAAGAAACTATTTATTCTAGCTATTAAGACTTCCTCATACATTTTTCTGAATACTGAAGCTAGAGTTATTGGTCTGAAATTGTTAACATCTGCATATGAACCTTTCTTATGAATTGGTCGTACCACGCTAATCTTTAATACCTTTGGAAATATGCTCTCGTTCATTGAGTAATTTATTAAGTACACCAGTATAGTCAGCAATTCTTGTTTACAATGTTTTAGTATTATAGGTGATTCGCCATCCCACCCAGAGGACTGTTGGTTTTTAAAGCTACTAATTACTTTGTCTATTTCTTCAGCATCCGTCTCATGCAAGTACATGCTGTTTATAATAGTTTTGTCTTTACTACCTATGTCAACTGTAGTATTGTCACCAATGTTTAGAAAGAAGCTGTTAAATAATTTACAGATTTCAGAGGGGTCATGTACTACTTGTCCATTTTTGTTCAGACTTAAATTTGAATGTTCTCCTATTTGGGGTTTGAGTCGCTTGTTTATAATATCCCATACTGTTTTTGTGGTATTATCAGAATTAATTATTTTTTCCCCTATTTGTTTTGCCTCTAATTTAATCAGCGCTTTCCTGTATTGTTTTTTATATTTATTATAGGCATTTGAGTAAGAATTTAATTTAGTCATTTGAAGAAATTCATACATTGCTTTCATTTCATTTTTTAAATGTGTAAGTTCGGGTGGCAGTCAAGATATTATTACTTTAATATACATTTATAAGTATTTAGTAAGCCTTACAGTTTTGGCAATACGTTGTTATGAGAAGTCACTATTCTACTTTAGGAGCAAATGAGCAAAAAGGACGCAGTAAAGGAATTCACTTCGGAAAATTGCCAATCCTTTAGTACGAACTATTTTACGTAAACGGCTTACAGTGAGTGTAGTTTTCATGCAAATGCCAGTTCTATCGTTTCTGTTGGTAAAGTAGCTCAGAACTCGGTCATAGTTCATGACAGAGCGGGATGGCTCAGGCGGTTTCGTCTGTGGCCCGCATTTGGGAGGCCCGGGTTCGATTCCCGTGTCCGACCTACCTGACCCATGGGTTTTTTCGGGTGTTTTCCCGGGTCGTTAGGTGGTAGGTTAATTACATCCCCCGAATTTCCTGTCCTCCATTTCATCTCCATTATCATTTCATATCATGTCTCATGTGGCAGTCTCTTTCAGGGTAGAAGTGTCGGCGGGTGTCTCGGCGGTGTTTGGCGGGATGATATGCTCTGAGGAGAACTACTTCCTCCTCCGGTAGGTCGGTTGCCAGTCTCCGCTCCTCTGCTGGGACCATTTCGGGACAGCCAGTCAGGGACCTTGGGGGCTCAGATCACCTGCCTTGGGACTACTAGGGTTCGGCTACTGAGCTCGTTGCCGTCCCGCTGTGGGGGAGCGAGTTCGTTGTCCTGGCCTGTCGGGGGAAGTCTCTATCCGAGTAAACTGTACGCACCCTGCTCTCTGTACTGTCGTGGCTCCTTGGGTCAGCCGCCCTCTGTCTCCTCTCGCCTCATCCTTCCTCCCGGGAAGGGGGCCCAGCATGTTGGCCTACCTACCGAACCCCTCTGTAATGAAATCCCAATCCCATGGTTTATGCTGTGTTGATTAACTTTCGCTATTCGCTTTTTAAATAACTACTGTTACGAAAGCTTCTTCTACCTTCATCTTAATTTAAATGAACTTTGGTACACATTTTCATAATTCGTATACAGAGTTACACGTATACAGAGAATACATTAGGCTAATGCGATACTTAGATTTTTAAAAAGTGGATCGCCATTTAATGGTTTTGACATTCAATGCTCTTTGCATGAAAACAGGGAGGGGGGGGGGGCGGTTCAAAGCAAAACATAACATCAGTTGTACGTACTAAGGATATCTGCATCAAGCATGTATCTATATACACATATTAGGACAGTTTTGCGATGTTTAACCAAGTAAAAACTCAGGCATTTTGAAGCTTTGTTTCTTATCTATTATTTTGTAAAATCCGATTATTAAAGTGATATTTAACGCTTGTTTAGCTTCGAATTATTTAATACTTCAAATATATTATTAAAACTGCTCTTATATATTAAAATGATCATAACTACAGAAAGAATATAAAAACTTTATGTTGTACTGTAAAGTCCGTGTTATTAGTGGTATTTCACTTTAGTTTTAGTCTGTGGTTTCAGAGCAGAGGGAACTTTCATCCCTCTTTTGACTAAGGGCATATTTGGTAGCCATGTTTCAATATGAATTTGTTTACATCGTTTTCAAATCAAGCGCAGGCTACAAGATTTGTACTGATTCTGCTGTTTATGTGTGGTAGTGCTATTTCTACTGTTTTTATATATAAACAGCACATTTCAAGATGAGTCAAAATCAGAATGAAAATCAGCCGGTTCAGAATCATTACCTAACCTGAACACAAATATAGATCATGCTTCTGGAGATAGTTCTTCCCATAAAAATCTGAAATGTTTAATAGATCAATATGAAATTATGAAAGAGACTACTGCAAGCTGCATTAAATGAAATGTATTTCTATAAGGTATTCTAAAACAATATATGTTTTTAAAAGTGTTGATTTAACCAATAAGATGTCGTTTAATTGAAATAAGGATGACAAAAAAATATTTCTTATGCATGAACACGGCCTCTGTCATCCATCGTGTGTTCACAAGAGGTATATACTGTATATATCAGGACAAATTATGAACTTTTTGTTGGATATCTGGATACTGGGGTTTATCCTACAAATACATATGCCATTCTCCAAAAATAAGAAAGTGCTGGGAAAATATAAAGATGAAGCCACTAGAAAATTCATTCATGATTTTGTTGGATAGAGATCCAAAATGCATGCCCTGGATATCAACGGAGGTGTGTTCAAGAACATTAAAGGCGAATGATCAGTACTTCACTTTTGATACCTATCTGAACTGTATAAAAATCAGAGAAATCCTAACAATTTACTCTCGTTGGAACATTCGCGTTGTATTTGTGGAAACCAAATTTCTCTACCCGCTTACGATAATATAACAGTAATCGCAGATGTTGAAGTATGCATATACATCTCCTACGGTCATTTGAAGGGTCCAGGAAAAGAACCAGGTATGTCACTTTTTGTAAAAAAAATCCAGAAAACGAATATTTAATTTTCAATCACAATGGGTGATTCTGAAACAAAACACTTCCTTCAAACATAGTGAAATATTTATGTATCACATGTAAGTAGGTTAAAAATAGCGGTTCCAGAACAGACCCAAATGAGCAAGATGGCGGCCATGCGCAATCGGTATGTTTAGCGGATTTAGACAGTGTTTAGGTAGGTAGTCAATCCTCTTAATTTGGTGTACCTTATAATGCTGTGTCCTGAGGTATGATCAGAGCTTGTCTTGAGCTATGATCTGAGGCTCTAGGGTTAAGGGCTGCAGGGTTTCTTAGGTAAAGTCTGTTGGTCTGGAGGTGAAGTCTGTTGGTCTGGATGGTTTAGAGCTGTAGGATTTAGAGACTAGGTCCAGAGGTATGATCTGGGGCTCTAGGGTTAAGGGTTGCAGGTTTTAACAGGTGGGACTGCTGGTATGGGAGGTTAATAGCTATAGGACTTAGAGGTTAGGTCTCGAGGTATGATCTGAGGCTCTAGGGTTAAGGGCTGCAGGTTTCAACAGGTAGGGCTGCAGGATTTAATGGTAAGCTCTCGAGGTATGGTCTAAGGCTCTAGGGTTAATAGTTTCACAGGCGAAGTCTGTTGGTCTGGATGGCTGTGAGCTGTAGGATTTAGGGGCTTGGTCTCTATGTATGATCTGGGAGGAGGGTCTAGTGCTAAGAGCTGCAGGTTTTTCACAGGTAAAGACTGTTGGTCTGGGAGGTTAATAGCTATAGGACTTAGAGGTTAGGTCTCGAGGTATGATCTGAGGCTCTAGGGTTAAGAGTTGCAGGGTTTCTTAGGTAAAGTCTGTTGGTATGGGATGTTAATATCTGAAGGATTTAATGGTTAGGTCCAGAGGTATGATCTGGGACTCTATGGTTAAGAGTTGCAGGGTTTCTTAGGTAAAGTCTGTTGGTATGGGATGTTAATATCTGAAGGATTTAATGGTTAGGTCCTGAGGTATGATCTGGGACTCTATGGTTAAGAGTTGCAGGGTTTCTTAGGTAAAGACTGTTGGCCTGGGAGGTTAATAGTTATAGGACTTAGAGGTTAGGTCTTGAGGTATGATCTGGGGCTCTAGGGTTAAGGGTTGCAGGTTTTAACAGGTAGGGTTGCTGGTATGGGAGGTTAATACCTATAGGATTTAATGTGGCATGAGCTCTAGGGTTAAGGGTTGTAGGGTTCATAGCTAAATGTTGTTGGTCTAGAGGATAAAGACCATAGGGTCTTTTATCTATGTTTTATAGGCTGAGGTATGGTCTTATAATTTTGAAGTTAAGTTTGCTAGTCCAGCGATTAAAGGCGGTTAATCTTGGGGCAAGTACTACATTTATGCTTTACTATGTCATCCTATTATAAACTAACCTAACCTAATATACTCTTTCATTTCTACCTTCTTTCATCATTCTTATTATAACCTAGCTGTGTTTGGCTAGTGGCTTCCTTTGTTGCACCTGTTAACCTATTTGTTCTCTTTCCTTAAGTTCCTCTATTCTACCACTTTAACCTAACCTAATATATCCCATGGTTTTAGCTTCTTGATCATTGTTGAACCTAGTTGATTCTGGTATTAACATTCGTTCTATTCTCTTAAGCTGCCCAGTTTTTACCTCCTTAACCTATCCTAAGCATGTTTCTTTTCTCATGCTAACTACTTGTATGTATGATGCAAAGTTTTTAGGCATATCGATATTATAGCTATCTTTGTCACTGCAAGAGGTATATATGCTGATTACAGATCTTTATACAGTAAATTTAACCCTTTGTGCATCTGCTTCTCTTTTCCTAAAAATTGAGCTTCTTTTGTTGCTAGGGTTTCTTGTTTTTTGTACCTTCTCTATGCTTTCAGGAACTCTATTCTACCTTGTTATGTTATGAGGTCTTATGCTTATATCTTAGGCTTTTTGATTAAGCCTTTTGATCTGAAAGACTATGTATTTTGGCTATGTTCCTCATCTCTTATGGTCACATGGCTAGGTCTTGAGGCATGATCTTAGGGCCTGGGGTTTAAAGGATATAAGTCTCATAGCTTAAGCTCGTAGGTCTAAAGGTTAAAGACTGTAGGTTTAGTGGTTAGGTCGTATGGATTCAAGGTTAGATCTCTCGGTCTAGAGTTTAAGGCTGTAGGATCTGAAGGTTACGTATGGAGGTATGATCTGAGGGCTCTAGGGTTAAGTGTTTTAAGCTTCATAGCCAAAGGTTGCTGGTCAGGAGGTTAAAAGCTGTAGGATCTGGAGGTTAGGTATTGAGGTATGATCTCGGAACTCTAGGATTAAAAGCTATAGGCTTCATAGCTAAAAGTTTGCCAGCTAGAGATATCTTCTTTACTGTTAGAGGTATATTTGCAATGGTCTAGGCGTACAGTTTTCTTACATTTTTTTCATGCAGATTGATGTCTTCGTACTCTTGTGTCTTTTTCAAGCTTTTACCCCCTATGCATCGTCTTGTAATAAGTCGTTACGCTAAACCAATGTTCTAATGCTATTTCCATGCTTTTTCAGATGTTATGAGGTTTATGCGCGTTTCAGGGATATTTTAGACCAAGTTACGTTACTCAATTCATTTTATAACTAATTAAGAAGTTTTTCAAGGATATTTCAGATTACGAGATAGTAGTTACTTTTTAAATTTACCTATTTTAACATTAACTAAAGTGTGTTCAGTTAGCTTATGTGGTGAGGTAGACGTCCCTCGTCTTTTTTTCTCTGGACTTGGGACCAGCGTCAGAATTTGTTTTCTGAACGGTAGACTTAACGCCCTCCTCTGCTCTTATTATTCAGCTGTTTTCATGCTTAGATATTTTAATGCTACGTTCTAGTGTTTATTTCTCGGAATGAAAAATTGTTTTTTTTCTGCTCTAGGGTTCCTTCTTTCATTCGCTGTTCAAAATATGACAATGTCCATGGGCATATGTGGATACTCCATCATCTGCAATTACTCTCTTGTCATCATGTGGAGATAGGGATATTTTGTTCACTTCCACTGACGCAACATTATGTTGATGGGACATAATTAGGTTCATTGGCGTTCTTATGATTTCTCTGCTTTTAAGACAGTCCACATAGCTCTCAAAGGTGATGTACTGTTTAATGGCACTATGTTTTATGCCTTTTATCTTCTTGATTATGCCTCCATCGATGTCGAGTGCATACATCTTCGGTCTCAGTCCAACAAAACGACGAATGATTTTTCCATTGGCTTCATCTTTAAATTTTCCCAACACTTTCTTGTTTTTTGTAGAATGACATATGTGCTCGTTAGGATAATCAGCAGTATCCAGATGTTCCAGAAAACGTAACTTATCCTGGTATATGTCTCCGGTAGTCACACGATGGATGAAAGAGTCAGTATCCATGTACATGAGCTTCAGATTTTCAAGCCCGTAATACGGCATTAGCACATCATAATGATACCAATACATCAAGGTCTTCGAGATATCCAGCACACACATCCCAATGTATATAGGCTTGTTGAAGACTATCTCCCGGGACGCCATGTGTATTGCAGCCAGATTAGGTCCATATATAGTTCTATCAATAAATGTAGGCTTAGCAACCAGTTTTTCCAATGTCTTCCAATCGGCGACAAGTCGTATATTCAGTCGGTTTCTGATGTTTTCCATAGTTTTACCAAACATGGCATTGTTAAAAAGTTTGTAAAGATCCTTCTCGAAATCATTTCTCGATCCTTGTCGTAGTCGGTTATTGAATTCCACATAAGGCTTTAACCAACATGACTGTTGAAATTGTAGCACCCGATGGATTTTAGTCAGTTGTAACCCATGACTAAGGGCCTGCTTCAAGGTCATGTAATGCACCACATACCTAGTTCGTGATCCAAGGTGAGGAATTAGTTTCCTTGTAGAAGAACCCGGGGGCTTGATACACTCAGGTAGGAACGGTAAATCATTGTGTAGGTCATGGAGTTCTGTAGGATATTGAAGGTCCACTTCTAAGATGTATCCGAGAGGGTCATCTTCTCGTAGTATATCTAGGTTGATATCTTCAGGAGAAACCCACTTAAAACCCCCGTAAGCAAGGGGCTTCCCCATAGCCCACGCGTACTGATTATTCGAATCCTCGTACGTAATATATTGAGAGGGTTTACTTGAGTCATACTCCTTCATGTAGTGATTGTTCGCTTCTGCATACCGATGAGAAACTTGGCATAATCCTCCTCTTATACCTGCTTCAACCATGAGTAGCTGGTCATAATCCTGTAGTAATTCCAGTTCAATTCGTGTGTACAACAGCATTGCATCCCACGTAAGTCCGGGTGATGTATAATAATGTGCGGGATCAACTTTATGGGTTTTCAGGCTCTGCTCTCTGAATGTTTCAAACACATCTGCTAGTAGAAGGACATCTGAAGTTAAGTAGAGGTCACTGTACTCGCCTAGTGTTCTGATGTTGAAGTGACTCCATACGGTTTTTGCATGCTGATACTCTGCATCACTAATTTCTTCTCTGTTTAACTTACTGTAGAATGCTTCTCTCGGAGGAAGTTCCGTCTCACTCAAAACATCCCATGATGTAACGTAATCATAGGGAAACACACCTTTACGCATCATCAAATCGATCTTCTCTGCTCCAAAGTACTTCTGAGTTTCAGGATATGATGTTAGATTTTTTGCTAGTTTATCCAAGCTGGTACTAAGGAAGCGATAGGTATCCACAAAACGAAGTTTAATGTCACCAACATACTTGGAAAATGATATATAACTTTCCTCAGAGCTAGGAATAACTTCTACTCTATCGCTAGTACAGCCTAACTCCTTAACAATGAAATGGGAGTCATATCCACTCAGGTTATGTATGAAGACAGGAATATAATTAGGCGTTTTACAGGCTAGATTACACTGATTATGTAGACTTCCTCGATATTCACCACTTATATGATCATGATCTCGTACTTTCCAGTTATCGACGGTAAATTCTTTACCACATAAGTAGCATTCTGTAGAAGATTCGAATGATTTTTGTTGCTTATCTGTCAGAGTTAATGGAGCACCAGTTTTGTATACAGCATTAATTTTCATTGCGAGAGAACTTACATACTCCATAAACTTCGGTGCAGCATTATATCCCCGATATACATAGGGTTCAGTAGGAAGACCAGTCTGTAAACCTTCAATTGTAGCTGAGGATTTGACATAAACACAGAAACTCATAGGAATATGCTTCTGATATGGAACTGTATAAGACGTTTCGGGATTAGAAGAACACCCGTGGTAAGGGGTAAGAATGCTTTCAAAGTCAGCGTATATGACATAAGGTAATTTCAACATCCTTTCATGATTCTTGAATCTAACAATAGATTTCTCCTTAGTTGGCATAACAATCTTAGCAACTCCGTGTTGGCCACATATTTTTCTATGCTCATTTAACCTCTCAACTCCTCCATTTCGATACTCAAAGTGCGTAAAACAGCGTTTGCAGATACAGAGTTTTCCCTCACATTTGGTTTTTTGTTGATGAATAAGTCTCTCGAAATTCTTTATATAAACGTAATGATGACGTCCAGCTGAATTGCTTAACAGAAGCAGATCGCGATGATCGGACAGTTCTTCATTGACAACTTTCATAGGAAACACTTGATTTTTCTCATCCAGTCCGAAAACATTTATAGAGATGTTATTTTTTCGTTCAAATTTTGGGATATCAGTCAGGCTCGTAGGAAACGAGAGGCAGGAAAAGTCATATCTCTCTTGAAGATCCTTATACTTGCTAACACGATGAGGATTCTTCTGAATGAACTTTGCGAGAACAGCATACATAAAACACTTTTCATCTTCATAATTCTGTGGATTTATGCAGGCTCCTTTAGCTCCAATAGAGGTCGGTAGAGGGATGTAACTGGTCCCCCTCAGTTCATTATTCTTGTTGATTCTAACACGCACACCATCAACAGCTAATAAAGCCCAGCTGCTTCCTTTAAGTTGACTTTCCTCCATTTCAGTACAAAGTTTCTTGAATTTACTTTCCAATATGGCGTCCAAGTCACTTTCTAAAAATATTGCTTGATTTGGCGTTTTAAAGGCTTTATCAGTAGTGTCACCAACGGCATTCACAAACCGACATTCAGCCATGAGGTTAATTTTCACACTTTTATGCATCCTCAGTTGCTTCTGAACGGCTTGAATTATCCGCTGTTTTGATTCCTGGAGATATGTATTCAGGTCTTGGCATGTAGAGCACTGGATGAAATATGATTTCAGTCGATCCTGGAAAGCTGTTTCATATTCTACGACATCGTCTTCATCAGGAACCATTAACAGCAATTTATGTTTGGTAGGCTCGATCTTGAGTTTCTTAGCAGTAGTTATTCTCTCGCATCGTTCTTGGTGAGTATCTCTGCGATTCTCAGTATCATAAACGTTACCACAATGTTTACATTCGTAAAACCGGCCACATACCAGCTCATGTCTCTTTTTATTGTAGCTTTTCAGGAAACTCTTTGCACATATGCTACACCTATTTTCAGGTATAGTGTCTAACAGAGCTTCCATCGCTATAGTTTTTTGTTGTGTGCAGGCTAATTCTCAGGAATATGCTGCCAAGTAAGTGTCTTGATACACTTCTCACTTCTCTTCTTCACCTTGATAAGTTATCAGCGCTACTGATGATGAATTTCACTGTAGAAGCTGATCCGCTATGCTATAAACACACTAGCGTAATTACAATCTAAGATCGATAAAGCTCTCTTTATACACTTAGCACAGACCTAATAGAAAACTTCATCATCCCCTTCACCAACGGGATTCGAAGGTGGCGCTCCTATCGGAGAAAACCTAAAAGAAAACTATTATCTTGCTACCACAGGGGTTCGAAGATGCTTCTACTATTGGAGAAAACCTAAAAGAAAACTCTATTAATTTCCCAGTTTTCGATTATTCTTTAACTACTTTACAATTCACAAGAGAGAAAAATTTTGACAAATTAAAATTGAAAAAGGAAATAAATAGCTAGATTTGAAGATAAAATTTAGACAATTCAAACGAGTATAAACACGACTAAGCTCCGCCTTTTAGTTTTAAAGTTACATTAGGAGCTCCCATTGCCACCCGTAGACACCTCTACGTCATCTTCAACCACGTGTTCTTGATTCTTTTCACACATATCTTAACATAACAGTTATATTTTTCCCAAGTTCATCTATTACACCGTTTAACTGATCCACGGGCACCCTTAGAATCCTTCACTTCATCCTCAAACACACCTTCTTGAACCCTTTTGATATATTTTAACCTATTTATGTTTGTTGCTACGGGCATCCGTTCTCTTTTCTTAAGTTAAATTATTACGACCATCTTGTTATGTTTAAGTCTCATGCTTATATATTAAACTTTGTGATTAAGTATTTTGATTTGAAAGTCTATGTAAATCGGTTGAGGTAAACATCTCTTCTCAACATGAGACAAGTCATGATGTATGATCTTATGGGGTGAGCTTGCCAACACGTCTAAAAGCATTTATATTCAAAGGTATTTAAATTATCCCACCGAGATTTGAACCCTGATCCTAAGGCGTAAATTACCATTTCAACAACAATTCAGACCTAAAGTATATATGTATACGCTATTTCATTGCGCTAACGTTATTAGTTCAAGAGTTATTTAAGATTCAAGTTATTGCGACAGAAGCGGTTATCGAACCACGGGTCTGTAGGATACGGAATCATAAATCATTCACAGCATATGTTGAATGAAAAAAACCTGCGCTTTCCCCTGTTGTTCTATGTGCAATAGATCAGAAATAGAACACAATTACATAATTCAGTGGACGATGGGAACTGAACCAGGGACCCTTGAGCTACACGTTGTCAGCATATGATTAACTATGAGAAGCATAACCATATAAAGGTTATTTCACTTCTCTAGACCCAGCGGTTTCAGAGATATTTAAATTAAACGATTCAGGACTCGAACTAAGGACTACAGGTATACAGTATATACCCTGCGGACCCCGCTAACCATATGTAAGTAATAAAGTTTATCCGAAGTCGCTATCATAATTAATTTAGGAGTTACTCAGATTTACCGATTCAGGACTCGAACCGAGGACAACCAGTATATGAGAGAACGTCTGTAGATGCTCCTTAACGATATAAAAGTAATAAAGTTTATCCGAGCTCGCTATCGTTACTAGTTTCGGAGTTATTCGAATAATAAATGTACTGATTTGCACGGGATTCGATTAGGCAACCATTGATAAAACTATCAGTCAGACAGGCAGTAAGGACACGGACACCCCTGCGCGGTAGAAAGGCAGCATGCATCGTCTTTCCACCCCTGGCCGGCATCCCATTAGTTTGCGAACACTATTTATTTATCACATGCAGGTGTGCCTGCGTCTTGGGACAAGGGCTTGACAGGTCATTAATCAAGGAGTAGATATAAAAGGCTTTTTTCCATACCACCTGCAACATCTTGGGTGGTCCTCACACCCCCTCCCCTTCCCGTTCCATACCACCTGCAACATCTTGGGTGGTCCTCACACCCTCCCCTCCATTTATGCAAATTTATGCAAAGTGATCTGGAAGGAAGGTATTATATCTACTCCTTGATTAATGACCTGTCAAGCCCTTGTCCCAAGACGCAGGCACACCTGCATGTGATAAATAAATAGTGTTCGCAAACTAATGGGATGCCGGCCAGGGGTGGAAAGACGATGCATGCTGCCTTTCTACCGCGCAGGGGTGTCCGTGTCCTTACTGCCTGTCTGACTGATAGTTTTATCAATGGTTGCCTAATCGAATCCCGTGCAAATCAGTACATTTATTATTCGAATAACTCCGAAACTAGTAACGATAGCGAGCTCGGATAAACTTTATTACTTTTATATCGTTAAGGAGCATCTACAGACGTTCTCTCATATACTGGTTGTCCTCGGTTCGAGTCCTGAATCGGTAAATCTGAGTAACTCCTAAATTAATTATGATAGCGACTTCGGATAAACTTTATTACTTACATATGGTTAGCGGGGTCCGCAGGGTATATACTGTATACCTGTAGTCCTTAGTTCGAGTCCTGAATCGTTTAATTTAAATATCTCTGAAACCGCTGGGTCTAGAGAAGTGAAATAACCTTTATATGGTTATGCTTCTCATAGTTAATCATATGCTGACAACGTGTAGCTCAAGGGTCCCTGGTTCAGTTCCCATCGTCCACTGAATTATGTAATTGTGTTCTATTTCTGATCTATTGCACATAGAACAACAGGGGAAAGCGCAGGTTTTTTTCATTCAACATATGCTGTGAATGATTTATGATTCCGTATCCTACAGACCCGTGGTTCGATAACCGCTTCTGTCGCAATAACTTGAATCTTAAATAACTCTTGAACTAATAACGTTAGCGCAATGAAATAGCGTATACATATATACTTTAGGTCTGAATTGTTGTTGAAATGGTAATTTACGCCTTAGGATCAGGGTTCAAATCTCGGTGGGATAATTTAAATACCTTTGAATATAAATGCTTTTAGACGTGTTGGCAAGCTCACCCCATAAGATCATACATCATGACTTGTCTCATGTTGAGAAGAGATGTTTACCTCAACCGATTTACATAGACTTTCAAATCAAAATACTTAATCACAAAGTTTAATATATAAGCATGAGACTTAAACATAACAAGATGGTCGTAATAATTTAACTTAAGAAAAGAGAACGGATGCCCGTAGCAACAAACATAAATAGGTTAAAATATATCAAAAGGGTTCAAGAAGGTGTGTTTGAGGATGAAGTGAAGGATTCTAAGGGTGCCCGTGGATCAGTTAAACGGTGTAATAGATGAACTTGGGAAAAATATAACTGTTATGTTAAGATATGTGTGAAAAGAATCAAGAACACGTGGTTGAAGATGACGTAGAGGTGTCTACGGGTGGCAATGGGAGCTCCTAATGTAACTTTAAAACTAAAAGGCGGAGCTTAGTCGTGTTTATACTCGTTTGAATTGTCTAAATTTTATCTTCAAATCTAGCTATTTATTTCCTTTTTCAATTTTAATTTGTCAAAATTTTTCTCTCTTGTGAATTGTAAAGTAGTTAAAGAATAATCGAAAACTGGGAAATTAATAGAGTTTTCTTTTAGGTTTTCTCCAATAGTAGAAGCATCTTCGAACCCCTGTGGTAGCAAGATAATAGTTTTCTTTTAGGTTTTCTCCGATAGGAGCGCCACCTTCGAATCCCGTTGGTGAAGGGGATGATGAAGTTTTCTATTAGGTCTGTGCTAAGTGTATAAAGAGAGCTTTATCGATCTTAGATTGTAATTACGCTAGTGTGTTTATAGCATAGCGGATCAGCTTCTACAGTGAAATTCATCATCAGTAGCGCTGATAACTTATCAAGGTGAAGAAGAGAAGTGAGAAGTGTATCAAGACACTTACTTGGCAGCATATTCCTGAGAATTAGCCTGCACACAACAAAAAACTATAGCGATGGAAGCTCTGTTAGACACTATACCTGAAAATAGGTGTAGCATATGTGCAAAGAGTTTCCTGAAAAGCTACAATAAAAAGAGACATGAGCTGGTATGTGGCCGGTTTTACGAATGTAAACATTGTGGTAACGTTTATGATACTGAGAATCGCAGAGATACTCACCAAGAACGATGCGAGAGAATAACTACTGCTAAGAAACTCAAGATCGAGCCTACCAAACATAAATTGCTGTTAATGGTTCCTGATGAAGACGATGTCGTAGAATATGAAACAGCTTTCCAGGATCGACTGAAATCATATTTCATCCAGTGCTCTACATGCCAAGACCTGAATACATATCTCCAGGAATCAAAACAGCGGATAATTCAAGCCGTTCAGAAGCAACTGAGGATGCATAAAAGTGTGAAAATTAACCTCATGGCTGAATGTCGGTTTGTGAATGCCGTTGGTGACACTACTGATAAAGCCTTTAAAACGCCAAATCAAGCAATATTTTTAGAAAGTGACTTGGACGCCATATTGGAAAGTAAATTCAAGAAACTTTGTACTGAAATGGAGGAAAGTCAACTTAAAGGAAGCAGCTGGGCTTTATTAGCTGTTGATGGTGTGCGTGTTAGAATCAACAAGAATAATGAACTGAGGGGGACCAGTTACATCCCTCTACCGACCTCTATTGGAGCTAAAGGAGCCTGCATAAATCCACAGAATTATGAAGATGAAAAGTGTTTTATGTATGCTGTTCTCGCAAAGTACATTCAGAAGAATCCTCATCGTGTTAGCAAGTATAAGGATCTTCAAGAGAGATATGACTTTTCCTGCCTCTCGTTTCCTACGAGCCTGACTGATATCCCAAAATTTGAACGAAAAAATAACATCTCTATAAATGTTTTCGGACTGGATGAGAAAAATCAAGTGTTTCCTATGAAAGTTGTCAATGAAGAACTGTCCGATCATCGCGATCTGCTTCTGTTAAGCAATTCAGCTGGACGTCATCATTACGTTTATATAAAGAATTTCGAGAGACTTATTCATCAACAAAAAACCAAATGTGAGGGAAAACTCTGTATCTGCAAACGCTGTTTTACGCACTTTGAGTATCGAAATGGAGGAGTTGAGAGGTTAAATGAGCATAGAAAAATATGTGGCCAACACGGAGTTGCTAAGATTGTTATGCCAACTAAGGAGAAATCTATTGTTAGATTCAAGAATCATGAAAGGATGTTGAAATTACCTTATGTCATATACGCTGACTTTGAAAGCATTCTTACCCCTTACCACGGGTGTTCTTCTAATCCCGAAACGTCTTATACAGTTCCATATCAGAAGCATATTCCTATGAGTTTCTGTGTTTATGTCAAATCCTCAGCTACAATTGAAGGTTTACAGACTGGTCTTCCTACTGAACCCTATGTATATCGGGGATATAATGCTGCACCGAAGTTTATGGAGTATGTAAGTTCTCTCGCAATGAAAATTAATGCTGTATACAAAACTGGTGCTCCATTAACTCTGACAGATAAGCAACAAAAATCATTCGAATCTTCTACAGAATGCTACTTATGTGGTAAAGAATTTACCGTCGATAACTGGAAAGTACGAGATCATGATCATATAAGTGGTGAATATCGAGGAAGTCTACATAATCAGTGTAATCTAGCCTGTAAAACGCCTAATTATATTCCTGTCTTCATACATAACCTGAGTGGATATGACTCCCATTTCATTGTTAAGGAGTTAGGCTGTACTAGCGATAGAGTAGAAGTTATTCCTAGCTCTGAGGAAAGTTATATATCATTTTCCAAGTATGTTGGTGACATTAAACTTCGTTTTGTGGATACCTATCGCTTCCTTAGTACCAGCTTGGATAAACTAGCAAAAAATCTAACATCATATCCTGAAACTCAGAAGTACTTTGGAGCAGAGAAGATCGATTTGATGATGCGTAAAGGTGTGTTTCCCTATGATTACGTTACATCATGGGATGTTTTGAGTGAGACAGAACTTCCTCCGAGAGAAGCATTCTACAGTAAGTTAAACAGAGAAGAAATTAGTGATGCAGAGTATCAGCATGCAAAAACCGTATGGAGTCACTTCAACATCAGAACACTAGGCGAGTACAGTGACCTCTACTTAACTTCAGATGTCCTTCTACTAGCAGATGTGTTTGAAACATTCAGAGAGCAGAGCCTGAAAACCCATAAAGTTGATCCCGCACATTATTATACATCACCCGGACTTACGTGGGATGCAATGCTGTTGTACACACGAATTGAACTGGAATTACTACAGGATTATGACCAGCTACTCATGGTTGAAGCAGGTATAAGAGGAGGATTATGCCAAGTTTCTCATCGGTATGCAGAAGCGAACAATCACTACATGAAGGAGTATGACTCAAGTAAACCCTCTCAATATATTACGTACGAGGATTCGAATAATCAGTACGCGTGGGCTATGGGGAAGCCCCTTGCTTACGGGGGTTTTAAGTGGGTTTCTCCTGAAGATATCAACCTAGATATACTACGAGAAGATGACCCTCTCGGATACATCTTAGAAGTGGACCTTCAATATCCTACAGAACTCCATGACCTACACAATGATTTACCGTTCCTACCTGAGTGTATCAAGCCCCCGGGTTCTTCTACAAGGAAACTAATTCCTCACCTTGGATCACGAACTAGGTATGTGGTGCATTACATGACCTTGAAGCAGGCCCTTAGTCATGGGTTACAACTGACTAAAATCCATCGGGTGCTACAATTTCAACAGTCATGTTGGTTAAAGCCTTATGTGGAATTCAATAACCGACTACGACAAGGATCGAGAAATGATTTCGAGAAGGATCTTTACAAACTTTTTAACAATGCCATGTTTGGTAAAACTATGGAAAACATCAGAAACCGACTGAATATACGACTTGTCGCCGATTGGAAGACATTGGAAAAACTGGTTGCTAAGCCTACATTTATTGATAGAACTATATATGGACCTAATCTGGCTGCAATACACATGGCGTCCCGGGAGATAGTCTTCAACAAGCCTATATACATTGGGATGTGTGTGCTGGATATCTCGAAGACCTTGATGTATTGGTATCATTATGATGTGCTAATGCCGTATTACGGGCTTGAAAATCTGAAGCTCATGTACATGGATACTGACTCTTTCATCCATCGTGTGACTACCGGAGACATATACCAGGATAAGTTACGTTTTCTGGAACATCTGGATACTGCTGATTATCCTAACGAGCACATATGTCATTCTACAAAAAACAAGAAAGTGTTGGGAAAATTTAAAGATGAAGCCAATGGAAAAATCATTCGTCGTTTTGTTGGACTGAGACCGAAGATGTATGCACTCGACATCGATGGAGGCATAATCAAGAAGATAAAAGGCATAAAACATAGTGCCATTAAACAGTACATCACCTTTGAGAGCTATGTGGACTGTCTTAAAAGCAGAGAAATCATAAGAACGCCAATGAACCTAATTATGTCCCATCAACATAATGTTGCGTCAGTGGAAGTGAACAAAATATCCCTATCTCCACATGATGACAAGAGAGTAATTGCAGATGATGGAGTATCCACATATGCCCATGGACATTGTCATATTTTGAACAGCGAATGAAAGAAGGAACCCTAGAGCAGAAAAAAAAACAATTTTTCATTCCGAGAAATAAACACTAGAACGTAGCATTAAAATATCTAAGCATGAAAACAGCTGAATAATAAGAGCAGAGGAGGGCGTTAAGTCTACCGTTCAGAAAACAAATTCTGACGCTGGTCCCAAGTCCAGAGAAAAAAAGACGAGGGACGTCTACCTCACCACATAAGCTAACTGAACACACTTTAGTTAATGTTAAAATAGGTAAATTTAAAAAGTAACTACTATCTCGTAATCTGAAATATCCTTGAAAAACTTCTTAATTAGTTATAAAATGAATTGAGTAACGTAACTTGGTCTAAAATATCCCTGAAACGCGCATAAACCTCATAACATCTGAAAAAGCATGGAAATAGCATTAGAACATTGGTTTAGCGTAACGACTTATTACAAGACGATGCATAGGGGGTAAAAGCTTGAAAAAGACACAAGAGTACGAAGACATCAATCTGCATGAAAAAAATGTAAGAAAACTGTACGCCTAGACCATTGCAAATATACCTCTAACAGTAAAGAAGATATCTCTAGCTGGCAAACTTTTAGCTATGAAGCCTATAGCTTTTAATCCTAGAGTTCCGAGATCATACCTCAATACCTAACCTCCAGATCCTACAGCTTTTAACCTCCTGACCAGCAACCTTTAGCTATGAAGCTTAAAACACTTAACCCTAGAGCCCTCAGATCATACCTCCATACGTAACCTTCAGATCCTACAGCCTTAAACTCTAGACCGAGAGATCTAACCTTGAATCCATACGACCTAACCACTAAACCTACAGTCTTTAACCTTTAGACCTACGAGCTTAAGCTATGAGACTTATATCCTTTAAACCCCAGGCCCTAAGATCATGCCTCAAGACCTAGCCATGTGACCATAAGAGATGAGGAACATAGCCAAAATACATAGTCTTTCAGATCAAAAGGCTTAATCAAAAAGCCTAAGATATAAGCATAAGACCTCATAACATAACAAGGTAGAATAGAGTTCCTGAAAGCATAGAGAAGGTACAAAAAACAAGAAACCCTAGCAACAAAAGAAGCTCAATTTTTAGGAAAAGAGAAGCAGATGCACAAAGGGTTAAATTTACTGTATTAAGATCTGTAATCAGCATATATACCTCTTGCAGTGACAAAGATAGCTATAATATCGATATGCCTAAAAACTTTGCATCATACATACAAGTAGTTAGCATGAGAAAAGAAACATGCTTAGGATAGGTTAAGGAGGTAAAAACTGGGCAGCTTAAGAGAATAGAACGAATGTTAATACCAGAATCAACTAGGTTCAACAATGATCAAGAAGCTAAAACCATGGGATATATTAGGTTAGGTTAAAGTGGTAGAATAGAGGAACTTAAGGAAAGAGAACAAATAGGTTAACAGGTGCAACAAAGGAAGCCACTAGCCAAACACAGCTAGGTTATAATAAGAATGATGAAAGAAGGTAGAAATGAAAGAGTATATTAGGTTAGGTTAGTTTATAATAGGATGACATAGTAAAGCATAAATGTAGTACTTGCCCCAAGATTAACCGCCTTTAATCGCTGGACTAGCAAACTTAACTTCAAAATTATAAGACCATACCTCAGCCTATAAAACATAGATAAAAGACCCTATGGTCTTTATCCTCTAGACCAACAACATTTAGCTATGAACCCTACAACCCTTAACCCTAGAGCTCATGCCACATTAAATCCTATAGGTATTAACCTCCCATACCAGCAACCCTACCTGTTAAAACCTGCAACCCTTAACCCTAGAGCCCCAGATCATACCTCAAGACCTAACCTCTAAGTCCTATAACTATTAACCTCCCAGGCCAACAGTCTTTACCTAAGAAACCCTGCAACTCTTAACCATAGAGTCCCAGATCATACCTCAGGACCTAACCATTAAATCCTTCAGATATTAACATCCCATACCAACAGACTTTACCTAAGAAACCCTGCAACTCTTAACCATAGAGTCCCAGATCATACCTCTGGACCTAACCATTAAATCCTTCAGATATTAACATCCCATACCAACAGACTTTACCTAAGAAACCCTGCAACTCTTAACCCTAGAGCCTCAGATCATACCTCGAGACCTAACCTCTAAGTCCTATAGCTATTAACCTCCCAGACCAACAGTCTTTACCTGTGAAAAACCTGCAGCTCTTAGCACTAGACCCTCCTCCCAGATCATACATAGAGACCAAGCCCCCCCTAAATCCCACAGCTTTCAAGCTCCAGACCAACAGACTTTACCTAAGAAACCCTGCAGCCCTTAACCCTAGAGTCCCAGATCATACCTCAGGACCTAGTCTCTAAATCCTACAGCTCTAAACCATCCAGACCAACAGACTTCACCTCCAGACCAACAGACATCACCTGTGAAAAACCTGCAGCTCTTAGCACTAGACCCTCCTCCCAGATCATACCTCTGGACCTAACCATTAAATCCTTCAGATATTAACATCCCATACCAACAGACTTTACCTAAGAAACCCTGCAGCCCTTAACCCTAGAGCCTCAGATCATAGCTCAAGACAAGCTCTGATCATACCTCAGGACACAGCATTATAAGGTACACCAAATTAAGAGGATTGACTGCCTACCTAAACACTGTCTAAATCCACTAAACATACCGATTGCGCATGGCCGCCATCTTGCTCATTTGGGTCTGTTCTGGAACCGCTATTTTTAACCTACTCATGTAGTGAATCAAGTAAAGCTGCACTTCCTGTCCGTTAAGTCAATAATACTGCACCAAACAAAAAAGCTCATTCCAATAGCATTTTTTAAAGAAAAGAACCAGGTAAGTCAACTGAAACAAAAAGAAAACCAGGAAAGTCAGCCACCAGAGACTTTGTTTGCAATTACGATAATTGTATTACTATCATTTTACATTATTATTGTTGTTATGGTTATTGTTATTGTTGTTATTCTTATTATTGTTGTTATTATTATTATTACTATTATTATTGTTGTTATTGTTATTATTATTAATATTATTATTATTATTATTATTATTATTATTATTATTATTATTATTATTATTATTATTATTATTATTATTATTATTATTATTATTATTATTATTATTATTATTATCATTATCATTATCATTATCATTATCATTATCATTATCATTATCATTATCATTATCATTATCATTATCATTATCATTATCATTATCATTATCATTATCATTATCATTATCATTATCATTATCATTATCATTATCATTATCATTATCATTATCATTATCATTATGATTATTATTATTATTATTATTATTATTATTATTATTATTATTATTATTATTATTATTATTATTATTATTATTATTATTATTATTATTATTATTATTATTATTATTATTATTATTATTATTATTATTATTATTATTATTATTATTATTATTATTATTATTATTATTATTATTATTATTATTATTATTATTATTATTATTATTATTATTATTATCGAGAGGCCGTGAGAGATTGGCCTCGCCCAAACGATAAGCGAGAATTGCGCAGTCGCCTGGGGCTGTACAGTTATTACCGCCGCCTTATGAAGGGGTTCTCCAACATCGCTAAACGCCTCACCCGCCTGACAGAAGAACACCTGCCCTATGCGTGGACGGAGGATGCAGAAGGCGTTTTCCAGCAGCTGAAACAGACACTTTGCAGTGATCCTATTTTGGGATTCCCACAACCAGGCGGCACCTTCATTAGGGACACCGACGCCAACGAGCATCGCATTGGAGGCGTCCTATGCCAAGTCCAGGACGGCCACGAGCAGGTGATAGCTTACTACCACAAGATGCTGTCCAAGTCAGAGAAGAACTACTGCGTCACCCGGGGAGAGCTGCTGGCGGTGGTAAAGACCTTGGAGCACTTCCACAGGTACCTTTACGGTCAGCGATTGCACCTGAGGACTGACCATTCCGCCATAACTTGGCTACTCAGCTTTAGGAACCTGAAAGACCAGAAAGCCCGTTGGGCCCAGAGGCTTCAGGAGTACGACTTCACCTCTGAACATCGTAGAGGGAAGAGTCTCGGCAACGCAGAAGCCATCTCCCGAAGAACCTGCCTAGAAGAGTGCGGTCAGTGCACAAGGGTGCAAAAGAAGGAGCATGCCGCAGCTGTCAGGGTGGTCACGGCAGTGCCTGCGGGCTGTTGGAATAGCGCAGGCCTGAGGATGGAGCAGCTGGTAGTCGCCGACTTGGGACCACTCTTGAGGGAAGTGGAGGCAGAGGCAAGACAAATCTTGGAGGCCATCGCACCAAGAAGCGCTACATAAAAGTCGTACTGGGCCCAATGGGACTCGCTAAGGAATAACAAGGGCGTGTTGTTCCGGATATGGGAATCACCCGATGGAAAGACGCAGAGGGAACAGTTGGTACTTCCACGAAGTAAAGTCCCGGAAGTCTTGGAGGAAGTGCACGCTGGTACTTCAGGAGGACACCTAGGTGCAACACGAACGATCGGCAAACTCCGACAGCGCTACTGCTGGCGAGGGGCGGCGAGTCGCGGCAGCCAGACCAGGAGCCGGGCTTTCATACAGCAGGACAACGTCGGGGCGCCTTTCGAACGCATCGCTATCGACATAGGTGGACCATTCCCTGTGTTCGAATTAGGTAACAAGTACCTGATATTGTCCGTGGACTATTTCACCAAGTGGCCAGAGATGGATGCCATCCCGAACCAGGAGATGAAGACGATCACCAACTGCCTCGTGGAGCAACGGTTCTGCCCTTTTGGGGTGCCGATAGAGCTCCACAGTGATCGGGGCACAAATTTTGAGTCTAACCTGTTGATGGAGGTCCTGGAAAGACTGGATGTACAAGAACCGCACAGCACCTCTACACCTGCAGTCGGATGGCATTGTCGAGAGGTACATCATGACCCCTAGAAGAACATCTGATGAAGGTTATGGCCAGCCACTAGCGAGACTGGGATAACAAAGTGCCACTGTTCGTGCTGGCCCACCGTTGGTCAACACACGACACCACTGGGATTACGCCAGCCAGCTTAATGTTCAGCCGAGAGTTACGCCTCCCTTGTGACCTGGGTTTTGGAAGCCCCCTGGAAGCAAAACAGTCAGCAACGGGGTGTGTGGAGATCCTCATGAATCATCTCCTCGACACGCATGAGATGGCTCGTCACAACATCCAGGTGGCGAGCAACCGAATGAAGACCCGGTACGACAGGCAAACCAGCAGCCAAGGATTCCTGCAAGGTGACCTGGTCTTGTTGTACCACCCTACTCCGACCAAGGAACGCTGCCCGAAACTTCAACAACCGTAGCAAGGACCGTACCGGGTGCTAGAGGATTATCGACGTGGTCTACCACATCCAGAAGGTGCCCCTAGGAAATATGTTGGTGGTCCACCTGGATCGTCTGGCCCGCTACGTTGGTGCTGTTCGGGACGACCAGCCTAGGTGAGGGAGCAGTGTCGCGCGGCATTGTTGCGACGGGCGCGGCCGGCGCGCGCAAAGAGACATATGCAGCGCGGAGATAAAAGCTTGCCGAAACAGAGAAAGAAAGGGACAGATAGATGTTTGGCAGGTTCATCTTTCTGGTGCCGTCTTGATTGATAGAGCACGTTCCACTAATTTCTAGATCAATGAATGGAGGTATAAAAGAAGCAGTCATAAAAAGAAGTCGGGGGACAGTCGTCATTGTACTCGATAATCGTGAGCGTGCAGCTGTGATTTGAAAGTGAACTATTTTGTTTGTGGCGGTGTGGCGGACGAACTTGAATGTTTTATTTGGGTATGTTACGTAATTCTACTGCTCAGGTCTGTAAAAAAGTGTCTTTCTACGTATCCGAGATACACCACTTGTGGCGACTTACTATTATTGTAAGTACTTAAATCCCAGGCTTCACCATTAAACTCTTATTATTTAAGTTAATTGGTGGACATTAATACTTTCTTCACCCTAGCCATATATAGGGTAAGGTTCTTGATAGAGCCCCTAGTGGTTTACCGGGAAAATCAATCAATCAATCAATAAATGAATTAATGAATATTTCTCTCACGACGACAAGATAATGTGCATCTATCATGTTTGATGTTTATAGATCTTCTTTAGCATGTACTTGCACTGTACATGATTCATTTGACATCATTTGAAGACGTACGGTGGGTCTATCTTGGGCAACATTAAGGAAACACTCGCCAAAGGATGCATCTCAGCGGGGATATGAGAAACAGATGCAGTCATGCAACCGACGATCACGTCTAGTTGCTCGAGGTGAGTTGGCTCTGTGTGCCCTTAATAGGGTTTAAACATTGAGGGGTAGAGTGACTATTTTTACTGTAGGATATGATGAGGAGGTTATTATAAGTTCTCCATATAAGTTTTTCATGACAAATACCCCAGCCGCTGCTCCTCTTTCGTGCTTCATTATCTAAATACGAATTCTGATTTTGACCGCTTTCATGCGATGGAGCAAGTTCCCACTTGCGTTCAGCTATTGACTGTGGCCAGTCTGTGGATTCGCCCAAACTTACCTAGTGCGCAATGGAGCGGCGGTTATCGGTCATGACGAATATATATGAGAGGGAACGTTGTGCAAGTGAGAGTGGGCTAGAATAATATAAGAGGTCCTCAATCACCTGTAGAACCCTGATCTCTTGCACTGTAAAAAAACAGGGACATAGTTTCAAAAGCAAGACCTTGTTGAACATTTATTCAGCCACTAAGGATGTTATTCTCCCAGGACAAGGGCCATTCAGTAGACTAATGGAATGCCAGCCTAAACCCTCAAGGCGACAATGGACATGTATTATTATCTTTAAGTGTAACGCATTACAAAAAAGGAAGCGTTATGGCAACAATTTCATCTGGGAAATCCTTATATAATTTAGCGATCATTGAGTCATGTGCTGTCTATCTCATCAACTAAATGATATGCATTTAATCGAGAACCTTATCTATAAATTTGAGAAACAAGGCATCCATATGGTAATATCACACTTATTATTGTGTTGACATTTGATTCTGTTTTTCACGGCGCCTGTTTGATAATGTCATTATCTACCTTTATCAAGGCTTTTATCAAATTATAGGACACTTCACTTCTGAAATCACAACAGGATCTTGATATAAATGGCACAAGAGTGCTGTTGCTATTAGATCCGCAGGAGTTTAACAATGGCCTTCTCCGTGCAGACGAGGATAGCGATATTTACGCTCTATCTCGTGGCAGTTGTTTCAGGCAAGGATACAACTTTGGAGAAGGATCGGCATCCAGATGTCGATCTGAGTACCGTAAGTGCCTTAAAGTCATCTGCCTTCTTATTTAAATACTTGAAATAAACATATTAATAATTTAATAACCATATCTTTCACTTTGTGCAGAAATACTGAACACAGATCGAGTAAAATGGCAAGGGCTGTGCAAGCTACTTCAAAATTGAAATATAACTGAATTATATAAGAAATGCAGAGTGCAGCATTATCACTGTACCCTATCAATATGACCCCGAAATTGTATGTATATTTTGCACCTACTCATTGCTAACTTCAGTTCCTCTGGAATTCCTTTCCATTAAAACTATTTTAAGGTTCCAGGACCCATTTTAGTTTCTCTATTGCTTAGCTATAGTTGTAGAGCAAATACTACATTCACAAAAAGTTAGGTAAAGAGATTTTACTGGGAATACACGATCTGAGTAACTTTGAATAAAAAAATTTAGAAAAGGCTCACTTAAACATGTGTCTGTCCCCTTTATATATGCGTGTGCGTGCGCACGTACGTGCGTGCGTGTGTGTGTAGCAGAAGTCATTATTCAGAACTCGACCAAATATCTTGATATTTTACATCAGAAATCGCCGGAGTCCAAACTCTCATTTAGATAGACATGCTCTCCTCATTTTTCAGTTTTTCCCCCAGAGACTCTAGTGAGTTCGATTAAAATACCATGTTACATGACAAGTAGAATGTATATACCTTGAATTTTCTGGAAATAGTCTTTGACGGCCTCTTCATTCAGGAGACTATTTTTATAACGAGTAAACTTACTACATAATATGTAGATATATTTAAAAGTAAATAATTTGTTTGCTATCAACAATCCCGAATTTATTAGTTCTTTTTTTTTTTTTTTTTTTTTTTTTTTACATGCCATTGCAATGTCATTTTTAAGCATACTTAACAATTAGCGGTCTGGGCGAGGTTTGAATCGGCGGCATCGGGATTAGTAGGCCAGCATCTAACCACCTAAGGTACCCAGAGCAACCATATCGTTCTTCGTGATTTACAGCTACCCTCTGGTAGTGGGTTCAAACTCGGCTGAGAGCGATAGATTTTTTTTTTTTTCGGGCGTAAAATTCTTTAGCACGGCTTCCTTTCTAACGAAAATAAAGCCGGTAGTGCCTTTTTCGCAGATTTACGTCGCATAAAAGAACCTTCATAAAAAGACCTCTAAGCAAAATTAAGTGGCCTTTCACGCCTGAAGTATAGTGGAACGGTGGAAACCACAGCAGTTAAAGAACGTTCATAAATAAAACTTCAATTTTATTTGCGACAAATTTCTTTAAAATATAATTTGTTTCAAATAAACACTTTTTTCTGTCGCATGTCAACTATGTCCCACATGCCTGTTAGTATTGATTTGAATTGTTCAGTAGTTTTGTAATTTGTGAAATGTGCGTTATTCATTGTTTCTCGTGGTGTTATGGAAGGAGTATTTAATTTCAGTGCCAACATACAGAAACATATGATTATCAGTTCTGTTTTTCTACCTTCTAACCACAAAGAAATGTATAATAAAACTATTTCTGCAATGACTTACTTCGACTAACATAAAGTAGGTAGAAAGGTAAACGATCATAAGAATAGTATGTAGTAGCCATATAATGAAAGACAGTACGTAGAGAAAAACTACGTGAATCTAACATCAGAACTGTTTTGCGGCCATACAGCAAGGAATGTCAAAACAATCACATAAGGGGTCCCGCTGTTAAAAATCTGACTCTCGTTTTAGCCTGATGTATAACCGAGCGAGATGGTTGCCCAGTTATGTGTAAGGTTGACATTCGGTAGCTCCTGGGTTCAATGTATCGATCGCCCTAACTACTCTTGCCTGGTCGGTGGATCATTGCTGTGTGAGTTCCTCATCTACCATGATTTCGCTTACATCTCCCTTTGATCCGTTTCTTTCTCAATTTTCAATGTATGTATTTAGATTCCGTGACATATGGTAGTGTCATCAGGGAGCGCAGATTCTTTTTAAAAGGAAATAGTACTCTATAGGAAAACAGATGGCTGCCTGACCGACGGGTCGTTCGTTGCCCTCTCTAACCCTTTCAGTCCTGGCGTCCATTGTAATGGACATTAGCTTTTTCTCCTATTTGTAATGGTTTTAACTGCTTTTTGTGCTATGTTCTTGCTCTCTGTCTTAACAAATTAAACATACACATTTTAGATGTTCTGAATTGTAATTTTTTTCACAATTTACATTGTACTTTTTTATATAAGAAAAGAAGCAAAATCCATGCAACCGCAGTCAAATGATAGCCCTCAGCATCCAAGCACACCATCACACCCATTATTTTACTTGGATCCTCCAACATCCTTTACCACAGGCACATTTGACTGCGGCTGCCAAGACTCCAACTCACGACCTCCGGCTTTTAGTGCATGGCCAGTGCACTGCGTGTCGCCGTAACGATCATGGCTATTCAATTCAGTTGCTTGAATGTATCCCAGATGGCATGATGAGAGCAGCTGTGAGTACACGAAGTATGTCCTACTCCATGGATCTCCTCTCTTCCATGTTCTCTTATTTCGTCCCCCTCTTTCATGTTACAGAGGCTCTCACAGAAACTGTAATCACGAGCAGCTTCTGTAGCTTTGACATGTCAATTAAACGCAGAAAGAGATGCCAAAAATGTTCTTTCCCACTTGACACTCCATTTTACTGACCTGAAAAGAACAAAGTGTATATAGCATTCAAAAGCTAAACTCGCTGTTTTGTAGAGTTACAAAAGTTATTTGTAGAGTTACAAAAGTGAGTTGTTATTCAAGTATCAAATAACAAAACAATTTGCCAGAGCATTTTATTGTGCATGCTTGAAAGAAAACAAAATGTATGGGTCAATCCAAAAATATAGCAAGCATATAAATAAGCATTGGTTCTAATATATTTAAAATGAGAACTGTGTGTTCTATTTATGGGAACTGTTTTTGGGTATGCTTGCAGCCGGAGCTTTTGACAAAATATGGCTACAAAGTAGAAATACACACAATAAAGACAGAAGATGGATATCTTCTTGATATGCACCGCATCCCTGGCAGCGGACCACCAGTTTTCCTCCAGCATGGCCTGCTGTGCAGTAGTGCTGACTGGGTCGTTATGGGTCCTGGGAGAGGCCTCGGTAAGTACCACTTATGTCATACTAAAATTATTAGAATAACTAATACCTCTTTATCGCTCAAATAGAGCTTTAAATTCATTAATACTTAAGTTTGATTTATGAGTCACTATGTTTACACTCAAACTTCACGTACTTGTTGTTGTATAATTGAAACGTTTTCAAGATCATTCGATCTCATCCTCAGCTGTTTGGTGACTAAATGAACCTTCCTCTTCTTCCACTACTCCGGAGCTCGAATGATCTTGAAAACGTTTCAATTATACAACAACAAGTAAGTGACGTTTGAGTGTAAACATAGTGACTCATAAATCAAACTTAAATTTGCATCTTTCTCTTCAGTAATTTATCACTACAAAAGGATTTATTATTTGAATATTGTCACAGTGATATCAAAATGATAATTAAGGTAAATAAATAGTCGTAATCAAATTATGGGTTTTCTAATAAACATCCACTTAGTATGTTCGACAGAATAAAAGAATGCCTAAATAACAAATTATGCTTATTTTTTTTATTTCCCTCAGTTTTATGTGCGGATATATTAATTTATTTACCATTGCTGTTCATTTTACCTTTTAATTTTGTCTCTTTTTTCAGAGAAGCTGTTTTAAGTAAATATCAAGAGAAATCATTTGGGCTATTCGTTGTGACATTACACGTCAAATTTTTCAGCAATAGAAGTAGAGAGTACTATTTCGCAGTATTTTATTCTTCCCTGTCTCCTTCCAAGTATAATCTAGTTGAATATTAAGGAATTGATATAAGATGAAAGCTAAACAAAAGGATGCTGCCCTACATTAAATAAAATACAAATGTGCACAGAGAACTTTTAAATAAATATGAAATCATATTATATTCTTTTCATTTCTCTTACAGCATATATTCTAGCCGATGCAGGATATGACGTATGGATGGGCAATTCAAGAGGCAATACCTATTCAAGGAAGCATTCCTCTATCGGACCTTCTGACAATGATTTCTGGATTTTCAGGTGATATAGTAAAGTCAAGAAGTTGCATATCATTTAGTGTGCTCTTGACTGAAGTCGCAATTAAGATACATACTATTTTAGCTATTTTTATACAATTGCGTACATCTTATAGAAGTAAAAAATCAGTGATAACAGTGAAGAAAATGAGTGAAATACTTTTTTATATGCTTAAATAATGTATGGTAATGAACATTAGTGTTCATGTATGCGAGCCTCGACTTGATGGGTATATTTGAAATAACTATAATTTGTACAAAACACCCACTTATTTGTATTTTGTGTAATGATAGTTCTTTCTTTTAACAAATCTGTTTTGTCTTTGCTCAGTTCTTGTATTCAAACATCGTATTAGAACATCGCTAGTTACATTCCTAAAATAGTCTGTAAACATATTGTTACGTATAGGTAAGCTGTAAAGCTTAGAAGTTAGGGTTCGCAATCTACCCCGTAACTAGGAACATAAGTAAAGGGATAAGGAAGATAAATGGTAGAGCAAAGGTAGGAGAGACAACACTGAAGTCCATACTAAACCCATTTACTATATTCTACATGTTGAGTTAAAGTATAAGGCACTCTCGAAATCTTTAAGAGACGGGGTGAAAATAATGATGACAATTACATTATAGTACCTATTCATTACCTTGACGATGTTGACTGACTTCCCAAGTCACACTGTCTCTTCTCTCGATCCTCTAAACTGACTCTGACTGCTCCTCGCTGCTGGCTCAGCAGCACTTAAATATGGATTCTGCCAAAATGGCGACCTAATGCTAAAGCAGCTTTCCCACGCTAAATAAGCGACGTAGATGTTTCCCAAGCAAAGCTAAACATGATCATATTCCTAAAAAACATCACGTCTACGTGATTCAGATTACTTTAGTCAACAAAGTCCGTATCCGACCACCTCCACGTGGTCGACATGAGTAAACAGGAAACTGATGCTCTAAGCTAAAGTAATGAGAAATCGACCTAGTGCTGTTCTCATAAATTAGCGGAATTAAGGACTTTAGAATGTGCAAACGAGTCAAGTCACAGGAAGTGAGCATTGAATAATAAGATTCCAAAATGTGATATGTTTACAAGTATTCCTCAATCACACACGTGAAAATATACCCACTGTGCTTTCTTGGTAAATAATTTCCTATGTTAACACTTATTAGAGAAGGAGTTTTACATGACTTCATTTTCGATACAATTTTATGTTTCATTTAAGTTTCTGTATTCGCTGAAGAGGTTATTAGGAACTTATCGAGGGCTGTTGGGGAACATTTTGAGATAGGAAACTTATGGTCATTAAGCGCATGCTCTTCTGCAGTAATTTTGAATCGGTACGCCACTGATACCATCTCAATGATATAATATGTAAGCATTTGCTTTACTGCTAAGAAGTGTACCTGTATGCATAGTGGTAATATCAGTAGCTCTTAACCCAACGACACCACCTTCCACATTCAAAGTCCGATTTCCTCTTCCTTTTAGTTTTTTTTTTTTTTAAATTTTATTTTCATTCCTCTGTTTACTGTGAAGGATATGGAATACAGCACTGAACTAGTTATTACTGCTGCTGTTAAATGTAATCGAAGGATTAGATTTCGAACACGAACACACACACACACACACACACACACACACACACACACACACACACACACACACACACACACACACACACACACACACACACACACCAGAAGATACTGCGCAGTTCTAAAGATACACATAATGATGTGTAATCGGAATCCTTTACGGAGATGACAATACCATAACCTAAAACTAATATGCTATTATGCTTAGGGAATGAAAGAATGCGCTTTTAACTCTGGGGGAAAAAATTATCAAGTCAAATCACAGTCAGATTTGCTTATATTTATTTTATTCACTTCCAGAAGTCATAGGAAAACGCGTATTTTCTCCTTCACATATACTCAAATACCTAACCGTAACCTTTCCTATTTGTAAATTCTGATTTTCTGGAATATTTTACTTTTGAGAAGCGCCAGTGAACGCGACATGTTATATATAGAGCCGGAATTCCAGCAAAATGCTTATAATTACTTTTTCTTTGCTGAAATGTGTTTGCTCAAGATCTCTTCTTGTAGTTTCATTTTAGAATGTAATTCCTCTGAAGCTTAGCTCTTCTACTGCTTGGAGAGCTTCGCAGTAGTAAGGATCATGGCTCAATTCCGTTTCTTCGAAAACCAACAACTAATTTCTGATTTTCCATTGGGCCGAATAAAGTGTGATGTCTCGTGACTGTAGCTCAATACTTAGTTCTGATAATAACTCTTGAAGGGCATCGCAAGTAAAGCTAAGTCGAAAATGAAACCAGTTTTAATGGTGCGCTTTAGTAAAACATCATACATACCTCTATCAGTTGACTACTTTCATCATCTTTAGCAGCTGAGAAGTGTGCACCCAAAGCTTTAAAGTTTTTCCACACTGCTGACACCCTTCTGAAGCTCCATGCTACACATTTGATGCCCAAGATTCTGCCTATTTTCAAAATTTCAATTTCGAGAAGCTGTTTTAATTTCTGAACATTCTTCGGTGACTGGTGGTGCAAGGTGCTTGTCTAAGAAATATCTGAAGTGATTCACATGTGATGGGAAGTCTCTTATAATTAGATCACCAACTGACAATTCAATTCTGTGGCTAACACAATACCAAACCAAAACTTGTGACAAATTCTGTCTCAGTAATATCACAACTCCCTTTTCCGCCCTATCATTAATCACTACTGCTCATCTGTTTCTTTCAGGAACGCATTAGAAAATTCTATAGATTCCAAACAATTCAACAATGTGTCACAAATATCTTCAGCAGTTACATTGTTTAGCTCAACTAGATTCAAGGAAAATATTATTAGGCTCTCTTTATGTCAGGGACCTTCGTTCGCAAATAAATTATTAAAGATGATAATTGGCTAACTGTTGTGCTGTCATCGATAATTCAATGACATTTTTGATCTCGTTTCAATAATTGCTTTAATCACTGTAGTTTTCATTTCTTGCGCAATGTGATTAATAATGTTAGCACGTGCATTTCCGTAAAATGCGGCCATGTCAACAACGTTAAGTTCTTGCAGATCAACTTCGACCTCAAAATCACTGAACGACTGATTTTTTCTTCGTGACTTCATTAGCAGTGCGATATATATTTATCGTTCCCAAAAGCCGTAGTGCAAGCCGTTTCCAGAGTCTTCTCTTTAGCAGCCACAGCTTGAAGAGCGGAATTTTCTTTATGTTTAAATACTTTTCCCGCAAAGAAACCATCAGTTCTTTTCTTGAAACACGAGACGATGATGACCGAAAGCTATGCAATGTTCATACCTTGTTTATTAAGTTCTACACCCAAATTCCCTACTTTTTTTTTTAATTTTTGCAACCATTTTTTTTTATTTGAAACGGTTAACCACCTATTTCTCTTACAAAATGCACTTTTTCATCCAAAGTCCAAACTCTGGAAAATATCTGACTTATTGTTACCGTGTGGCATTGTTGTGCTGCTGCCACAAGCCGGAGCCGGGCGCGTGGGCAGAAGAGAACGACACAAAGAGAGGCTCCAGAGCGTTCGGTCCATTGTTGTTGAGAAATTTCTCGGAAGGTCTGCAGCATTCTAGAAACAATGGCTGGGGGGTATAAATACCCCGCAAGGTGTTAGAGCGGTACATCGACTTTCGAAGTCTTCCGCCGCCAACTCGACACAGTGGTCAAGCAAAACTATTGGTCACCAGAAGAAGAGGCCGCACAGCTAATAGCCAGCCTCCAGGGATGGGCCGTAGAGGTTCTGAACGCGGCCCAGACAGCATTGAGGATGAAAGCGGCGGAATTGGTGGCTACCCTGACCTCGGAGACAAGGATTATCCACTACGATGGAGACCGAAGGCCAGTCCAGGGATGCCAACGAAGACCAAATGGCGTGTGTTGTGGGTGTGGCCAGGGGTTTGCCGTCGAGAAAACCGAGCCGACCATACCAGCTAGTGACGGCATCGGGCGAAACCTGTGGAGATGGAGGCCCTGCTGCAGTTGACCTTGGGGTGGAGTACCTTGCATCTGTGGGTGTTCGTCGCGAAGGAGGCTGAAGAGGACTGGATCCCCTCAGGAGCCACGAGGCGACGGTCGACGTGGGCAGGAAGGTCCTGCTTTTCAATGGAGAAGATGTGATGCTCCGTCACCCCAATGAACGCCTTAGAATCCGCAGGGTATTCCTGAGAGAAGATGTGGTTGTTCACGCGAGAAGCGATATGGTGGTGATGGCACGACTGAAAGCCCAGTGGATGAATAACCTGATGCTGGACCGGAAGACGCCTGTGCATGAACTCTTTCTAGCCAGGACATTGTTGCCGTGCCGAGAGAAGGTGCTGGTAAGGCTGCTCAACCCAGCAGACACCGATCATGACATCCCGGCCGGAACGGATTTGGGGATCTGCTAGCCCCTTGTCAGCGTATCGGCAATCGACAAACCCAGGAGTCTGTGCCGATGCAACACCTGGGGCCTCTGCTGTAAAGCTTACTGGAGAGGGCAGCCACCCATCTGACAACAGAACAACTAGAGAAGTTTCGACAACTGCTGAGATGATAACAGCGCGTCGTAAGCCAAGGCAACGGCGACTATGGTCGCACAGACCAAGTGCTCCACCACATCGACACCGGAGATGCCCGGACCATTCGGCAACCATCCACGCGTTCCACTGGCAAAACAAGCTGCGGAACAAAACATAAGATCCAGGGGAGTGATCTAAGAGTCTGATAGTCGTTGGTGTTTCCCAGTAGTCCTGGTGAAGAAGAAGAACAGCGAGCTACGCTTCTGCGTGGACTACAGGAAGCTGAACGCTGTCACCAGGAAGCACTGCTTCCCCTTACCCAGGATTGGTGGTACCCTGGACACGCTTGCTGGTGTGCAGGGGTTCTCAACCCTGGACCTGAAGTCGGGTTACTGGCAGGTTGCTCTAGATCCGAGAGACAAGGGGAGGACCGCATTCTCGACAGGCCAAGGGCTTTGGCAGTTCACAGTTATGCCCTGTGGTCTCTGCAACACACCAGATACTTTTCAACGCCTCATGGAATTAGTACGAGAGGACTGACATATGACGCCTGCCTGCTATACCTGGACGACATCATCGTCATTGGCAAGACGTTCGAAGACCATCTCGACTACCTGAGCAAGGTGCTACAGAGTCTGCAAACGAGCAACCTGAAGCTGAACGCAAAAAAAAGTACCAGTTCTTCCGCAAGGAAGTCAACTACTTGTGCAACATAGTCTCACCAACCGGGGTGGCCACAGACTCGGAGAAGACACAGGCTATGAGAGATTGGCCTCGGCCGAAGGATAAGCGAGAATAACTTAATTTCTTGGGACTGTGCAGTTATTACCACCACGTCATAAAGGTGTTCTCCAACATCGCCAAGCCCCTCACTCGCCTGACAGATGAATACCGGCCTTATGTGTGGACGGAGGACGCCAAAGGCCCTTTCCAGCAGCTGATGAAGATACTTGTAGTGCTCCTATTTTGGGATTCCCACAACCAGGCGGCACCTTCATTTTGGACACCGACGCCTGCGACCATTGCATTGCAGGTGTCCTATCCCAAGTCCAGGGGTGTGATAGCCTACAACAGCAAGACGCTGTCCAAGGCAGAAAAGAACTACTGCGTCACCCGGCGAGAGCTGCTGGTGGTAGCGAAGACCTCGGAGCACTTCCACAAGTACCTGTACGGTCAGCCATTCCATCTGAGGACTGATCACTCCACCCTAACTTGGCTAGTTAGCTTTAGAAACCTGGAGGGCCAGTCAGCCATTGGATCAAGAAGCTGCAAGAGTACGACTTCAGCTCCGAACGTCGCAGAAGGAAGAGCCACGCCAACGCAGATGCCATGTCCCGAAGACCCTGCCCGGAAGAATAAGGGCAATACACAAGTGTGGAAAAGAAGAAGCATGCCCCAGCGTCATTGTGGTCACGGCGGACGGTTCAAAAAACTCAGGCCTGAGGAGGAAGCAGCTGGCAGACGCTAACTTGGGGCCACTCTTGAGAGAAGTGGAGGCAGGGACAAAGCCAACCTGGGAGGATATGGCACCCAGAAGCGCTACTACAAGTTGTACTGGGCGCAATGGGACTCACTGAAGGCCAAAGAGGGCGTGCTGTTCCGGGTATGGAAATAACTCAATGGGAAGATGCAGAGAGAACAATTGGTACCTCCCGGAATAAGTTCCCGGAAGTCTTGGAGGAAGTGCACGCAAGTACATTAGTAGGACACCTGGGAGTAATCCGAACGATCAGTTAGATGTTTATATGAACCATGCGTTTATATGAGACTGTTCTGAGCAATGTTGTAGAGGAAGCACGAAAAGTTAGAAAACTACCAACTGTCCGTTGGTCCGGTATTATGACATTTCCACACAGATGTGTCGTCTACCTGAGTTTCCTGGAATCTGGTCCTTAGTGAGCCGGCTCTCGTAGCCACGGTCGTTAGAGCGTATGTCTCTAGCGTTCCGCCGGGTAGATGGTCACGGGTTCGAGTCCCGCCTTGGGCATCGGTGTTTATGTGTATCGTGTATCGTGTATATCTGTAAAATTAAAGAAAACAGAGAGGAAAATAAGCGGAAACAATAAAAAACGGTTAACTAAGGAAAAGAAAAAATATATGTCTAAAAAGTGCTAATTAGTCATTGACTGCGAAGCTAGGCCTGCGAATTGTTATTCTCTTAATAGCATCACTCTCTTTATGCATAAAACATTGACCTCAGTCTTAGCCTTGTCTTCCGGAGAGCGTGCTGGGTTTAATTTTGCTTTTGGAAGATGCCTGCATTTTTATTATGAAAATGTTTTGTATTTATAACTGGAAGTTATTTCCGGGCTGTTATGCCGTGGTCTGCTGGATTTGTAGTTACCAGACGTTTCGTCCGCAACTGCGGCGGACATCTTCAGTGGCGTGGTCGTAGTCTCCTCGGAGAAGTTAGCGTAGCGTCTGAAGTGTTGACTGTCTGGGCTGCAGTATTTATACTGTTAGTGACCTCCGCTGATTGGACCGGCTGGCGGACGGAGCGAGGGAGTGGGCGGGCTTGGATAGGGATGCTACCTTCTGGTTGGTTCGCTTGGTTTTCTTCTGTTCTGTGTCGTTTCTTATGTTCGATGACAGGGTGCCAGTTGCTGTTGAGCTTCAAAGTTTCTTCTTTCTTATTAAAATTATGTGGATGTTTATAAATTTCAATAGCCTCGCGTTGTAGCCGGGCATGGTAATGTGTTATAGATGAAAGAATGTTGGTGTCCTGGAATTTTATAATGTGTTCGCCCTCAGCTTCAATGGCGTGTTGGGCGACTGCAGACTTTTCAGTTTGTCCCAAGCGGCAGTTTCTTTTGTGTTCGGCGAGTCTGGTGTTAATGCTGCGCTGTGTGGTTCCAATGTAGACCAAACCACAGGAACAGGGAATACGGTATACACCAGATGATGATAGAGGCTCCCGAGGATCTTTAGCCGAGCGTAGTAGATTGTTGAGTTGTTTAGTGGGCTTGAAAACAGTGTTGACGTTGTGTCGCTGCAGTATATGTTGAATACGGTCGGTGACATTATTGAAATATGGCAGGAAAACTGTGCCATTATATTTGGGCCTCTGTGCATTCTGTGAGGCAGGTTTCGGTCTGGCAGGACGGCAAGCTCTTCTGACTTCTTGGATGGAGTAGCCATTGGATAAAAAGGCTTGTTCTAGGTGACGGAGTTCTGTTCTTAATAACTGTGGTTCGCAAATGCGTGAAGCACGATTTACGAGTGTATTTAACATGGCACGTTTTTGTCTGGGGTGATGGTTTGAAGCCTTATTCAGATAGCGGTCCGTATGGGTGGGCTTACGGTAAACAGTGTGCCCAAGGGTGCCGTCTGTTTTCTTGCTGACCAGGACGTCCAGGAAAGCTAGTTGTCCATCTTTCTCTTCTTCCATGGTAAATTGAATGCGGGGGTTGATGCTGTTAAGATGTAGTAGGAAATCTTGCAGGGCTTCTTTTCCGTGTGACCATACGACAAAAGTGTCATCTACATATCGGAGCCAGACAGTCGGTTTTAGTGGAGCCGTGTCTAAGGCATGGGACTCGAAGGACTCCATGAAGAAATTGGCCACAGCCGGGCTGAGAGGGCTACCCATAGCAACGCCATCTATCTGTTCGTAGAACGAGTGGTTCCACTGGAAATATGTCGTGGTCAGAACATGACGGAAGAGTGCGATTAAGTCGTCTGAGAAGGTGTGTTGTAACTGTGCGAGTGCTTCTTGCACTGGGACCATGGTGAAGAGAGAGACGACATCGAAGCTGATGAGAAGGTCGTGAGGTTGTAGTGTGATGCTTTGAATTTTCTGGATGAAATGACCGGAATCTTTAATGAAAGAATCTGTTGAGCCGACGTGTGGTTGTAGGAGGCAGGCTAGATGTTTGGCTAAGGCGTAAGTCGGAGATCCAATTCCACTGGGCCTCTGCGGCCCATTGTCAGTGGAATTGGATCTCCGACTTACGCCTTAGCCAAACATCTAGCCTGCCTCCTACAACCACACGTCGGCTCAACAGATTCTTTCATTAAAGATTCCGATCATTTCATCCAGAAAATTCAAAGCATCACACTACAACCTCACGACCTTCTCATCAGCTTCGATGTCGTCTCTCTCTTCACCATGGTCCCAGTGCAAGAAGCACTCGCACAGTTACAACACACCTTCTCAGACGACTTAATCGCACTCTTCCGTCATGTTCTGACCACGACATATTTCCAGTGGAACCACTCGTTCTACGAACAGATAGATGGCGTTGCTATGGGTAGCCCTCTCAGCCCGGTTGTGGCCAATTTCTTCATGGAGTCCTTCGAGTCCCATGCCTTAGACACGGCTCCACTAAAACCGACTGTCTGGCTCCGATATGTAGATGACACTTTTGTCGTATGGTCACACGGAAAAGAAGCCCTGCAAGATTTCCTACTACATCTTAACAGCATCAACCCCCGCATTCAATTTACCATGGAAGAAGAGAAAGATGGACAACTAGCTTTCCTGGACGTCCTGGTCAGCAAGAAAACAGACGGCACCCTTGGGCACACTGTTTACCGTAAGCCCACCCATACGGACCGCTATCTGAATAAGGCTTCAAACCATCACCCCAGACAAAAACGTGCCATGTTAAATACACTCGTAAATCGTGCTTCACGCATTTGCGAACCACAGTTATTAAGAACAGAACTCCGTCACCTAGAACAAGCCTTTTTATCCAATGGCTACTCCATCCAAGAAGTCAGAAGAGCTTGCCGTCCTGCCAGACCGAAACCTGCCTCACAGAATGCACAGAGGCCCAAATATAATGGCACAGTTTTCCTGCCATATTTCAATAATGTCACCGACCGTATTCAACATATACTGCAGCGACACAACGTCAACACTGTTTTCAAGCCCACTAAACAACTCAACAATCTACTACGCTCGGCTAAAGATCCTCGGGAGCCTCTATCATCATCTGGTGTATACCGTATTCCCTGTTCCTGTGGTTTGGTCTACATTGGAACCACACAGCGCAGCATTAACACCAGACTCGCCGAACACAAAAGAAACTGCCGCTTGGGACAAACTGAAAAGTCTGCAGTCGCCCAACACGCCATTGAAGCTGAGGGCGAACACATTATAAAATTCCAGGACACCAACATTCTTTCATCTATAACACATTACCATGCCCGGCTACAACGCGAGGCTATTGAAATTTATAAACATCCACATAATTTTAATAAGAAAGAAGAAACTTTGAAGCTCAACAGCAACTGGCACCCTGTCATCGAACATAAGAAACGACACAGAACAGAAGAAAACCAAGCGAACCAACCAGAAGGTAGCATCCCTATCCAAGCCCGCCCACTCCCTCGCTCCGTCCGCCAGCCGGTCCAATCAGCGGAGGTCACTAACAGTATAAATACTGCAGCCCAGACAGTCAACACTTCAACGTACCAAACCTCCGCTTGGCAGGAACAGAAATACATTGGTCCACGGAGGCAAATTACTTAGGAGTCACATTGGACTGGCGCTTATAACATGGAAGAGCCATATTGACAATTTAGCCAACCGAATATCCAGGAGAATGGCAATGCTCTACCCTCTGTATAATAAAAAATCGCCCATGACTCTCAGCAATAAATTGCTCATATTCAAACAAATACTTCGACCTGCACTGACGTATGCTTGCTCAGTGTGGGGAGCTGCAGCAAAGACTCACCTCCACAAGCTACAAGTTCTGCAGAACAGATACCTCCGCACAGCAACTGCAGCCGACTGGTACATACCAAATGACAATATTCACAATGACTTATCTTTCCCAAAAATCACTGACTACATTCTACAAATTTCCCAAAATTTCTACAACAACCTTCCCAACAGCTTTAATGAACTAATTAGAGGCCTCGGGGAATACGATATTGACCCTGGGGAAACGTACAAACGCCCAAGACTATTACTAACAGCTCAATAACTCCAATACCATTGAGACAAACAGCATTACGTAATACTTAGACAATCCCAATGACTAAATCCATCGACTAATCCTTACCCACTTAATCTTTAATCATTACCTATATCCTCCACCATCTAACCACCACCATTTCTTTAAAACTCACCACCAAGCCAGTAAGGGACAAAGTCCCGATATGGCAATATGTCGAGGGTCCCTCTTCTGAGGAGGAGGTTCTACCCTCAACGACACCACTGTGCTTGCTTGCTCAACACTTCAGACGCTACGCTAACTTCTCCGAGGAGACTACGACCACGCCACTGAAGATGTCCGCCGCAGTTGCGGACGAAACGTCTGGTAACTACAAATCCAGCAGACCACGGCATAACAGCCCGGAAATAACTTCCAGTTATATTGACTCCGGCCGTGAAAGCCTACGCTCTCTCATGTTTTGTATTTGTTTTTAAATTGCTCAATTTTCTCAAAACGACTTTTTTAACTTCAGAGGTTTTCAAAGTAGTGATTGCTCAGGACAAGAAGGCAAGCTAGAGGAATGTGTATCGTAATCACTTTTGCTGTCCGCACGGTGTATATGCTCCCCTTCCGAGTATGACAAGGATGGAACATTCGTTTAAAATACACAATTGTTGTCACAAAACTCGTCCATACAAAATACCCATCGCTGCATTTACTGCAACAAACATTATAGATCTGACAGAATGGGTGACTCATATACACTCTCATTCACTCATTTCCTAGTAAACAGATCCGTTACCGGAGCAGGTAAACAATTCAACCTCCTCTGCTCTTCATACCCCTCTAGCCTTCTTGTCGTAGGCGTATAGGCAGTACTTCATGTTATACATTTACTTACACTCTGCCAAGTTTTAGTAGATGCATATAAAGAAATAGTCTGAAAGTTCACTAATCCTTATGGAATCAAGACAAATAAAAACAGTTTTGACAGCTTAGAATGTCTTAAATGTTTAAACATGTTCGAATAATTAATTTCATTGAACTTAAAACCATGTCTAGCCACACGTTTTATCTTTTGATCTTATTGAAGGTAAGCCAGTGGAATAGTCGCATTTTGTATGAATAATCTGTGTCATTGTAATTATTAACTCATATAACTCTACACGCTATTTTCGTAAAGTAATGTACTTAGTTCAATTATAAGAAAGGCAAGTTTCAAGTTTTATATCAAAATAGTTAAAAAGTTACAAGTTGTCCCAAGACACTTCAGCCCTTAGTACCTACAATCATAATCGGTTATTTGAGTGAGTGAATGAATGAATGAATTCCAGTATTTCCTGAATTCCTATAAGTGGAACATAGGCCTTCTGAACAGCGCAACCTCGAAACCCGTAGGTAACGGGTTGAGGAGCAGAGCTTTCCTGATCAGAGAGATTCCGGGATGAGTAATCAGCCCAGCGCTGGAAGTGAAAGTAGGAGAGAGATGAGGTGATAAAAAAGATGATGGAGCAATCGGTGGAATGCTGGCGGGGGAAACAGGAGTACCCGGAGAAAACCCGTCCCAGCGCCATGTTGTCCACGACAAATCTCACTTTGCAATCGCCTGGGATCGAACCCGGGCCGCCTTTGTGAGAGTGGAGTGTTCTAACCACTCAGCCTTGGCGCGGTCCGGTTATTAGCACCTACTTCGTAGAAAATTGCGTGGAAATGTTACGACACTATATTTAGACACTGATAAAGTAGGTTGTTCAGAGCCAGATCAGACCGATGGTTTGTAAGTGTGCTTAAAAGCGACAGCCTCATGTTATAATAATAAATAGGTTCATATACGTTGTTGATTTAGTATGCATTTCGTATATTGTTTATATACCTTCTACTTTCTAACATGCTTCTCTGTTCTCTAGCTGGCATGAGATGGGCCTCTATGACTTGCCAGCAGAAATCGACTACGTCTTAGAGAAAACCAATCAGGAGCAACTATACTACATCGGCCATTCGATGGGCACTACAATGTTCTATGTAATGGCGTCTGAACTTCCGATCTATAACAACAAGATCAGAGCGATGTTCAGCCTAGCACCCGTAGCATACATGTCGCACTTGACCAGTCCATTCGTACAGCTATTGGCAAGGATAGGAGATCAGCTCACGGTGAGTAACATATTTGCAACGTTTATTATATACATCCACAAATTTTAAAATATGATTATGCGCTTCATAACGTAAATTTGTATTGTGATTTAGGGTTGTCGATATCCAAATGTAATGTAAACTTAAATACATAAATTCCCGTCTCTTTTCAACCAAAACGACCAGGAAACTATTAATGCACGTTAAGTGATAAAAAGTGTTACATAGCAATAATTGATATCAACTTCAGAATAATTTTGCACTTACTTTTCCTTTCTTTTTCCTTTTTTGTCCATTTTTAATTTATTATTATTATTATTATTATTATTATTATTATTATTATTATTATTATTATTATTATTATTATTATTATTATTATTATTATTATTATTATTATTATTATTATTATTATTATTATTATTATTATTATTATTATTATTATTATTATTATTATTATTATTATTATTATTATTATTATTATTATTATTATTATTATTATTATTATTATTATTATTATTATTATTATTATTATTATTATTATTATTATTATTATTATTATTATTATTATTATTATTATTATTATTATTATTATTATTATTATTATTATTATTATTATTATTATTATTATTATTATTATTATTATTATTATTATTATTATTATTATTATTATTATTATTATTATTATTATTATTATTATTATTATTATTATTATTATTATTATTATTATTATTATTATTATTATTATTATTATTATTATTATTATTATTATTATTATTATTATTATTATTATTATTATTGTTGTTGTTGTTGTTGTTGTTGTTGCTGTTGTTATTATTATTATTATTATTATTAATTATTATTATTATTATTATTATTAATTATTATTATTATTATTATTATTATTATTATTATTATTATTATTATTATTATTATTATTATTATTATTATTAATTATTATTATTATTATTATTATTATTATTATTATTATTATTATTATTATTATTATTATTATTATTATTATTATTATTATTATTATTATTATTATTATTATTATTATTATTATTATTATTATTATTATTATTATTATTATTATTATTATTATTATTATTATTATTATTATTATTATTATTATTCATTTATTGTTATCATCATTTACTTTTAACAATCTTTTTGTAGCCTATATCTTTGCTTGAGTGATAATTCTTTCTCTCTCTCTCTCTGTTTTCCTATTCATTTACTCTTCATTTTTAAATGAAAAGAAATTAATTTTCGAAGGACCAGGTGAATGGTTCCAGGTAACATGAGAGACTCGTATTTCGGAAGTACCAGTTCGAATCCTGCCGACTGTCCAGTCTAACTTTGGGATTGTAATGGTTTGTTCTGGCCAGTTAGCAAATGCTGCAATGTTTTTTTTTTTTTTTTTTTTTTTTTTTTTTTTTTTTTTTTTTTTTTTTTTTGTCTACCATATTACCCTTTTCTTCGCTTCCCTTTCCATTTCCTTCTTGCGTTTCAAGTGTCGTTAACCATGTTTCATACTGTGAGATGATGCCGGAAATTTGGAGTGGATAATTGCTTAAAGAACACTCGTGGACACTATAGGGCTGTTTGGTTTATGTTTTTCACTGGGCAGCTAAATAGCACACAGAAGCCGGGAAATGTCAGGGATTTCTGTGTATCGCAGTGGCCTGTCTGCTATAGTTCCTTTACTTCATCCCTTCCTCCTGTGGATGGTAGCTGCAATAGTAGGTTGCAGTGCTCGAGATGCTCCCTCTGTTGTGTACCATGTTATATAATCTTCCAAAAACAGGTAGTGAAATTATAACAAATACGTATTTTTTGTACATATATTACAAGCTATTTATCAGCCTAATACTTTTTATTTGTACTTGTATAACTTCTGCCAGAATTGTATTTCCTATTTTTGCGATACTGAAACTATATTTTAAACGAAAGCAGATTTCAGAATCTAAAATTAAATTACACACTTGTAAAACAAAGGATATTTAAAACATTTCGCATTCCTCTTACATAAATAAATTTCGATGAGCTAAATAATGCATACTGGATCTAATCTAAGTTATGACAATCATCTTGGCGTTATAAGCAACAACCAGAAATAAAATTTTAAAGCAATATTGCAACTTATGAGCGAGTAGTAGCGATCTGTGATTGGGCCAAGGTATTCCAGATGCTAGGAACACAGTTGAAGGAGATATCCTTCTGAAACATAGATGCGTAAACGCTGTTTCTCGGAAACAGTAAATGGTACCACAAATCTCGAACTTTTTAGGGGAGCCATCATTGGAAAGAATAGCTTAATCTGCTGCGTTTAATGACTGCAGTAATGTAATAATTTATTTTCAAAAAATGAAACTGTGATTATATTTCAAGATATATCATTAGAAATAAATTTTATTCCAGGCAAATATGTTCTTTAATGGAAAATATGTACTATTCTTTTATATGTAAAATAGGATAACAGTCTAATTATAAAAATATACAGTGTGCTGATATAGCCATTACTTGCACAAATCACTACGCTCATAGAGTTACAGTCCGGCCGTTGTATCTCCGGCTCTGACGTTTTGCGACTGTAAAAGGTGGAAGGGGAAAGCTAATAGTACCAACATACAGTAATGGGCAATTGAAAACATATCCTCAAAATTATCTTTACAATGAAAATATAGGACTATATTAGCTTTAAAACACTGAAATACAATTTACAATTTCATCATAATGCAAGATTTATTACAACACCACTCTATTCGAATATTTCATTCACAACTTTCACACACACTAACTGCATCTGTTGGTAGTACTGGGAGTCTCTACATCCGGTGTCGTGGTCAGGAAGTTAAAAGTGTCTGCTAGCGCCAATCAGCACTGTCGCTGGTAGGCGTGGCTCACGAACCCAACACCGTGCTGCCAGCTTAAGTTTGTTTGAGCCACGTGGCCTTATAGAGGCTTGCCCTGGTAAACTTTCTTTGGTATATTTTTCGTGCGTGAATTCCGATGTTTAGTGTTCGTAAGTCCTATTATTATCGCCATTATAATAATATGGCTACTGGTTCGTGAAATATGCAAATACATGAAATATTTAAAATACGCATTGTTCTTCTGCTTGAAATTCCCGCTAAAGAACTGGCAACAGCCTGCTTCCCCCTCTCGAGAAATGTCAGAGCCGGAGATAGAACGGCCGAACAGTAGTATTAAAATCTGAAAACTATTACGTTTGTCAGAAGTTGGCAATAAAAAAAAAAGGCCGAGAACTTGCTCTGCAGCAAGACCTCGGCCTCCTTAATTTTGGGAGTCTGGTGACTATTTTACAAACCAGACTGTGTTCCACTCTTTATTATAGTTTTTACATTTGTTTACATTTCCATTTTTATTTGGTACCCTAGGATTACTTACAATACTATCTATAATGTATTAACAGAGTAATATATTGACTTACTGTTAAAATGATCTAATTCTAGTGGTCTGATTCTATTTTAACCTAACGGCTTATATACTAATGTCATCTCCGGTGATTGTGTTGGTCGGGAGTATTTTTGTTCAAGGGTACCTTCCGCCGATGTACTCTTCTCTCGCCTTTATTGAGAAGGTGTTAACTGCTTTATTAGCCCAAATCCAGAGTCGTCTATTCCTTATGATGTCATATATGGTCTGGTCCTGTAGTACATGTGACATCGCTGTTGTCCTTTGACGTATTGTAAGTGGGCATTCCCGTACAGCATGTTCAGGTGTTCCTATCGTTCCGCATTGGTAGATTTCCGAGTCCTTCAGGTTAAATCTATGGAGGTAGCTGGAGTATGGGCCATGGCCAGTCATGTAATGGATTAGTCCCCTGGATGGTACTAAGTATTTCATTTTAAGGCGTTCCTCGATGTTGGTAGGATGTCGTATGTACACCTGCCAGTTGTGCTCGCGTCCTATTCTTGTTGCCTTTCAGCGACAAGTACTTCCTTAATTTCTAACTCATCTCGGACCACGCCGCCGGCTAATTGTGCTGCACGAGTGTTGTGTTTCCGTAGCCAGTAGCATGCAGCTCTTCGGCGAATCTCCAGATCTGGTGGAATTAGCCTTAGCAAGACGAGGAGAGCGTCAGTGGGTGTCGTTGCAAATGCTCCTGTCATCATTATTAGTATTCTCCGCTGTAACTTGCGTAGTGCCCTGCTAGCCGTTTTCAGGTGGAGCCTGTGTGTCCAGGCACTGTCAGCGCGTCCAACGATGGAGCTCAGTAAGTTGTTGTTATAGAGTACGATGGCTTTGAATGGGATAGTGCCATAGTTTTTGCTTAATCTTGCAATTTTGGCAAGGACATTGTGCGCAAAATTATATTGATTAATGTATCTGAGCTTTCTACTTGTATCGTTTGAAATGTTAATGTCTGGCATTGGCTTTATATCGCTTGCTTTTATAAAACAAGTAAAACATTTACGCATATTTAGCTATTTATTTTTAAAGTGGATCAGTGGTTCGCTTACCACAGAAGGGAAGTTTTTCTGTACGTTAGCACAGGCCTGCAGTGCCTTCAATTTTTTATTTACTGCAGATGTGGAAGGTTTTATCAATTCTTTGTGTCGGATGTTAACCAAGGAAATGCAGTAAACGTTTGTCTATGACTGATAGAACCTATAGCAGAATAAACTTCTCCTCTGTTTCCATTTAAAGCGGAATTTTATCCTCCTCCAGAATCTTGTAAATATGGCAATAGAAGGGCATGACATCAAATGATGATGATGATGATGATGATGATGATGATGATAATAATAATAATAATAATAATAATAATAATAATAATAATAATAATAATAATAATAATAATAATAATAATAATAATAATAATAATAATAATAATAATAATAATAATAATAATAATAATAATAATAATAATAATAATAATAATAATAATAATAATAATAATAATAATAATAATAATAATAATAATAATAATAATAATAATAATAATAATAATAATAATAATAATAATAATAATAATAATAATAATAATAATAATAATAATAATACATAGCATTAAGAAACTAACATCATCATAGCTAATGTAGAACCTTTCTGAAGAATGAATGCAGGCCAAAAGTGGCAGCTTGCGTAAACATAAAGCGGTATTTACGTCACCACTCCGCTACATGCATGTTCGGCAATATTTATATGCAGTAGTTGAATCTATTAGAATGTACGGGTTAACATGTAAGCACTGCCGCGCCGCGAAGTGATACGCTCACAAAGTACAATGAACATTCAGTATGTTATAATTTTGTAAAATTCGGTTAAATAATCCTATAACTAGGACATCGACGGCAGTGGGGAAATGTGGACGAACTGTGCATAATATAGTGAAAGAGGTTCAACATTCAAAGCGTACGGAGCTTTCAACTTCTAGTATCGCCCACACCTACAAAGATTGAAAACTCAATGAGTTTGAAAAATGTGTTGTGCACAGAATTTTTCTCGAGTTTTACGAAAGAAGAAGAAAACTTCCTACAGTACGTAAACTCGTGAATGCTGTTAAAGAAAAGATCTCTTTTGAAGGTAAGAAGGACACATTCTGGAGAATACTTGAAGTCATGTGATATCGATTTCGAAAGTGCAAAACTTGCGTGCTGTGCTGACGTTGACTGCACCACGCTACATTCCCGCCGTCTCTAGCATCTCTAAACCGTGCCATGCCACACCGCAACATCCCCAACAACTGCACTCATTCGTCATACAGTTGAGAGGTTATAATATGCAGAGGTTTATTGTATGTTTATGACGCAATGTTACTTTTCAGTGGTTGCTCAACTTGATAGGAGTGTACGAGTTCTTGCCCAAGACAGAACTGCTCACTGAAATTGGCCAGCTGCTGTGTAATGATGAAGCCATAACGCAATCCATATGTAGCAACGTGCTCTTCCTTATAGCCGGATTTGACTCGAAGGAGTTAAATGAGGTAAGTTGTTTCATACCTTTCTCACATCATTTAGGTACTTTATGTTATCTGCTGCTGTGTGTGGGCTCCGTCGGACTGTTTTGGACGGACGTCTGGTGTTTGGGAAATTTCAGCTTACTTCGAAGTCTTCGGTTTGCTATTTCTTGTACATATAGAGGTAAGAAATCGCCATCTTGATGTAGGTTGAAAATAACGCAGATTATATGGTTGGCAGCCTGCTCATTCCAGTTATTAACGTATAGAGTTTTTAATACAAGTAATTTTGTATGTAGTTATAACTCCTGTTCTTCCCACAGTTGGGGTTTGCAAGATTAGTTCCCTTTGTTCCGAGTTTGAGTCTCGCAGTCTGAAGCCAGTTATGTATACCCATCTAGGTTAGCAATGGTTAGCTAAGATCGTGGCATTTTTTTGTTATAGACGTATTTTTAGTAAATTCTATATGCTGGAAATTTAATCCTTTTTCCACACTAGCCGTGTGTAGGCTAAGATTTGGAGAGGGAGTTAGACTGAAAAATTCAATGCCATGGCCGGGATTTGAACCACGCATCTCCCGGTCTTGGTCTAGTCGCTCATAACCATTGAGCTACCATGGCCAACGTGCCGTCATGACATTAATTAATTAATAGTAAGTCGCCATAGAAGATGTGTATCTTATTGTATATGAGAGCCCCTAGTGGTTTACCGGGAAACACGAGTCAGTTGGAGAATTTAATGTCATGACGGAGCGTTGCTTATAGTAGTTTAATGGCAATAAAAACATCCACAACTTTAGTACCCCAATGCAGCAGTGTATAAGTGTTTTTACAGTGATTTATCAAGTTTTTACAGTGTCTAGTAAGACAGCAAGTGCTCTACATAGCCAAGCCCTATAAAAATTTGCTAACGTTATTAAATTTTGTGACGAGGAAAACAACGTAACTAGCCATTCCTCTTGACCGAAGAACAGAAAGAGCGGTATATATGTATCGCCCATATTGATTACAAACATCGTAAGAGAAAGATCTTTCTTTTTCCTTTACATACCCAAGTACACATCGCAGGAGACCACAAGAAAGAAATACAAGTATGCACTTACCTTCTTATGAGTAATATGGTACATAGTGCAGGAATTTTACAGTGTACTTGTCCTAAACTGTTGCCGGTGTTCTGAGAAAAGAATCCCTGAACCTACAATTAATCTGTTATAAGAGTTTCCATCTGCTTAAATAATGTCTTTTATTTACAAACATTGCCTTCACTTTTAGTAAGTTAAATTGCTGTCTACCCAGCTCTCATATATGCAGAAAACTGGATCACCTTTAAAGTGAAGACGTTTCATTTTGTTTAGATACCCACTACACCATGATAATTTCTGGTTTTGCACTCAACATTTTCCACTTCCTTTGTCGGATTTTTTCTCGTCAGAGGCCTACAGTAAGTACAAACAACGAAGATATATTCCGGTAGCTCGTGTTTGAAAACAATAATAATTAAAACGATTTCAAATAAAACTTTTGTAGTTACTAGTACAATAATACCCTATGTAGCATCCACCCCCACTCATAAAATTATTGTGCACATCAACAAACAAAAAATGAAAGTCAAATCTAATTTAACAAAGTACACATTTCAATTTATTGGCATAGGCATTAAACTAAACTAACTTTAGAATAAAATATAAAACACTGACTTAGCTTTACACTGTTTGAAAGAAACCTAACCCAGCCTAGAACATATACATATACATATATATAATTACATTAGTTGTAAACGCATATTTTGTTTTCCAGACCATGATACCTGTTATCTTAGGGCATACACCTGCAGGAGCTGCAACTAAAGAGTTCACTCATTACGCTCAGGAAGTTGTCTCAGGTATGTAACTCTTCAGTCATTGGTGGAGGAACACTTCCAAAAGCTATATTCACAGCGCGAGGAATAAAACATTGAATCTTTCTGTTAAGTTAATCCTTTTAAGTGCTTATATAATGCATATTGTTTTGCAAATTGCCAACAGGAAAATTCGGTCAGTTTGATTATGGAAGCCTTGGTAATTTGTGGCATTATGGATCCTTCAGGCCTCCAACCTATGATGTCTCCAGAATTACAGCTCCTGTTGCTCTGCATTACAGTCAAAATGATTTGCTTTCAGGTGTAAAGGTAAACACATTTTGAAGTTTCATCGCTTCATTGGCATGCTTTGTCTTGTTGGAAAATGTTGGTAAGTGGCATTAACAGACTGAGCAGTTTGCACCTTAGGAACCTGGTGTCACGGGGTAGCAATCGTAATATAATTTATTGAACTATTTTGTGGCATAGCAAACCTTGAACGGGTATAAAAATTATACACACATTAAAGGATTGTGCAACAGCAGATTAAATTATTGTGCAATGAGTAAATTACCAACTTTTCCATAAGACTAATGCGGGGTCAATATAATTCCATGTTTAGTTTATCTTTTAACAATTAATGGCAAAAAAGAAAAAAAAAAGAATAAAAAAGAAAAAAGTTTTCTCTAAAACATGTCTACACAAAAAAAAAAAAAAAAAAAAAAAAAACAATCCTAATTCTTCCCCTTAATTACTCTAACCAATATCATCGGTAGACTTCGGACATAACTTTAGGTTAAATTAAGTTTTATTATATTGGTACGAAGTTTACAGGTAAGTGGAGGGGAGAGAGGCACCAGTCTCTTGCGCTACTGAGTTTGTGAATGACCGGCAGTGCTTGGGTAGTGCGAGGTTGTAGTGAACTCCTGTGTAGACCTATTTCTCAGCCGTATCTGAAAGTCTAATGATGATAATATCAATATTGATGATAATGATGTTAATGATAGTGGGAATAATGATGGCAATGATAATTAAATAAATAAATAACAACAATAATAATAATTAATAATAATAGTTAGTAATAATTAATAATTAATAATAATTAATAATAATTAATAATTAATGATAACGATAACGATAACGATAATAATAATAATAATAATAATAATAATAATAATAATAATAATAATAATAATAATAATAATAATAATAATAATAATAATAATAATAATAATAATAATAATAATAATAATAATAATAATAATAATAATAATAATAATAATAATAATAATAATAATAATAATAATAATAATAATAATAATAATAATAATAATAATAATAATAATAATAATAATAATAATAATAATAATAATAATAATAATAATAATAATAATAATAATAATAATAATAATAATAATAATAATAATAATAATAATAATAATAATAATAATAATAATAATAATAATAATAATAATAATAATAATAATAATAATAATAATAATAATAATAATAATAATAATAATAATAATAATAATAATAATAATAATAATAATAATAATAATAATAATAATAATAATAATAATAATAATAATAATAATAATAATAATAATAATAATCGTCAGCGTCGGCCACGCCGTGTCGTCCGACAACTCGACTCTCAACAAAGCAATCCGGGTTCGATCCCAGGCGACTGTATGTGAGATTTGTGAACAAGACAGCGTCGGCGCGGGTTTCCTCCACTAATTCATGTACCATTAGTGTCACCGCCTGCAGTGCCGCATGTAGTAAAAGCGGGCGTTAAACACTACAAAAAATCGTCAGCTTAAACGTTTTAGCAGAGTATTTCTAGTACATGTTTTTATTTATTTATTTGTACAGTTTCCATTACAATTTGAGTGCAATAAATTTAACATTGCATATGCCGTATTATATCTCCGGTACAAATACATGAAATTGCTGACTCAAGATTTACTCGCTGACTCAAGTCCCCATGGCTATTAGCCTTTGGTTTTACAGAGCAATTTGGTGTCATTTCTTCTTGACCTTCACTTCTTTTATCCTAATCCACTTTTCTCTTATCCTATACAAGAAATCTTCTACACATCTGTTTTTCTTTTCTCCCACTTCCGTTGGCATGCATAATGCCAATATATCTTTACTTACACTGTCTTATTTCTTATCCCATATTTTTCTCCTGCAATTTGTTAACTCCTTACATTCTATCAGGTAACGAGCAGTGCTCTCTTCGTCTCCAAAAAATTCACATATCCCTGCCTCATTACTTCTCAACCCTTTTAAGTTCTATATCCCTACTCTCATCCATGCTATGCCTTCTCTTCCAGTTTTGCTTGCCTATCTATGTGTGGCAGTCTAGTTCTCACTTCCTTCCAAAAACCGCTATAGTTTATCTCCTCTGCTCTCCATATATCTCCCATATCTATCTTCAATACCATTCTTTCTAATTCTGACCACCAACTATTTGTATTTTTAATGCTTTTCTGTTGCTTCATGCACAGATTCAATAATTGCCCTTTATGTCCTTTAATACACTTATACCAGAATTTCAATATTCTCTCTATTATTATTCCTCTCCTTTCTGTATTACCTAGCTCTAGTAATGCCACCTCTCTTGGTGCCGATTTTGGCAGCCCTAGTAGTTCTTTGCACAACAATCCATACATCTGTTCTAATTGTGTTTCTATCTCTGATGTGCCCCATACCTCCACTGCATACATTGTTCTGGCTTCAACGACCGCTTCATACATTCTTTCTAACCATCTGACTGACATCTCCAGTTTATGCTTACATATTCTTACCCCTGACACTGCCGCCCTGCCATTAGCTATCACTTTTCTGGCTTGTGCAGCCCATTCTCCACTGCTACACATCCTTACACCTAAATAGTCTTACTCGTTTACAACTTCTACCTTTTGATCTCCTATGAACCATTCCTCTTCTTACCTAAGTATCGATCCTCTTTTAAATACCATTATTTTTCATCTTTTGTTGTTTATTCTTAGACCCCAGTCAGCGCAAAACCTATGAACTGCCTCAATTGATTTTTGTAGACCTATTACGGAAATTGATCCTATCGCTAAATCATCCGCGTACAATAACCAGGGATCTCTTTGTTCATTATTATTCGCAATGGGCATTGCTTTCCTTAACCCTCTCTACTATGTCATCTATAAATAAATTGAATAATATAGGACTCCATTTGCACCCCTGTCTTAAGCCTAACTTATGTTCTGCCTCTTCTGATAATACATTCAACCCACATTTTATTCTTAATTTCACCCCACTATAAGTTTTATCAATTTCGTTTATAAACATATCGCTCACCCCTTTTTCTTCTTAGTTTCCATT